>ML660201.1:47482413-47528358 GCA_007570785.1 Antilocapra americana | reverse complement strand
CTTTTTTCCCCTTTTTTTTAAAAAAAATTTTTTTTTTTTTTTACTGATTTTTGTTGTTGTTGTTGGTGGTGGTGTTGTTGTATTTTCTTCTTTATCATTCTTTCTTTCTTTTTTTCATAATAGTACTTTTGAGAATCCAGTCTTTACTCTAGATTTTTAATCTTTGCTTATTAGTATTTGGTATCAACTTTGTACCTTTAAGGATCCAAGCTCCAGTACCCATTGCTACCTGGGAGTGAGATCATTGCCTTGACTGCTCTCTCCCCATTCTTATTTCTCCTCTTTTTTTTTTTTGTTTTTTTTTGTTTTTGTTTTTGTTTTTCTTTCTCTTCCTTATCTTTCTTTCTATCTTTTTCTTTGTAATAGTATTTTGAGAATCCCGTCTTAACTCTAGATTTTTAATCTTTGCCTATTAGTATTGGGTATCAACTTTGTACCTTTAAGGACCCAAGCTCCAATACTCATCGTTACCTTGGAGCGAGATCAGTGGCTTGACTGCTCTCTCCCCATTCTTGTATCTCCTTTTTTCTTTTTTTTTCTTTTTCTTTTCTCTTTTCTTCTCCTACCAAGACACCTTCAACGTCCTCTCCCTCTGTATATTCTCTACCCAACTCTGGGACTCTGCTTGAGAGTTACCAGCTGTGAAGAACACTGAAATAACTGACCACTGGCTGGATCTGTCTCTATCCATCTGACTCTCTCCTTTCTCTCTCTGGTCAATTCTGTCTCCTTCCACACTCTTCACATTTCGATATAACTCTGTGAACATCTCCAAGGGATCCAGGCTGTGGAGGGCACACAGAGGAGCAATCACTGGCCACTTCACTCCCTCACCATCGGATTCCTCTCTTCTCCTTCTCGTCCATGCCATGTAACTTTGTGTACCTGACAGGGTGTCCCTCACTGTGAAGAAACTTCTCATCACTAAACTAGAGGTTCTGCCACCATCAGTGCAGAGATAAAAGAGCCCTGAGGCTACTGGAAGACAGGAGACTAAACCCAGACCCTGAGAATTCCAGAAAACTCCTGGATCCAAGGGTTAATTAATCGATAGGAACTCATCAACCTCCTCCATACCAAAACTGAAATTAATCAACCCCCAAGGGCCAACAAGCTCCAGAGTAAGATATACCAAGCAAATTCACCAGCAACGTAGGAACACTGCCAGGAGCTTCAATACACAGGTTGCCCAAGGTCAAACCAAGTCCACCGACACCTCAAATCTCTTTACTGGACACTCCATTGTTAGTTACAGTGAGGAAACCCAGATCCACCCACCAGAACACCACACAAGCTTTCCCACCCAGGAAACTTCTACAAACCACACATCTAACCCCTCCCATAGTGAGGAACCCCCACAATAAAGGGGCAACACAGCAAGATAAACAAGATGAAAAAGCAGAGAAATACCCAGCAAGTAAAAGAGCAGGATAAATACCCCCTAGACCAAACAAAAGACGAAGAGATAGGATGTCTACCTGACAAAGAATTCCGAATAAAGATAGTGAATATGATCCAAAACCTGGAAAATAAGTTAGAGCTGCAGTTCAATAACCTGCAGGCAAGGATTGAGAAGATGCAGGTAAGCTTTAACAAGGACTTAGAAGAAATGAAAAAGAGTCAAAATACAATAAATAATGCAATAAATGAGATCAAAAACACCCTGGAGGGAACCAACAGTAGAATAACAGAGATAGAAGACAGGATAAGTGAGGTAGAAGACAGAATGGCAGAAATAAATGAAACAGAAAGGAAAAATGAAAAAAGAATTAAAAGAAATGAGGACAATCTTAGAGACCTCTGGGACAATATTAAACGCACCAATATTCGAATCATAGGAGTCCCAGAAGAAGAAGACAATAAGAAAGACCATCAGAAAATCCTTGAAGAGATAATTGTTGAAAATTTCCCTAAATTGGGGAAGCAAATAGCCACTCAGGTCCAAGAAACACAGAGAGTCCCAAATAGAATGAACCCAAAACGGAACACCCCAAGACACATATTAATCAAATTAACAAATATCAAATACAAAGACCAAATATTAAAAGCAGCAAGGGAGAAGCAAAAAATAACTCACAAGGGGAATCCCATAAGGATAACAGCTGATCTCTCAACAGAAACGCTTCAGGCCAGAAGGGAATGGCAGAGCATTCTTAAAGTGATGGAAGAAAACAATCTACAACCCCGATTACTGTACCCAGCAAGGATCTCATTCAAATTTGAAGGAGAATTCAAAATTTTCTCAGACAAGCAGAAACTGAGAGAATTCAGTAACACCAAACCAGCCCTCCAACGAATGCTAAAGGAACTTGCCTAGATAGGAAACACGGATGGGATAGATAATCTGGAACCCAAAACAATAAAATAAATGGCAACGGGACCATACTTATCAATAATTACCTTAAATGTAAACGGGCTGAATGCCCCAACCAAAAGACAAAGATTGGCCGACTGGATACAGAAACAAGATCCCTATATATGTTGTCTACAAGAGACCCACCTCACACCTAGGGACACATATAGACTGAAAGTTAAAGGCTGGAAAAAGATATTCCATGCGAATAAAGACCAAAAGAAAGCAGGAGTGGCAATACTCATATCAGATAAAGTAGACTTTAAAATAAAGGCAGTGAAAAGAGATAAAGATGGACATTACATAATGATCAAAGGATCAATCCAGGAAGAAGAAATAACAATTATAAATATTTATGCACCTAACATAGGAGCTCCACAATATGTAAGGCAAATGCTAACAAGTATGAAAGGGGAAATCAACAACAACACAGTAATAGTGGGAGACTTTAATACACCACTCACACCAATGGATAGATCAACTAGACAGAAAAGTAACAAGGAAATTCAAACTTTAAATGATACAATAGATCAACTAGACCTAATTGATATCTATAGGTCATTCCACCCCAAAACAAGGAATTTCACCTTTTTCTCAAGTGCACACGGGACCTTCTCCAGAATAGATCACATCCTGGGCCATAAATCTAACCTTGATAAATTCAAAAATATTGAAATCATCCCAAGCATCTTTTCTGACCACAATGCAGTGAGATTAGATATCAATTATAGGAGAAAACCTTTCAAAACTTCCAACATATGGAGGCTCAACAACACACTGCTGAATAACCAACAAATCACAGAAGAAATCAAAACTGAAATTCAGTTATGCATGGAAACGAATGAAAATGAAAACACAACAGCCCAAAACCTATGGGACACTGTGAAAGCAATGCTAAGGGGAAAGTTCATAGCAATACAAGCTCACCTCAGGAAACAAGAAAAAAATCAAATAAATGACCTTACTTTACACCTAAAGCAACTAGAAAAGGAAGAGATGCAGAAGCCCAGGTCTAGTAGAAGGAAAGAAATCTTAAAGATCAGGGCAGAAATAAATGCAAAGGAAACAAAAGTGACCATAGCAAAAATCAACCAAGCCAAAAGCTGGTTCTTTGAGAAGATAAATAAAATTGACAAACCATTAGCCAGACTCATCAAGAAACAAAAGGAGAAGAACCAAATCAACAGAATTAGAAATGAAAACGGAGAGATCACAACAGAAAACACAGAAATACAAAGGATCATAAGAGACTATTATCAGCAACTATATGCAAATAAACTGGACAACCTGGATAAAATGGACAAATTCCTAGAAAAGTACAACTTTCCAAGACTAAACCAGGAAGAGATAGATAATATTAATAGACCCATCACAAGCACGGAAATTGAAACCGTAATCAGAAATCTTCCAAAAAACAAAAGCCCAGGACCAGATGGCTTCACAGCTGAATTCTACCAAAAATTTAGAGAAGAGCTAACACCTATTCTACTCAAACTCTTCCAGAAAATTGCAGAGGAAGGTAAACTTCCAAACTCATTCTATGAGGCCACCATCACCCTAATTCCAAAACCCGACAAAGATGCCACAAAAAAAGAAAACTACAGGCCAATATCACTGATGAACTTAGATGCAAAAATCCTCAACAAAATTCTAGCAAATAGAATCCAACAACACATCAAAAAGATCATACATCATGATCAAGTAGGCTTTATCCCAGGGATGCAAGGTTTCTTCAATATTCGTAAATCAATCAATGTAATACACCACATTAACAAATTGAAAAATAAAAATCACATGATTATCTCAATAGATGCAGAGAAAGCCTTTGACAAAATTCAACATCCATTTATGATAAAAACCCTCCAAAAAGCAGGAATAGAAGGAACATACCTCAACATAATAAAAGCTATATATGACAAACCCACAGCAAACATTATCCTCAATGGTGAAAAGCTGGAAGCATTCCCCCTGAAATCAGGAACAAGACAAGGGTGCCCACTCTCACCACTACTTTTCAACATAGTTTTGGAAGTCTTGGCCACAGCAATCAGAGCAGATAAAGAAATCAAAGGAATCCAGATTGGAAAAGAAGAAGTAAAACTCTCTCTGTTTGCAGATGACATGATCCTCTATATTGAAAACCCTAAAGACTCTACGAGAAAATTACTAGAGCTAATCAGTGAATATAGCAAAGTTTCAGGATACAAAATCAACACACAGAAATCCCTGGCATTCCTATACACTAACAGTGAGAAATCAGAAAGAGAAATTAAGGAAACAATTCCATTCACCATCGAAACAAAAAGAATAAAATACTTAGGAGTATTTCTACCTAAAGAATCAAAAGACTTGTATATAGAAAACTATAAAACACTGATGAAAGAAATCAAGGAGGACACAAACAGATGGAGAAATGTGCCGTGTTCGTGGATTGGAAGAATTAACATAGTGAAAATGAGTATACTACCCAAAGCAATCTATAGATTCAATGCAATTCCTATCAAGCTACCAGAGGTCTTTTTCAAAGAATTAGAACAAATAATTTCTCAATTTGTATGGAAATACAAAAAACCTCGTATAGCCAAAGCAATCTTGAGAAAGAAGAATGGAACGGGCGGAATCAACCTACCTGAATTTAGGCTATACTACAAATCCACAGTCATTAAGACAGTATGGTACTGGCACAAAGACAGAAACATAGATCAATGGAACAGAATAGAAAGCCCAGAGATAAATCCACGCATCTATGGACACCTTATCTTTGACAAAGGAGGCAAGAATATACAATGGAGAAAAGACAACCTCTTTAACAAGTGGTGCTGGGAAAACTGGACAGCCACTTGTAAAAGAATGAAACTAGATCACTTTCTAACACCATACACAAAGATAAACTCAAAATGGATCAAAGATCTAAGTATAAGACCAGAAACTATAAAACTCCTAGAGGATAACATAGGCAAAACACTCTCTGCCATAACCCAAAGCGGGATACTCCATGACCCACCTCCCAGAATATTGGAAATAAAAACACGAATAAACAAATGGGACCTAATTAAAATTAAAAGCTTTTGCACAACAAAGGAAATTATAAGCAAGGTGAAAAGACAGCCTTCAGAATGGGAGAAAATAATAGCCAATGAAACAACAGACAAACAATTAATCTCAAAAATATACAAACAACTCCTGCAGCTCCATTCTAGAAAAATAAACAACCCAATTAAAAAGTGGGCCAAAGAACTTAACAGACATTTCTCCAAAGAAGATATAAAAATGGCTAACAAACACATGAAAAGATGTTCAACATCACTCATTATCAGAGAAATGCAAATCAAAACCACAATGAGGTACCACTTTACACCAGTCAGAATGGCTGCCATCCAAAAGTCTACAAGCAATAAATGCTGGAGAGGATGTGGAGAAAAGGGAACCCTCTTACACTGTTGGTGGGAATGCAAACTAGTACAACCACTATGGAAAACAGTGTGGAGGTTCCTTAAAAAGCTGCAAATAGACCTGCCATATGACCCAGCAATCCCACTGCTGGGCATATACACCGAGGAAACCAGAATTGAAAGAGCCACGTGCACCCCAATGTTCATCGCTGCATTGTTTACAATAGCCAGGACATGGAAGCAACCTAGATGCCCATCAACTGACGAATGGATAAGAAAGCTGTGGTACATATACACAATGGAATATTACTCAGCATTAAAAAAAAATTCATTTGAAGCAATTCTACTCAGATGGACGAAACTGGAGCCCATTATCCAGAGTGAAGTAAGCCAGAAGCAAAAACAACAATATAGTATATTAACGCATATATATGGAATTTAGAAAGACGGTATCGAGAACCCAACATACGAGACAGCAAAAAGAACGCAGATGTATAGAATAGACTCGTGGACTTTGTGGATGAGTGTAAGGGTGGGATGATATTGGAGAAGGGCATTGAAGCATGTTAATTTTCATATGTCTAGTCAATCGCCAGCCCAGGACTGATGCTCGGGGCTGGTGCAGCGAGATTTCCCGGGGGGAGGGAGGGAAGAGGGAGGGGGGTTCCGGAGGGGAAGCATATGTAAACCCATGGTGATATCATGACAATGTATGGCAAAAACAATTAAAAAAATAATAAATAAAAAAAAAAAGAATTTTCCAAAGTTTGTTATGGTCCACATAGTCAAAATCTTTAACATATCAATGAAGCAGTTTGAATAGCGAATACACTCCTTTACACTGACTCCTGAGGCATGGAGGCAGAGGGGGGGGAGATAGTGTGTGGCCCTCCATCTCCAGGAGGACTCAATCCTCTTGAGCAACCCTGCCTATGACACTCCCCATGGGGTCCAGGAAAGGCCAAGACGTTGTCAGGAGATGGAGAAATGGAGAAACCGTTTCTTCACCTTGCACAGGGGCCTCCCTGCCCACTGCCCAGTAATCCCATGAGGCAACAGCAGGGGCCGAGGCAAGTCAATCTCATACCCTGGGAGGAGGGCAGGGATGGGGCAGGTCAGGAAGACTCCTGGTTGAGCCGTTGCATCAGGGCTCAGACAGCATAAAGGCAGATCCTGCAGTCTGGGAGGAGGCAGACTGGGGACATGGGGACCCAGAGGGCCAGCCTCTCCCTGGGACGGTGGTCACTGTGGCTACTGCTGCTGGGACTAGTGCTGCCCTCGGCCAGTGCCCAGGCCCTCAGCTACAGGGAGGCCGTGCTTCATGCTGTGGATCGCATCAATGAGCGGTCCTCAGAGGCTAATCTCTACCGTCTCCTGGAGCTAGACCCACCTCCCAAGGACGTGAGTTAGAGGATAGTGTGGGGAGGGGGCCGTCTCCCCCAAGCCTTGGTCACACTGTCCTCCCTTCACTCAGGCTGTACCTTCTGTCAGGAAGGCTCTCCTCCCTCTAGGTGGGCTCCCACCTCTTCCAGGAAACCTTCTCAGACTTGGGACCCTCCCAGCATCAGGCTTCCTGCCTTAGCTTCTCTGCTGTGGGAACAGGTGCCCTGCACACCTGGCTCAGGCTCCCTGGACTTCTAGGAGCCCCAGGGATGGAGGGGGCCACTGGCTCTGTGAGGTGACTTCCCTGCTGAAGTCCTCTCTGCACCTTGGTGTCTCCCTACCAGGGAGGCCTCTGTAGCCTGGAGGTTCCAGTGACAAGGGCTCTCCCTGAAGGCAGCCCTGACCTCCCTCAGCCCCTCTGAGAGGGCAGAGCTCCCATCAGCGCTGGTGTGAGGTCCACTCCTGCTCTCAGTGTGCCTGTGAGGCCAGGGATGGGGTCTGTCCCCTCCCCTGTGCTCCCAGCACTAAGCCCAGGGCTAGACACACAGGGGGCTGGAGAGGCTGCTATCCGGGTAGGGGCAGGGAGACAGATCAGAGAAGGAAACATGAGCCTGAGCCCAGTCTCTCCATTTTATTCCAGGATCAGGATGAGAATCCAAATGTCCCGAAGCCTGTGAGCTTCAGGGTGAAGGAGACCGTGTGCCCCAGGACGAGCCAGCAGTCCCCGGAGCAGTGTGACTTCAAGGAGAATGGGGTGAGCCTGGGGGCTAGGGATGAGGGCAAATGCTTCCCAAGCTGCTGAACAAGGGGTTTCAAGGAGATTTTTAGTCCCTGGGCTAAGCCTGGAAGGTTATGGCCTGAGGGTTCCAGTTTGACCTCCAGCCTCTCCTTCCAGCTGGTGAAGCAGTGTGTGGGGACAGTCACTCTGGACACCGTAAAAGGCAAAATGAACATCACCTGTGATGAGGTGAGTGGCCCTTTCTGTACTGCAGGAACTGCTAGGGTGATGGGTTGTGGGACATCCATAGGACCAAAGACCCCCGCTTCCCCCATCCAGGGCAGAGGAGGGCCCTCCTACCCTGGCTGCTCCCTCCCGCGAGCCCCAGGTCTCCAGCACTGGTTCTGTGTCTCTTGGAGCAGTGGTTCTCTAGAGGGGTCCCCACGTAGGAACTGCTAAAGATGCAGATTCTCAGCCCAACTCAGACCTCCTGATTCAGACTCTGGGGTGGGGTGCAGCCATTTACCTTTGCACAAGGCCTCCAGGGGACTCTGACAGCTTGCAAGGCACTGACTCAAGGAATGATCTTTTA
This sequence comes from Antilocapra americana, assembly GCA_007570785.1. NCBI lineage: Eukaryota > Metazoa > Chordata > Mammalia > Artiodactyla > Antilocapridae > Antilocapra > Antilocapra americana. The sequence goes on along the minus strand of ML660201.1, from coordinate 47,519,920 downwards.
TTCCCGCTCCCTTCCGTCTTTGCTGGGATGGGCTTGTGGCCCTGGGAAGCCCCTTGTTACCTGAGGGCCTCAGCTTGCTCTTCTGTCTGTGGGGGTCGGGATTCAAGCTTGTGCTTCAAAGGTTGCATCCAGAGGGCACCCTGGGGCCCCAAGCCTCCTGGTGTGGGCCTGGGAGCTGCGGCGTGGTTCAGACGGGTCTGGTCTTCACCCTGGTTCCCTTTCCCACAAGTAACCTGGTTCTTCCTGGTTCATAGTTGCAGAGTGTTGGGAGATTTAAACGATTTCGTAAGAAGCTGCGAAAACACTTCCGGAAAGTTGCTCCAATCATTGGCCCGCTACTCCATTTGGGGTAAATTGTGAGCCCATGGAAGAATCCTATGCGTGTCCTCCCTGGCTCAGGCTTTTGGATTCTGAGAAAGTAAAATCTTCTGAAAACATCTTCCTCCAAGCTTTAATTTCACTTGTTTCCTCTCACTTAGTGGGACCAGATCTTTACCTCTGGGAGTCCTCCTATGTGTATATGTGTGTGTATGTGCGTCTCTGTGAGAGTGTGTGGGGTTTTTGTGTGTGTGTGTGTGATCACAAAGGCACAGTACAAAAGTGGTTGTTATTTCTGTAACAACCATTGCAACAACCTCCTGTAACAACCAGGCTGCAGGGCTAAGAGAACCAGGACAGCATTTGTACCCTCAGGTCCCTCCATGCCCCAGCACTGATCGTGAACATGCACATGTGAACACTGATTACAGCAACAAAAAATGAATGTATTTCATCTCAGTCCTTGAGAAGGGAGATGTAATTGGCCCCTGGCTGGGAGGTCAGCAGGCCTTGTCAGTGAGTCAAGTACAGGGCCTCATGTGGAGAAGGACCCAAGGTGTCCAGGGTGGTGGTACAAGAGGTGGGAGGGTTGGGGCTGTGCTGTAAGCTGAGCAGAATCAAAGATCTTACAAAGTGGTCAGAGTAGCACAGGAGTCGAAGAGGCCCAGGGAGTTGACACATTGTGTGTACATAGGAATGGTGCAGTAACAGTAAGTGCACAACTTGTGGAGTTTTTGCTGTACAAATCAGTTCAGTTCAGTTCAGTCGCTCAGTCGTGTCCGACTCTTTGCAACCCCATGAACCGCACCACGCCAGGCCTCCCCCAACTCCCCTCCCGGAGTCCACCCAAACTCATGTCCATCGAGGCAGTGATACCATCCAGCCATCTCATGCTTTGTCGTCCCCTTCTCCTCCTGCCCCCAATCCTTCCCAGCATCAGGGTCTTTTCCAAAGAGTCAACTCTTCGCATGAGGTGGCCAAAGTATTGGAGTTTCAGCTTCAACATCAGTCCTTCCAATGAACACCCAGGACTGATCTCCCTTAGGATGGACTGGTTGGATCTCCTTGCAGTCCAAGGGACTCTCAAGAGTCTTCTCCACCACCACAGTTCAAAAGCATCAATTCTTTGGCGCTCAGCCTTTTTCACTGTCCAACTCTCACATCCATACATGACTACTGGAAAAACCATAGCCTTGACTAGACGGACCTTTGTTGGCAAAGTAATGTCTCTGCTTTTCAATATGCTATCCAGGTGGGCCATAACTTTCCTTCCAAGGAGTAAGTGTTTTTTGATTTCATGGCTGCAATCACCATCTGCAGTGATTTTGGAGCCCAAAAAATTAAAGCCTGACACTGTTTCCCCATCTATTTCCCATGAAGTGATGGGACTAGATGCATGATCTTAGTTTTCTGTATGTTGAGCCTTAAGCCAACTTTTTCACTCTCCTCTTTCACTTTCAGCATGTGAGTGATGCACCTAAAAGGGCTTCCCTGGTGGCTCAGTGGTAAAAAATCTGCCTGTCAATTCAGGAGATGTGAGTTTGATCCCTGGATCAGGAAAACCCCTGGAGGAGGAAATGGCAACCCACTCTCATATTCTTGCCGGGAAAATCCCATGGATGGAGGAGCCTGGCTGGCTACAGTTCATGGGGTTGCAAAAGAGCCAGACACGTCTTAGTGACTAACCAACACAAGAGCATTGCACCTAGAAATTTCCGTATCCCCCTTCTAGTTGCTTCCGTCTCCATAACCATGGCCCTGACTTTGGCGCCCTTAGGTTAGTGTAACCAGAATTTTAAATTCATAGAAAACTATATTGTAGCATATATAGTCTCATTTGCACAATTTTTTCATGCCACATGTTTGTAAGAACTCATCATGTTTTTGTATGTAATTATAGTTGAGCAATTTTTTTTATTGCTGACTTAATATTCTGGGCTTCCCTGGTGGCTCAGTTGGTAAAGAATCCATCTGCAAGGCAGGAGACCCAGGTCCAATCCCTGGGTGGGGAAGATCCGTTGGAGAAGGAAATGGCAACCCATTCTAGTATTCCTGCCTGGAAAATTCCGTGGACAGAGGAGCATGGCGGGCTACAGTCTATGGGGTCGCAAAGAGTTGGACACGACTTGGTGGCTAAACCACTACCACCTAGTATTCCAGTGTTTGAATATACCAGAATATATTTACTTTCACTACTGAGAAATATTTGTGGAGTTTACATTATACATCATTGGTTTTAAATGGTTGCACTCTAGGACACAGAATAGACATAGCATTCCCAGTTACATATGTCTGGAAGGTTTTCAGTTCCCAAGGCTAAAAGAAGATGCAGGAGGCATCTTGGTTCCTTTGTCCTCAGCCATGTGAGTGAGTGTCCATGGGGGAGGCTTCTGAAGAGTGGGACTTCTGGGGGGCCCCAATAATGTATCATGCTATGTGGGCTTTCTCCTAGTGAGCATGCTGAGGTGTAGTATGGAGTGGGCAGCTGCTCTTTCCCCCAGGAGTTGGAGAAGACTCCCTGGAAACTGACCCCTCTGACCCTCAGCTTCAAGGTCAGGGGGCAGAATTTCTCCACGGAGGAGAGGAGGGCCTTCTGTGCATTTTACAGACAAGGAGAAGGAGAGGGAGCTGGTGAGAGTCGGTTCTACATTCACATCACTGGTCAGCAGGTTGGGCAGAGGGATGGGAAGTCAAGGCGCTCAGCCTTGGCCTTGCTCATTCTCTTTACCACTTTGCTCTCTTTGCCTGAGAGAGCTTGGGCCCTGGGCTGGAATGAGGACATGTATAAACACAGATGGGGCCATGCTTTGTCCAGTTAGGGTTTAAGTGCAGAGCATGATGGGAAAGGATATCTGGCTCAACCAGACTGGGAGGGGAGATAGAGGAGGACTGGGAAAGGTGGGAGACCCAGGGTGGGGACGAGGTGGTGACAACAGTTTTACAGCAGCCTCTGCCGGGATCTGTTCTCCCGTCACTGGGCTGGTGATCCTCTGTTGGGTTAGGAGGGGGCATGGCCAGAGATCCCAAGGTCCAGTCAGACCATCTCAGGGCACAGCTACTGCAGCCGCAGAGGTCCTCCCACTCCTGAGGCTGCTCCTCTCCACCCTCCTTTCCCTCTCCCCCTGCTTCTCTCTCTCTAAGCAGAGCCTGCAGAGAGAGTTGCAGGAAAATGGAGCCACAGGGGTTTCTCAGTTGTGTCTGAGGCCATTTGAATTGGGTTCACTCTCACTCGCTGCTGAGAGGTCAACAGAGCAGAATATTTGCAAGGAAGTCATAGCTGGTGAGAAGCAAACCAAGGATTCAAACCCCTGTCTGCCTGACTCCAGAGTCTAAGAACCTGGGTAGCCGCTGGGGGCAGCTTCTGGCTCCGTTGATATTAACAGCTGTTATGGAGCATCGGTTATGGGCCAAGTACTCCCAAGTTCTTTTTCAAGGTGGACTCCTTTATCAGACCTCATCCCTGAGCAGCCACCCGTCCCCATGGAAGGATGGGGAAGGGGACTTCAGTGCTAAGGTTTAGGAAATGCAATGATGCAGAGGCAGGAGAGCACAGGGAGCCCGCCAGACACCAGTAACCATGAGTGTTGCTAATTATTTTCTACTGTAATCACCTCCTTTTCCGTCTTTGACTCGGGAAAAGGATACAGTTTGACCAAAAATCCTCTGAGGCAATACCTGAACTGTGAAACTACATCACGCAGAGGCCCACCTCTCCTTGCTTCTCCAAGGCTGATGCGTAACCAGTGCCATCCATCCAGCTGTCACCTTCTGAGGGGCTCCGCCCAAGCCCCCAAGGGTCCCATAGGAACACCTGAGTCCAAGAGTTATCCCAGACCTCACAATTACATGGTCATTCCTCCTGAGACCTGTACAAGAATTCCCTGCTTGGCCCATGGCCTCTCTACTCCTTTGGTTCATTATCCTCCCAGCTGTGTTCTCAGACCGCCCCCACACTGGCCACCCCAGCATGGTGTCCCAGTCAGGGCACTGGGCAGAAAGTCAGTTCAGCTCAGCTCAGCTCAGTCGCTCAGTCGTGTCCGACTCTTTGCGACCCCCTGAGCTGCAGCACCCCAGGCCTCCCTGTCCATCACCAACTCCCGGAGCCCACCCAAACTCATGTCCATTGAGTCGGTGATGCCATCCAACCATCTCATCCTCTGTCGTGCCCTTCTCCTCCTGCCCTCAGTCTTACCCAGCATCAGGGTCTTTTCAAATGAAAACTCACTTGGGGTCAAATCAGAAGAGACTTCCTGAAGGCTGTGGGAGCCAAGAGGTAGAGGTGCTGAGTCTCCTTGGACATCAGGGAAGGCTTCCCGAGGAGGAAGGCCAGGACAAGCAGAGGAGTCAGGGGCAGAGATGGGAGATGAGCAGGAGGCTCCTGGGGGGTTGGGGGGAGGATGGGGCAGCCTGACACCTGAGGCCTGTAAGTCTGGGGTGAGGACAACTAAGAACAGCGACTGTCTAGGCCCTGATGCCAGCTTGGGGAAGTGTGGGCTCGGGAGGCAGGGGGTGCCATGGTCAAATGGGCAGTGTCTTGGAGCCCCTAGAAAGTAGTGTGGAAGGTGTGGACAGTGGTCAGGGGAGAACCTGGAAATCAGGGAAGGTGGAGTCTGGAAGTTGTGGCTTCACTGAGAGGAGAGAAGATGGGGGTAGGCCCAGGGCAAGGGTGGTAGGAGGTCAGGGGAGTGTCTTCAGGAGGAAGAAGGAGCAGGTGGGGCTCCCAGGCTTCCAGCTCAGGGCTCCTGCGGCAGCACCCAGCCAACAGCCCATTGCCCACAACCAGGGCGTTCATGGGAGTCTTGAACCCAGAGGCACGGTCTGGTATGTGTGTGATGGGCACTGGTGTCTTGAGAAGGGCCGTCCCCAGGGACATGTGAGGACTGGGAGGAGAAGCAGCCCGGAGCCAGCCCTGCCTCCTAAGAGGAGAGTCCTTGGAGGAGACTCAGCAGGAGCCCCCAGGGAGGAGGAGGGGACCCAGGAAGGCAGGGACAGGGAAGAATTGGTCAGGGGTGAGTTCAGGAGGACAGAGTATCCCCAGAGCCTGTAGAGATGAAGACAAGGCTTGAATCTGAATGCAGATCCAGTGAGGACTGGGCAGCCTTGAATGTGAGAGGGGGCACTGAATCGGGATCACAGCGCAGATGACCTTTCCCATGCTTGATTGGGGAGGGGTCAGCTGAACAGGCAATGTCTGTTGGGGGGTATCTATGAAGGAGGACTTTACTTTTTACCTTTTTTATTTTGTATTGTAGTATAGCTGATTAAGCTAGAGGAGAACAAAGCAACCAGCTCCATTATTCTTGCCTGGAGAATCCCATGGATAGTGGAGCCTGACAAGCCACAGTCCATAGGGTCGCAAAGAGTCAGACACGACTGAAGCGACTGAGCACGCACACACACCTAGTTGAGTAACAAAACATCTTATGATAGCTTCAGGTGAACAGCAAAGGGACTCAGCCATCTGTATATATGTATCCCTGCTCTTCCAACCTGGAGGCGAACTTCTTAACTGAGCAACAGTGGATTTGACTCTAGGAGAGGGGATAGATGGAGCCGAGCTCCTGACAGGCTGAAGGCTGGCCCCAAAGACAGCATGGTGTGGGGTTGGTGGCTGCCTAGGGACAGGCTGGGTGGGTAAGGCTCAGAAGGGGTTGGTCCTGTCATCCATTTATCAAACGTTAAGTGAGTGCATACTGTGTGCCAGGCAGTGCCTAGAGCTGAAGGTTGAGTGCTGAATACCCTCCTTTACCCTGAATCCTGAGGAGCCCATGGTGTGGAGGCGGAGGGGATGCAGACAAGCCTGGCCCCTCTGTCTCCTGGAGGACTCAATCCTCTTGAGCAAGACTGCCTGTGACACTCCCGTGGGTCCAGGAGAGGCTAAGAAGTTGCCAGGAGATGGAGAAATCATTTCTTCACCTTGCACAGGGGCCTCCCTGCCCACTGCCCAGAAATCCCATGAGGCAACAGCAAGGCTTGAGGCAAAACCAGCTCACACCCTGGGAGGAGGGCAGGGATGGGGCGGGTCAGGAAGACTCCTGGTAGCATCAGGGCCCAGACTGGGCATAAAAGGAGGGTCCCTTGGGTGGGAGGAGGCAGACTGGGGACCATGGAGACCCAGAGGCCCAGCCTCTCCCTGGGACGGTGGTCACTGTGGCTACTGCTGCTGGGACTAGTGCTGCCCTCGGCCAGCGCCCAGGCCCTCAGCTACAGGGAGGCCGTGCTTCGCGCTGTGGATCAGCTCAATGAGCGGTCCTCAGAGGCTAATCTCTACCGCCTCCTGGAGCTGTCTCTCCCCAGCCTTGGCCACACTGTCCCTCCCTTCGCTCAGGCTGCACTTCCTGTCAGGAAGGCTCTTCTCCCTCTAGGTGGGCTCCCACCTCTTCCAGGAAACCTTCCCAGACCTGGGACCCTCCCAGCACCAGGCTTCCTGCTTTAGCATCTCTGCTGTGGGAACAGGCGCCCTGCACACCTGGCTCAGGCTCCCTGGACTTCTGGGACCTCCAAGGATGGAGGAAGTCACTGGCTCTGTGAGGTGACTTCCCTGCTGAAGTCCCCTCTGCACCTCGGTGTCTCCCCACCAGGGAGGCCTCTGTCAGCCTGGAGGTTCCAGTGACAAGGGCTCTCCCTGCAGGCAGCCCTGACCTCCCTCAGCCCCTCTGAGGGGGAGGTGCTCCCATCAGCGCTGGTGTGAGGTCTGCTCCTGCTTTCAGTGTGCCTATGAGGGCGGGGATGGGGTCTGTCCCCTCCCCTGTGCTCCCAGCACCAAGCCTAGGGTCAGACACACAGGGGGCTGGAGAGGCTGCCAGCCTGGGTTGGGGGAAGGGAGAGAGGTCAGAGAAGGAAACGTGAGCCTGAGCCCAATCTCCCCATTTTGATCCTCGACCAGGATGAAGACCTGGACAGCCCGAAGCCTGTGAGCTTCAGGGTGAAGGAGGCAGTGTGCCCCAGGATGACCCACCAGCTCCCAGAGTGGTGTGACTTCAAGGGGAAAGGGGTGAGGCTGGGGCCTGGGAGTGAAGGACGGTGCTTTCCAGGAGTTGATCTGGGGACTTCAGGGGACAATTTCTATTCCCTGGGGTGAGGTGGGGTGTGGCTGGGAGGTTATAGCTCAGTGGTTCCAGTTTGACCTCGAGCCTCCTTCTCCAAGTAGTGACAGAATATGGGGTGACAGTCACCGTGGACCGATGGAACGATGTATTCACGTAAGCCTTTATGAGGTGAGTGGCCCCTTCTGCGGTGTGCAGCCTCCAGGGGGTTGTGAATATGCCAGGCACTACTGAACTCATGGGCTTTCGGCCTCTGTCCCTTCCAGCTTTGCTGGGAGGGGCTTGGACACTGGAAAGGCCCAGGGTTCCTGTGGGTCTCGGTTTCCTCATCTGTTTCTGGGTGTAGAGATTCAACTGCATGTGCCAAAGGTCACAGCCAGAGGTGAACTGGGACCCCAAGATTTCTGGAGTCCACCGCAAATGGCATGTCAGATGGGGAGGGATTGGTCACGTCTTGACTGTCACCCCGTTCTTACAGGAAACCTGTTTTTAGTGGTTCACAGCGTAAGAGTTCCAGGAAATTTGGCTCATCACCGTTCAGTCCCACAAGGAGTCCCCGGCAGTGGTTCCCTCCACCAATCTTCCCGCTCCACGGTTAGCTCCAGAAATAGTACCTCCATTTCCATTCCCCAGGCCAAAGTTGAATGATAGGCAGATAACTCCCTCACAGGGGTTTTTGGTGAATCAGAAGCTCAGGGAAGACCTCTTGGGATCTATTTTGCCTTGTGTCAGCATCTGAAAAATAAAATCTTGTGAAAACAACTTCCTTCAGCCTTCAATTTCAATTTTCTCCCCTCTTCCGACTTACCAGGACCTGTTAGGGGTATGTGTATATGTGTGTCTATGTGTGTACATGTTTATGTGTATCTCTGTGTGTGATCACTTCTCTGTGTGTGTCTCTGTGTGTGTGAGATCACTCCTGTGAACACAGAGAAGCGTGAGGCCCCTGTTCCTTCCAGGAGGGCACGGAGGGAGGCAGCAGCCCCAGGAGCTCCAGGACACTGTCTCCACCCTCGGGTCCCTCCTGAGCCCTTCACCCGCCTCTGCCCTCCTCCTGCAATGCCCAGTAGGACGTGCGGAGACCTGCTGTGTGTGCAGTGCTGGTGGGGCTGCTGTTCCTGCTCACGTGGAGTTGACAGTTCATGAGGGGTCAGGCTTCCCACCTTGTTAAACACTCACAGAGACGCAGTTCAGTCTCAGGGATAAGCCTGCAGGTGCGATGCCCAGGACGTACCTCTGGCCCTTAATTCTGAAATAGGCTGCCCCTCCTGGCTTTTCCTGTGGCACTGTGACACATCACTGTTTCTTCAGCTGGGTCCCAGATTGAATCGGTGGGCTTGTGTTTAGGGATCACATGGTACAAAATTTGCACCATTAAATACAAGCATCTTGTCCATCAGGGTGAAGAGCTGTGCATGCGGGTGAGAGACAGAGTGACATACGATCACATGTCTACCTGCCTGTGTGTTTCAGACACTGCCTGTGTCCTGCCCACTCCACGTTCTCTAGCTGACCTTTGCTCTGGGGCAGACTGGAAGCCCTGGGGAGTTTGAATCCAGGGAGCAGCTTCAACTAACCACTGAGGGGACTCGATGGAAAAACACCTCTTCTTCCTCTCTCCTTGGGTGACCCACTTGCAGACATTTCACCCCTCTGTCTAGGTTGAGCCCCCAACCCAGAGGGTTCATCCCTCTCTCCCAGCTAGGTTGAGCCCTTGTCCCCTTCCTCATTGATGTGTTCACTGACAACCCCTTTTCTGATTCAGGTCCTGCCCTGTCTCCCCTCTCTACACTCCATCTGGCGCTTTCTGGAATCACCTCCCAAACAAACGACTTGTACTAAATGCTTGTCTTAGGTCTGCTTCTGGCCATCCTGTCCCTGAGAGGGACAGAGGGCAGGATCTTACAGAGCATTTACTTTGTTACCTGTCGGGCTTGTCTTCTCTTGGTGAGCAGGAGGGGCTGGTTTCAGCAGTTTAGAGGAACCTCATGCTTCTCACTCTACGTCACCTCAAGTTGAGGGAAGAAACTCTACAGAGGAAACCCAGGGGGCTTTGTTGGGTCTGTGCCTGAAGATACAGACTTGCCAGAGCCCACTGCTAAATGGTCTGGGTATTTTTGAGCTGGTTGTTATACTCTTGGTAGCTTGAAATCAGCCTTGGTAGAAATATTTACATCATGGAAATCAGCAAATGCTCCATATCAGACCTGTCACAGTCGGCGCGTTCCTGCCCAGACGGAGAGGGGGACTACTCATCAGGATGACATGGCGTCTGTGCAGGTCACATGTGTTTTCAACTCCTTCCCATGATTACCCATCCTGCTTCCATGGCAACCCACATGTAGCCTCAGGCCTATCTTGCCCTTTCGTGTTTGATATCAGTGTTGACCAGATGTCCCTTGCCATGGAGGAGGCACTCAGCTTGCAGATGTGACTTCTGATAGCAGAAAGGGAATGATGCAAACAATGTTTCCATCTCAACCCTTGAGAAGGAGACAGAACTGGCTCCGGGCAGGGAGGTATGCAGGCCTTGTCAGTGCCTTCTATGATTGGTGAGAGAGTCTGCTGCTTGACCTTTTGACCTCTTACCCTGAGAAGACAACAGTTCACCAACGGCACTGAGCATCTGTCCATGACAAGCTTCATTTGTCAGTTCTGCAACGGAGGGGACCTAAGCCCAGCAGGAGGGAAAAAAGGTGTTCTGGGGAGAAACTTGCTTATGAAAAAGCACAGTGGCTGGCGTGGTAGGATTAGAAGTAACGCTCGGTTCCGTGCTCAAGGCAGGCATGCAAAAATGGTGCATAAACTTTCAAATCCTCTATTTCCAGGATCACCTACATTTTGCCTCAAGTGTTTGTTTCTCTCTTTCTCTTTCCCTCCTTCTCGCTTCCCCTCTCCCTGTGTCTCTCTCCCAGCATTTTCTATGTCCCCAGTGTTTGGGCTTTATTCACCTGTGGCCCAGTCACCAGACGGGGAGCCCATCGCTGGCGCACAGCGAGTCTGTGACTCACAGTCCCCGGGGGAGGAGGAGCGGGTCGTGCTGGCCCACAGGAGGGGACAGTCACAGCCCGTGTGATGTTCTCAGGGAAGGAATGGGCGAGGCAGGAGCGTGAGGCGGACCAAGTTGAGGATGGATTAGCTTGAGTAATTTCAGTGGGCTGGGGTGGGTGTGGGGGCTCCCCAATTTGTTGGTACCTGGCCCTAGGGTTACTAGGACAGAAATATAGAGACTCAGCGATAGAAAGGGTGGGATGTGGGTGCTGGTCAGTTTGCATGTGAGACGCGGAAAACCACTTGTGTTACGTAATCATTAACAGTTTTAATCTGGAGTTTAATCTTATATCTCAAAGCTCTTTTATTCATTCAGTTGGTACCTTATTCTCCCTTCCTTTTCTGTCTACTTTAGATTTTTTTTTTTAAGATCATGGCTTTCAGGATCTTAGTTCCCCCAACAAGGATTGAACCTGAGGCCCTGGTATTGAGAGCACCAAGTCCTAACCACTTGGCGGCCAGAGAGTTCCCCTTTGGATTTTTTTTTATGATTCTGTTTTATGTACACTTTCAGCCTACTATTTGTACTTTTGTTTAAAATACTTTTATGTGATTGTGGTAGGGTTTACAGACAGAGTTCATCTGTCATCAATGCATCTGTATTCAATAACATATCAACATACAGTGGAAGGGACTTGCCACAATATACTGACAACATTGTCTAGTGTTTTCATGTGTAATTATTGTTTGTTGGTTGGGAAGCCAAAGGTTTCCATCTAATGGCTCTGCCTTCTGTATTATCAATAGTGGAGGCATGACTAAACAATAACAATACCCAGAGGCTTTTTCGCTGAGTGAAGTTTCTCGAAACCATTGAAACCATTCCGCAAAACTGAATCCCTCAAGCATCAGAGTGAAATTGCTCCCTTTTATAAAGTGAAGGCAGGAAGAGAAGGGGATTGAAGGCAGAAGGAAAAGGGGGTGACAGACGATGAGATGGTTGGATGGCGTCACCTACTTGATGGACATGAGTTTGAGCAGGTTCTGGGAGTCAGTGATGAACAGGGAAGCCTGGTGTGCTGCAGTCTATGGGGTTGCAAAGAGTCGGACACGACTGAGCGACTGAACTGAGCTGATAACATAAAGACCATGATGCTCCTGGTACCAGGACTACCCCTGTGCTGAACATGAAATGCCCTTTAAAAGCTGAGGTCCCTTTTTCTCTTTGCAGTAAACAAAGCCACCGTCCATGGGGCTGTCGCCCCACGTGGTCCTGATGACATCCCTGATGTCTCCTATTTAGGCTGAGTTGGTACTATAAGATGTCTTTTTCAGGGCACAAAGGTGCCCTTTCAGGAGTTCCCTGATGGTACAATAGTTAACACTCTGCCCTTCAAATGCAGTGGGCACTGGTTTGATCCTAGGTTAGGGAAGTTTTGCAGCCATTCCGTGTGGAAAAAAAAAAAAAGAGAAAATAGTGGCTTAATCCAACTAGAATGCAGTTAATAAAAATGTATGATGCAGGGCACCCAAAGTCAGTGCTCTGTGACAACCTGGAGGGGTAGGGTGGGGATGGAGGTGGGAGGGGAGGCTCAGGATGCAGGGGACACGTGTATACCTATGGCCGATTCATACTGATGTCTGGCAAAACCCACCGCAATATTGTAAAGTAATTATCCGCCAGTTAATATATTATATAACCCTTACTGTGAGGGGTGCTGACTTTGGGGAAAGCCCAGTTAGGACAGTGACATTGGTACAAATGCCCAGTGGGAGCCCTCCAGGCTCTCCTGGTTGGCTCGGCCACATGTGTGCCAGGCTGCTTCAGTCTTGCCTGACTCTTTGCGACCCCATGGACTGTAGCCTGCCAGGCTCCTCTGTCCACGAGATTCTCCAGGCTAGAATGCTGGAGTGAGTTGCCATTTCTTTCTCCAGGGGCTCTTCCCAAGCTCGGCCACATGGTGGCTGTAAAGCAGTTTAGAAGACAAAGTGGGGACGAGGAAGGAGCTCACTGCACATCAGCTAGAGAGCTGGGGATGCAGAAGAGCTCCAAGAAAGCAACTCGCGGGTTGTAGACTGCCACCCGCGACAGACTCAGGCCAATCTGTCCTAGGAGCCTTTCCAGTGATACGTGTGGGGGACTGAGAACTACACAGCCTGGAGCCCAGGGCAGAAGGAGGCCGACAGCAGGCGACGGTCCTCCTGTGGACACGGACACAGTACAAGCCTGACACTGCGGCCCATTCAAGAGGCATCACCCGCTTGTTACTGGCATCAGTGGATGTTCAGAGACGCAAGAGCAACACCCCTATCACGGGAAGGGTGAAAAATGGAAATCTCAACAAAATGGCTCTTTCCCCGAAAATGGGAAAATGGGGCATTTGGAGGGAAACATCTAGAGGGAAACATGGCTGGTCACATTCTAGCTGGGGCTCTCTCAGACATGGGGTCTGTGTCAGTGCTCCTTGGGGGGTTTTGGTCCACCAGGGTCCTGAAAACACCTAGCCCTTCAAGGATGGATCAGCTAAGTTAAAGGTGGATGTGTGGGTTGTGCCAATGGGCAGGAGGGGAGGCTGTCCCAGCCCAGGAAGCAGCTTGTGGTGTAGGACCTCCTGGGCTGGTGCAGGCTGGTGGGGTGGGGGGTGCTGGGCTGGACAGGAAGACAGGGGCCAAGTCACGAGCTCCAGATGCCCCCAGGGTTGGACGGCTGGAGATGCTGTGGAGAGTGGAAAGAGCACTGATCTGAGAGTGCAGCCATAGGCTTGCCACGTGCACCCCTTGGCCTTGCTAAGCTCCCCTCTCTCTTGTTCTCCTGGGGCCTGGTTGCCCTTCTGGACAATGGGAGTTGCAAAGGCCCCGCTCTCCTTCTGTATTTGTGTGTTCAGAGCGGTACTTTATTTCTTTCTCACTCTCTCTCTCTCTCACTCTTTTTTTTTTAACAGAAATCACTTTATGTACTTTACACAGGAAGAGATTCTTCTTTTTGCTTTCGGCTGCACTGGGTCTTTGTTGCTGTGTGCTGGCCTTCTCTAGGTGTGGCAAATAGGGGGTCCTGTCTAGCTGTGGTGCATGGAATCGTTTCTCTTGCTGTGGATCACAGGCTCTAGGGCACCGGGGCTGCAGTTGTTTTGGCTCCTGGGCTCTAGAGCACAGACGCAGTAGCTGGGTTGCATGGGCTTAATTGCGCCTTGGCATATGGAATCGTCCCCGACCAGGCATTGAACTGATGTCTCCTGCATTGGCAAGCAGATTCCTAACTACTGGACTCCAGGGGAAGTCCCCTTCTTGACTTTTTAGAGAAGACTTTAGAGAACCAGTAAATAAAAATGATAAGTGCCTGTTGTATTTCCCAGGGAATTAAAACCTCTACTATCTGAGGAACTCCAGAAGCAGGTATTTGGCGTCCTTCTTGCCATGACTGTGTTTTGGGGGCTGGGGACAGGGCCAGCGTCATGGGTGTATCACCAGGGAGGTCACACAGGCCCCTATGCTCAGGAGGGCTGGGTACTTGGTTTAATGCTCTATATATCCTTGAGGTCTTGAAATTCTGTATACCTTTTGGATCTGTGATCTTGCAATTTCAATTTGCTAGCTGTATAGCTGGTTCTGGCCTGTGGTGACTCCACACCTCCCACCACACATGAAGGAGTCTGTGGAAGTCATTCTGAGAAAACTTACTTCCCTGTGAACTTGCCTAGAAAATCCCTGAGTCCTTGCCCCCAGCCTCGAGCAGTCAGAGGGCAGGGGAGAGCCCAGGAAGGGAAGGAAGAGAGTGGCAACACAAGTCAGAAAGGGTCCCTCACCAGCCTTTCCCTGCACAAAATGCTTTTGAATTGATGCTCAGGTTTTGAACTGAGACTTCAAAGCACTGGGCTGCAGGAGAGAGGCAGGGCAGGTCAGGATGGTTATTGCTGGGGTCATACAGGGAACCAGGGAGCTAGTTTTAGAGAGAGGGAGGCCCCAGTGGGCCCCAGGAAACTCACACAGGAACCAGAGCTCTGGGTGCCGCCATCCGCCCTGACTTGGCCAAGACCTCCCTCCCAAGGCCACACCCCACCCCACCCCACCCAGGGCCTCAATTTCCTCCCTGGCCTGATGAGACTGGTGGTGAGCCGTGCCCTGCCTCTTGACAAGAGTTCTGTGAGCTCAGAGTGGGTGGATGCGTGGGAGACCCTGGTACCCTGCAGGACCACACACCCAGGTCACATTCTTGGACTTACGTCTCCAGACTCCGTAGACAACACGGCTGTGGGAGGCTGTGAAGTGGAGGCAGGACACAAGGGGCCCCAGGCTCCCCTCCCAGTGCTGTTACCATGACCACCCTAAGGATCAGTGTTAGGGATGTTGCTTTGGTGACCAGATGGGCCCTGGGGTCCTCAGTCAGTGCTGCTGCCACTAGCAAATTGCTTGGAAGAAAACTTTCAATGAGGCAGGATCTCCCAGGAGAATGGAGAGGGTCATCTGTTTCAGGGATAGCAGGGGGGATCTCACTTAAGTCCTGCTCATAGCTTGGACTTTACCATCAGAGCATGGCTCCCACCAGCCCAGCTCTACCCACCATGGTTCCTGCCACCCATCAGCCCTTCCAGTCTCCACCCCCATCACCTACCTGCAATCCTAGCTTCCTAGGCCCTTCTTTTGTCTGTTGGTTTAATCAAGATGGGGCTTCCCTGGTGGCTCAGACAGTAAAGAATCTGCCTGAAATGTGGAAGGCTCGGGTTCAATCCATGGGTTGGGAAGATCCTCTGGAGAAGGGAATGCAAACCACTCCAGTATTCTTGCCTGGAGAATTCCACAGACAGAGGAGCCTGGTAGACTACAGTCCATGGGATCACAAAGAATTGGACACGACTGAGCTACTTTCACTTCACTTTGATCACGAAGGTAATTTCAGATAGGAAAGAAACACCTAGAGAGGCAGTTTTTTTTTGTTGTTGCTGGAGACATGATCAGTGGTTCTCAGCTGGTAATCAGAGGCCAGAAAGGTGCCTTTAAAATCAATCGCCACCCCAGGGTTGATGCTCGGGGCTGGGGCACCAGGATGACCCAGGGGGAGGGAATCAGGAGGGAGGAGGGAGGGGGGTTCTGGAGGGGGAACATATGTATACCCATGGCGGATTTATGTCAATGTATGGCAAAACCAACACAGTAAAGTAAAGAAAATTAAAAAAAAAAAAAAAAGAATACACCTGCCAAGGCCAGAGACACAGGTCTGATCCCTGGTCCACGAAGATCCCACATGCCACAGGGCAAGGAAGCCCATGTGTCACACACGTGCAGCCTACAACGAGAGAAGCCAGCACAATGAGAAGCCCACACAGCACAACCAAGAGCAGCCCCTGCTCCCCACAACTAGAGAAAAGGCCACACAGCAATGAAGACCCAGTGCAGCCAAAAATAAATAAATATTAAAAAAAAGAAAGAAAGAAAGATAGCAGGGGTGAGTCCAGGAGAAGCCCACACCCAGTGGGTAGCCCATCCAAGGACTTAGGAAGGTCCTGACAACCCTACTGAGATCCCGAGCTACCTTAGGTCCTGTTTCTGCTCCCTGAGGCCTCCCCTGATTGCCATCTTCCCCATCCCCAGCGACAATAGCTCCCCATCCTGAGTCAGCCAAGAGAGACACTGTTTCTACATCCCTGAGTGCCCAGCTGGAATATTTGTTTGTTTCAGGAATGAAGCCATTGTGTAAAGTCCAGCCCATCTGAACCTCCAGCAGCTTATGGCAAGAAAGAAGTCCCCTTGTTTGGCTAATGATCAGATAAAGCTACAGTGAATCAGCAGGGACGCTCTCTTCAGGGCTGACCCACTGTGACTTTTCTCTGTAGTAGAAAGTCGGGTAAAGAATGAGAAAAATGGATGGAGATATAACCCACTAGGGCATTGGGAGAAACAGCTAGCTCACAGGAAACAACGGGCTCTGACATCAGCTGCTTGGACAAATAAGTGGAGTCTTTCTTAGTTATGCTTGCTGTTGGGTTTGATTGTTTGCTATATCATAGTCCCAGTTAACTGTTTTCATACAGTTCTAAAAACTGGTTTCATGTAAGTTTTCTACTGCATTAGGAAATAAAAAAACACTTAACGTAAAAAAAAAATAAAATCTACAAAATTCTTTTTGGAAATAAGAAATGTAGGTGCCACCTAGGTCTATCGGGCTTATGTGAGTGGTGGGGCTGGGGAAATTGTGTTCTGATCAGCAGTCTGTCCTTTTGTTCAGGAGTTGGTCCCTGCTCTAGTCACTTTACAAAGTGGACCTGACTGGAGCATCTGAAGGGGCGGTTTCTGCCTCCCCAGTACATCTGTGTGCAAATGGATTGAACAAAGATGTAGAAAGGAATCACCCAAGTACCAGGGACCTGGAAGTACCATCGTGGGTGGAGGGGTGTGAAGTGCCTTCTCTTACTCCATCCTCCCAGAAGTTCGGCTCCAGATGGCTTGGTCAGAGAGCTGGTGGGTGTCCTCACAGTCGGGGGCACGGCAGCCTGGGGTTCAGTTCTCTTTCCCATGGAGGGTCTGGACAGGAAGAAAGGGTTAGAGGAACAAAGGAAGGGGCCATGCAGGATCCCGGCTCATTCCTGAGTGAGTTGGGGGGAAGGGTGCATGAGGATTTCTCAAGGACCAGATGTGGAGTCGGGGACAACCTGCCTGGGGACAGGGGTGTGGTGTCTTTCCTGAGAAGACCTCAGCTCTGAATGGCTGTGCACACTGAACAAGAAAGCTGGTTGCTGGAGGAAGGGAAGGTTCATCACCAACACAGGAGGTGTAGCCTGAGGACCCAGAAGGGGACCCTCCAAGGGACCCAGGGAGGATGAGGGAGGGAAATTCAGTTTGACGTGTGAGCAAATGCCCAAACCCAGAGGCAGAAAAGCATAGGGAGGGTTTCAGCTTACCTAATAGCCAGTAACCATGTGTATTGCCAATTATTTCTACTGTAGACATTCCTTTTCCTCTGCTGAGTTGGAAAAAGGATACAGTTTGACCAAGAGGCCACTGGGGCAATACCTGGACTGTGAAACCAGGTTGCACGGAAGCCTACCTCTCCTTCCTTCTCCAAGGTTGATGTGTAAGCAGCACACTCCAACCCAGCTGAGGGGCTTTCACCAACTCCCCAAGAGTTCCATGAGGCAACCGAATCCAGGAAATATTATAGGCCTCACAGTCACATGACCAGGTCAAAGGAGAGATGGAAGAGACTTTGCCTCATCGCTTTTAGACACGTTTATCATTTTGGTTCATTATCTTTCCCAGCTGTGCTCTCCTAGCACTGGCCTCCCCAGCCTGCTTTCTCAGCCAGAGCACTGGACAGGGAGATACTGAGGTCCAATCAGAAGAGGTGTCCTGTGGATGAAGAGGAGGAGATGCTGAGTCAAGCTGGAGGTCAGGGGAGGCATCCCAAGGTGGAGGTCAGGGCACACAGAGGGATCAGAGGCAGAGATGGGAGGAAAGCAGGAGGCTCAGAGGGGCCTGAGTGGTTGAGATGTAAGGCTCAGCCTGACACCTGAGGCCCTTGGGGCTGGGAGTGAGGAAAACGGAAAGCAACAGCCTTGGCCCTGATGCCTGGTGCGGGGAGTGTGGGCGGCTGAAGACAGGACTTGAAATGGTCAAACTGGTGGTGTGTTGGAACTCCCAGAAAATGGTGTGGAGAGTGGACAGTGGTCAGGAGAGAGCCAGGAAATCAGGGAAGGTGGAGTGTGGAGGTTGTAGCTTCGCTGAGAGGACAGAAGACGGGGGCAGGTCCAGGGCAGGGGTGGTAGGAGGTCAGGGGAGGGTCCTCAGGAGGAAGAAGGAGCAGGTGGGGCTCCCAGGCTTCCAGCTCAGGGATCCTGCAGCAGCACCCAGCCAACAGCCCAGTGCGCACAACCAGGGTGTTCATGGGAGTCTTGAACCCAGAGACAGAGCAGTGATGCATGTTCAGGAGAACTAGCATCTTGAGAAGGGCTTCTCCAGGAATGCGTGAGGACTGGGAAGGGAAGCAGCCTGGGAGTCCTTGGGGGAGAGGCAGCAGGAGCTCCCAGGGAGGAGGAGGGGACCCAGGAGGGCAGGGACAGGGGAGAATTGGTCAGGGGCGAGTTCAGGAGGACAGAGGGTCCCCGGAGTCTGTAGAGATGAAAACATGGCTTCAATGTGAATACGGATCCAGTGAGGACTGGGCAGCCGGCAATGGCCTTGAGTGTAGAGAGGGCACTGAATTGGGATCATAATGCAGATAGCCCTTCCCATCCTTGGTTCATGAGGGACCAATGGAACAGGCCATGTCTTGGGGTGGGGTTTGCTGTGAAGGAGAACTTTTTTACTGAGAAAATAGTGGTGATGAACCTCGGAGAGGGCACCAAGGGAGCCATGCCCTGACTGGCTGAGGTCTCAGCCCAGAGGACAGGATGGTGTGGGATTGATATCTGCCTAGTGATGGGCTGGAGATGTATGTCTACAGCAGGAGGTGATGGTCTTATCATTCTTCAGGTGTTAACTGAGTGCCTACTAGGTGCCAGACAGGGCCAAGAGCTGGCGATTGAGACGTGAATACACTCCTTTACTCTGAATCCCGAGGCGCCCATGGTGTAGAGTCGAAGGGGATGTAGACAGTGCCTGGCCCCTCCCTCTCCTGGAGGACACAACCCTCTTGAGCAAGGCTGCCTGTGACACTTCCCGTGGGGTCCAGGAGAGGCCAAAACACTGTCAGGAGAGGGAGAAGTCATTTCTTCACCTTGCTCAGGGGCCTCCCTGCCCACTGGCCAGCAGTCCCGTGAGGCCACAGCAGGGGCTGAGGCAAGTCCTTCTCATGTGCTGGGAGGAGGGCAGGGTTGGGGAGGTCAGGAAGACTCCTGGTTGAGCGATTGCATCAGGCCCTGGCTGAGCATAAAAGGAGTGTCCCTCAGGCTGGGAGAATGAGGACTAGGGACCATGGAGACCCAGAGGGCCAGCCTCTCCCTGGGACGGTGGTCACTGTGGCTACTGCTGCTGGGACTACTGCTGCCCTCGGCCAGCGCCCAGGCCCTCAGCTACAGGGAGGCCGTGCTGCGTGCTGTGGGTCTGTTCAACCAGCGGTCATCAGAAGAGAATCTCTACCGCCTCCTGGAGTTAGACCCTACACCCAGTGATGTGAGTTTTAAAGGGATCTGGAGAGGGGGCCAGCTAGGTGGAGGGGAGGGAGACAGATCAGAGGAAGAAGAATGAGCCCAAACCCAGTTTCCCCTACTTTGACCCATGACCAGGAGGTAGACCCAGGAGCCAGAAAGCCTGTGAGCTTCACGGTGAAGGAGACCGTGTGCCCCAGGACCAGCCAGCAGCCCCCGGAGCAGTGTGACTTCAAGGAGAATGGGGTGAGGATGGGAGTTGGGGAGGGGAATGGCAGATGCTTCCCAGGGGTTGGACAGTGGGGTTGGGGAAGATTTCCAACTCCTGGGAGGAAGCTCGGAGGCTATGGCCACAGGGGTTCCAGTTTGACCTTGAACCTCCCTTTCCAGCTGGTGAAACAGTGTGTGGGGACAGTTACCCTGGACCCATCAGATGACCAATTTGATATAAACTGTAATGAGGTGAGTGGCCCCTTCTTAACTGGGAGGTTTCTGGTGAGGGGGTAAGTATGTGGAACATCCTTTGGACCAATGACCCGCTGCCCCATCCAGGGCAGAGAAAGGCCCTTTACCCATGCCCACCCTCCCTGAGCCCCAGTCTCCAGCCCTGGCTGTGCATCCCTTAAAGCAGTGGTTCTCTAATTGGGTCCCCACCCGGGAACTGACAGGAAGGCAGATTCTCAGCACCACTCAAACCAACTGAATCCGACTCTGGGGCGAGGTCCAGCCATTTGTATTTTCACAAGGCCTGCAGGGGGCTCTGACTGGGCAGAAGCTTCAGAGGCACTGACTGACTCAGTATTGATCTTCATGCCCTGCTTTGCTGGGATGGGTTTGTGATCCTGGGAAGCCCCTTATCATCTGTGGGCCTCAGTTTCATCTCTGTCTGTGGTATGAAGATTTAACCATAGGCTCCGAAGGTCACAGCCAGAGGGTGACCTGGGTCCCCAAGCTTCCTGTAGTCCACTAGGGCTGGGCTGGCAGATCTAGAGGGAGGGGTCTTATCCTGACCCTCACCCAGTTCTCACAAGAAACCTGCTTTTATTGGCTCACAGCTTCAGAGTGTCAGATTTCGCCCACCAATCCTCCGTCCACCGGTCCGCCCACCGTTCCGCCCGCCTTTCCGTCCTCCACCATTCCGTCCTCCGCCGTTCCGTCCTCTGCCTTTCCCTCCGTTCCGCCCACCATTTCCTGGTAGACGGTGAACAATAGGCAGATAACTCCCTGATAAGGGCTTCTCATGCATCAGAAGCTCAGAGAGGACCTCTTGGGATTTCTTTTGCCCTGAATCAGCATCCAAAAAATAAAATCTTGTGAAAACAACTTCCTATAGCCTTCGATTTCAATTGTCTTCCCTTTTCCAACTTATCATGACATTTAGGAGCGTGTTTGTATGTGTGTGTCTGTGTGTGAGATCACTCCTGTGAACACAGAGAAGCATGAGGCCCCTGTTCCTTCCAGGAGGGCACGGGGAGAGAGGCAGCAGCCCCAGGAGCTCCAGGACAGCGTCTCCATCCTCGGGTCCCTCCCGAGCCCTTCACCCGCCTCTGCCCTCCTCCTGCAGCACCCAGTAGGAGACCTGCTGTGTGTGCAGTGCTGGTGGGGCTGACAGTCCACAACGGGTCAGGCTTCTCACCTTGTTAAACACTCACAGAGATGCAGTTCAGTCTCAAGGTTAAGCCTGCGTGTAGCTTGCCCAGAACATTCCTCTTCTCCATGACAATCTTAACTCTGGAAAGTCCACGCCTCCTGACTTTGCTGTGGCATGCAGACACATCACTGTCTTTCTAGATGGCTCCCACATTTTAGTGGTGGGTCTGTGTGACGGAATCCAATGATATAAAACTTTTCATTAAAAAGAAGCATCCTGCTCATCGGGGTGATGAGCTGAATACTGTGTGAGACGCACAGAGTGACACAGAGGTCATATCTCTCTTTCCTCGGGTGTTCAGAATCTGTATACGTCCTGCCCACTCCCCAAGCTCTAGCTCTCCCCATGTCCCTTTGCTCTGGGGCAGACTGGAAGCACTAGGAAGTTTGTATGCTGGTAGCAGCTTCAATCAACCATTGGAGGGACTTGGTGGAAACATAGCTCCTCTTCCTCACTCTTGGGGTGGCCCGCAACAGATGTGTACATCCCTGTGTGAGGTCCCCACTGGGATTTAGCCCCAACCACCCCCATCAGTGACTTCTTCATTGACGCCTCCTCTTCTGACTCATGTCCTGCCTTGTCTCCCTGTCCACACTTTGGCTGGCTTTCTCTGGAATCTCCTGGCAAACAAACTCCTTCCACCAAAGGCTTGTCTTAGGTCCACCCGCTGGATCCACCTGAACCAAGACACAGATTCCCTCCTCTGAGAGGGACAGAGGGCAAGATCTCACAGAGTATTTACTCTGCTACCTGTCAGGCTTGGCTCCTCTTGGTGAGCAGGTGGGGCTGATTTCAGGCAGATGAGAGGAACCTCATGCTTCTCACCCTAGGGAATATGGCCTGTGATGGCAGTGGAGTCATGCACAGTCCATCCACTTGTTCCATATGGGTCAGATGCGGGGCCTGATGTGGAGTCAAGAGAGAAGGGCCCAAGGGGTCCAGGGTGGTGGCGCAGGAAGGGGAGGGTTCCTGGGGGCAATGCTGAAAGCCAAGGGGCACTGAAGTTTTCACCATGTGGGGAGAGGGGACAGAAGGTCAAGAGGCCCAGGGAGATAACTCCTCCCTGGAGTGTTTCTTAGTGTCTGTGCGCATGTGAGGGTCACTCACTTCGGGACAGGGGGCAGCTTCCTTGGTTGGGGGCACTGAAATCAAAGACAGAGTGGAGGAGATCAAGACATCAGGAAGAGGGGAGCCAATCAGCATGGGCCAGAAGTGGTTTCTCCATCCCCCAGATCCATGCTGTGTCAAGGAAGGAAACAGGGCTGTTACTAGGCAAGGACCTCGTGGATCTTGATTGAATTCATCCTTTCATGAATGAAGTTGTAAGATATAACATGCAGCCCCTGGCTCCCCTGTGTGCCACTCTGCCTGTGTGTCATCCCCAGCTGGAACAGGGTTGGATGCTGTCAGGGGAGGCAGAGAGCTATATTGTCACTTTCATGGCTCCTAGGCACCTTCAACGGTGTGGACTCATTCATCCTAAAAAATGTATGTCACGCTATATTTTTCAACTCAGTTCAGTTCAGTCGCTCAGTCGTGTGTGACTCTGTCTGATGTTCAGAGCCTCAAGGAGCAACAGCCCTATCACAGGAAGGGTGAAAAATGAAAATCTCAACAAAATGAGCCCTTCCTGGAAAAGAGGAAAGCAGGGCACTTGGAGGGAAACATCTAGAGGCAAAGGTAAAGGTGGGCGATCACACTCTAGATGCAGCTGTCTCAGACGCGGGGTCTGTGTCAGAACTCCCTGGGGGCTTTGGTCCACCAGGGTCCTGAAGATGCCTGGTCCTTCATGGGTGGATGTGCTAATTTAAAGGAGGATGCGTGGGCTGTGTCGCCACCACTGCTCAGCCTCAAAGACATCTTTTGACACCTGTGCCTGAAAAAGGCTCCTCGGTCAAGAAACCTTTCCAAATTTACCTGGTTGCATTTCTCACTGTCTCATGGGCAGTACACCGGAGACTGGCAGTGTGGTCTGGTGTGTGCTTATGAAACTGGATGGTCAAGCCTCAGTGTTTGGGGATATCAAACCTTGTTGCAATAGAATGCTCTGTGCTCACTACCTCTTTTATGACTCACACTGATATGCAAGAAAAATGACCATTCATGGGCCATGTTAACAGAATCAACAAATGAATTAAACTTGCACTGGCTAGGTTGGGTCTCTAGGCATGTGGATACACCATCACATGGGACATGGTGATCCATTTAAATCCACCATCAGACCTCAAAATACTGACAAAGCCTAGCGATGCTAGCACATGAGGCCAAGGAAGCCTGGCCAAAGTGGCTGACTGCCAGCCTCATGACTGAGTAACAAAAGGAATTCCAGGGCAATCACGGGGGTGCCATCCCTATCCACACAGCATACATGGGATATGATAGTCAAAGACTCTCAGATGGTCTGTGTTTCATATCTGGATTCACAGAACACATCCGATCTGCAACAGCATTGACTTATAGTAAGAAGCTGGGTGTGAACAGCTAGCTAGATGACTCCCCGGACTTTCAATGCTCCCAATTTCATCTCCAAGTAGTCAGTACCATTGGAAGGTGAAATGGACTCTGAGAGGAAACATCGAAAGGATAACTATACACCCAAGGCTCACCTCTTGGGGAAAGCAACTTGAATTCTAAATGAGCTGATTCCCTGGGAGGCTACCTTCTAGTTAAGTAGAATGTTTAATTTTGAGGCTTGGAAATGAGGGAAGAGGCCCATACTGGTGGAAGACTCTCAAACCACACGAGTAATCTTTCTCACCTCCCTTGTCTTTTACCCAGGCATTTCTGGCAGCTCCTAGTATCAGAGTTTGCAAGCTGCAAAGAAGACCCACATAGGGGTGACTCTATCCTAGTGCTCTTTGCACTGCCAGCCCTGCTGGTGGAAGGATATTGATGACAATGAGCATGAATATGAGGTGGAAACTCCTAAGGTGATCCTACTGGTGTTTCAGGGCATAGGGAGCTGGTCTTTGATGGGTCATGGCATAAAAGGATGAAGCTACTAAGCACGTAGGGAGGAGTCTGGGCACCTGGTCTAAGACAAGGGGAGGACTGGGGACAGGAGCAGTGATTGCTGAGGGACTGGGCCTTCAGATCACTTGGTTGTGAAGAAAGTAACTACCCTGGTGATGGGAATAGAAGGCCTCCAATTCACAGAGTCTAGGGTGGGAAGACTCACCATTCATTGCTCTCTCAGAGTTTGTCTACAGGGCATCCGGTCACTTTCACCCAGACTCTACCTGATCAAAAGTCAGTGAAGAGTCTTTTTCTAAAAATTATTTATTTATTTATGACTGTGCTGAGGCTGCGCTTGGGCATTCTCTAATTGCGGAGACTGGGGGTTACTCTTCATGGCAGGGCACAGGCTTCTCATCTCGGTGGCTTCTCTTGTTGCAGAGTATGAGCTCTAGAAGGTGGGCTCAGTAGCATACAGGCTTATGGTGGGCTGGCATGGAAGCTTAGTTGCCCCACGGCATGTGCAATCTTCCCAGGCCAGGGATCAAACCCATGTCCCCTGTATTGGCAGGCATATTCTTAACCACTAGACCACCAGGGAATTTCTGAAGGGTCTTAATCTAAGGGCTCTTGTTACCTTTCCAACAACTGCCACCTCCAGGAGTAGACAGCCTCCACTAAACATGAAATAACCAGGTTGACCTCCTAGATACTGATGAGAGTTTCATAAGTCTCATCGTGAAATTTTGAACTCTTTTACATGTGTTGCCCAGAATATGGTAGCTCTTTTAAGCTTAAAGCCTTGTCAGATTCTCACATCACAAGAGCAACACTTCTTGCTGATCTTGCTGCTACTAAGTATGCGAAAGTCTGGCCTGGACTTCCTTACAACACCCAGATAGTCTAAACTCTCCCTTGTGGTTATAAAGAGTGTTTTGAGGCAGGGGGCAAGGCTGGCATCAAGAGTGTGTCACCAGTGCAGTCACACAGGCCCCATGCTTAGGTACTTGCTAATGACTTATTCTTGAGGTCTTGAAATTCTCATGATTTTGAACAAGGGGCCCCACATTTTCATTTTGCAAGTGATGGAGCCAGTGCTGGCCAATGGTGACTCCATACTTGAAATAATACAGGAAGGAGGCCCCGGAAACCATTCTGAGAGCAACTTACTTCCCTCCACCCTTGGCCCAGTTCTCCCTAGGGTCTTCCCCCACACACCAGCAACTTCAACAGCCAGAGGGCAAGGGATAGCCCTGGAAGCAGTGGATAGGAGTGGGAGGTAGACCAGGGCAGAACCAGACCCCGTTTCAGCCCTTCAGTGTCTAGAGAGCCACTGGTCAAAAAGAAGAGTCTCCAGAGCTGCTTAAAGTTCTGAGATTCGTGAGAGTTACAGGGGTCGCCAGAGCGGTGGGTAGTGAGGTCAGAGAGAGGGGTAGGGAGCTAGTCTAAGAAATATGGAGGCCCTAGATTGGACCAGGGGGACTCCACACTGGACAAGAACTCTGGGTCCTTCTGTCAACCCGGATTTGGCCAAGACCTCTCTCCCAAGGTCGAATCTCACTCCACCCTGGGTCTCAGTTTCCTTCTTGGCTTAAAGAGACTGGTGGTGAGCCCTGCCCTGCCCTGCCCTCCTGACAAGAGTGCTGTGAACTCAGAGGAGGTGGGTGCAGAGCAGCCCATTGTACCCTGAAGGAACACACGCAGAGGTCACATCGTTGGACTCAGGTCTCCAGACTCCACAGGCAACGTGGTCATGAGAAGGCTGTGAGTAGGGGAGGCAGGACAAGAGGGGCCTCAGGCTCCCCTCGCAGCGTTGTTACCATGACCCTCCCGGGGATTAGTGTCAGGGTTGTGTTGGGGACAGGATGGACCCCAGGAATCCCACTCAGTGTTTTCATCATTGGCAAATTACTTGGAAGAAAGCTCTTTCAGTGAGATTGCCCAAGGGCACACTAGTGGCCATCAGGGCAGGGACTCCCAGCACAACGGAGAGAGTTCCCAACTCAAGGGGTGGCAGGGGTATCAGTCTTGTTTCCTATTCACAGCCGGAGGGTCACACCTACATAGCAGAGCCCCCCGCAGTCCCAGCCCTTCCTTCCCTGGTCCCTGCCACCCATCAGCCCTCCCACTCTCCACCTGCTGTAACCTGCAGTTCCAGCTCCCTGAGCTCTTTCCTTTTTGTTGATTTAAATCCTTATGGAAGGAGGTTGTTGCTGGAGACAGAATCGGTGGTTTTCTACAGGTGGTGATTAGGCAGGAAGATGTTTTACAATCTCCCGAATATCTTTACAAAAGAAATAAAGTCAGGTGCTTACCTATAACTGTTGAGTTGGACCGGGGACCTGTGACAGATTCCAAGCTGGAAAAAATGGAATCAGTAAGACAGTGTTTTGATCCCCAGTTGGTCTGTCACTCTTACTAGGGGTTGGTCCCTTCTCTCTTTAATTCCCAAAGGGCATACTAGCTGGCCTGGGCTGGGTGAAGTCTCCAGATGGTGGGCTGTCTCCCCCTTCCCAGGGCACCCGTGAGCAGACATAAAACTCCACTAGGACAAGACAGCTGTGAGGACTAACTCAGAAAAGGCAGATGCTGGAGGCATGGAAGGCGTGCTCCTCCTCACAGGAGGTGCAGACTGAGGATCTGGCAGAGGCCCCTAACAGGATGCAGGGAGGATGGAGAAGAAGATTAGTCTGATGTGTGAACAAATGCAATAGTGCAGAGGCAGGAAAGCACAGGGGAGGGCTTCTCTGGTGACTCAGCGGTAAAGAATCTGCCTGCAATGCAGGAGACTCAGGAGACGCAGGTTCGATCTCTGGGTTGAGATGATTCCGGAGGAGGACGTGGCACCCCACTCCAGTATTCTTGCCTGAGAAATCGCATGGACAGAGGAGCCTGTCAGGCTACAGTTCATGAGGCTGCAAAGAGTCGAACAGGACTTAGCGAGTAGACCACTACAACAAGGAAAGCACAGGGAGAGCTCCAGGTTACCAAACACCCAGCAACCATGTGTGTTGGTAATTATTTGCCTTGGGGAAAGGATACAGCTTGACCAAGAGGTCACTGGGGCAATATCTGGGCAGTGTAAGGAGGTTGCACAAAACTCACTTCTCTTTCCTTCTCCAAGGCTGAGTGGTCAACCAGCATCTCCCATCCAGGATGCCACCTTCCAAGGTGCCCTGGCCTAACTCCCAAGGGTCCCACAGGGCAACTGAGTCCACAGACCTCCCCAGGCCTCACGGGCACATGGTGCTTCCCTGGCATTGATGGATTGGAATGTTCTTTTTGGCTTCAGCACGCCTCTGTCCCTTGGGCATAGTATTTCCCCCAGCTGTGCTCTCTTTTCCCCCCAGTGTCCCCCTCCTTACCTGGTGTTCAATCAGAGCACTGGGCAGGGAGTCCTAGAGGTCAAATCAGAAGGGATGTCCTGGACTTCCCTGGTGGTCCTGTGGATAAGAATCTGCCTGCCAATGCAGGAGATGCGGGTTGGATCCCAGGTCCAGGAAGATCGCACACCAGGCAAGCAAGCCCTTGGGCCCCAGCTACTGAGACCTCACACTCCAGAGCCCGTGCTCTGCAACAAGAGAAGCCACCGCAATGAGAAGCCTGTGCACGGCAACTGGAGGGCAGCCGCTGCTCTATGTAACCTGGCTAGCTCGTGGGCAGCAATGAAGACACAGTACAGCCAGAACTAACTAACTAAATAAAAAGCACATTTTATTAAAGAAGGGAAAAAGAAGGGATGTCCTGAAGGCTTTGGGAGTCAAGAGGAGGAGGTGCCACTTTTGGTTAAGGTCAGGGAAAGCTTTGCAAGGTGGCATGTCAGGGCAAGCAGAGGCACCAGCTGCAGAGATGGGGGACAGGCAGGAGGCTCCAAGATGGCTGGTGGTTGGAGTGGTCAAGGCAGCTTGAGACCTGACCTGCAGGGCCTGGCTGTGGGCAGTGAGGAGTGTCAGGATCCAGACCCTGCTGTCAGGCGGGAGTCTGTGTGCTCTGAAGGCAGAGGGTGAAATGGTCAAATCAGCATTCTGCCTTCGCATCTAGAAATGGTGTGAAGGGTGGACAGGGGTTTGCAGAGAGCCTGAAAATCAGGAAACATGGTGTCTGGGGGTTGTGGCTTCACTGAGAGGAGAGAAGATGGGGTAGGCCCAGGGCAAGGGTGGTGGGAGGTCAGGGGAGTGTCCTTAGGAGGAAGAAGGAGCAGGTGGGGCTCTCAGGCTTCCAGCTCAGGGTCCCTACCACAGCACCCAGCCAACAGCGCAGTGTGCACAACCAAAGAGTTCATGGGAGTCTTGAACTCAGAGGCACGGTCCGGTATGTGTGTGATGGGCACTGGTGTCTTGAGAAGAGCGGTCCCCAGGGACATGTGAGGCCTGGGAGGAGAAGCAGCCCGGATGCACCTGTGCCAGCCCTGCCTCCTAAGAGGAGAGTCCTTGGGGGAGAGTCGGCAGGAGTCCCCAGGGAAGAGGAGGGGACCCAGCAGAGCAGGGACAGGGGAGAATTGGTCAGGGGCAATTTTAGGAGGACAGAGTGCTTCCCTCAAGATAAATAGGTTGAGTGTAGCAACAGGCCACAACTGCTGGGGTCTTTGGATGTGACACGTTAGTCTGAGGAAGGCAGAGGAGAAGACTGGGAGAGGGGCCAGGCGGAGCCAAGCCCCTGACTGTCTGAGGGTTGTGGAGAGAGAAGAGGATGGTATGGCCCAGATGGCTGCCTAGGGACAGGGTGGCTGGGTGAGAGGTAGAAGGGGTTGGTCGTGTCATCCACTCATCAGACTTTAACTAAGTGCCTATTGGGTGCCAGGCAGTGCCTAAAGGAGAAGATCGAATAGCAAATACCCTCCTTTACTCTGACTCCTGAGGAGCCCATGGTGTGGAGGCGGAGGGGATGCAGACAAGCCTGGCCCCTCCGTCTCCTGGAGGACTCAATCCTCTTGAGCAAGACTGCCTGTGACAGTCCCGTGGGTCCAGGAGAGGCCAAGAAGTTGTCAGGAGATGGAGAAACCATTTCTTCACCTTGCACAGGGGCCTCCCTGCCCACTGCCCAGAAATCCCATGAGGCAACAGCAGGGGCTGAGGCAAGTCCAGCTCACACCCTGGGAGGAGGGCAGGGATGGGGCGGGTCAGGAAGACACCTGGTAGCATCGAGGCCCAGACTGGGCATAAAAGGAGGTTCCCTCATGCTGGGAGGAGGCAGATTGCGGACATGGGGACCCAGAGGGCCAGCCTCTCCCTGGGACGGTGGTCACTGTGGCTACTGCTGCTCGGACTACTGCTGCCCTCGGCCAGCGCCCAGGCCCTCAGCTACAGGGAGGCCGTGCTTCGCGCTGTGGATCGCATCAATGATGGGTCCACAGAAGCTAATCTCTACCGCCTCCTGGAGCTAGACCCGCCTCCCAAGGACGTGAGTTGAGGAGGGGCTTGGCCATCTCCCCCCAAGCCTTGGCCACACTGTCCCTCCCTTCACTCAGGCTGTACCTCCTGTCAGGAAGGCTCTTCTCCCTCTAGGTGGGCTCCCACCTCTTCCAGGAAATCTTCCCACACCTGGGACCCTCCCAGCACCAGGCTTCCTGCCTTAGCATCTCTGCTGTGGGAACATGTACCCTGCACACCTGGCTCAGGCTCCCTGGACTTCTGGGAGCTCCAGGGATAGAGAGGGTCATTGGTTCTATGAGGTGACTTCCCTGCTAATGTCCCCTCTGTACCTTGGTGTCTCCCTACCAGGGAGGACTCTGTCAGCCTGGAGGTTCCTGTGACAAGGGCTCTCCCTGCAGGCGGCCCCGACCTCCCTCAGCCCCTCTGAGGGGGAGGAGCTGCCATCAGCGCTGGTGTGAGGTCTGCTCCTGCGGGCTCTGTCCCCTCCCCTGTGCTCCTGGGACCAAGCCCAGGGCCAGACACACAGCGGGCTGGAGAGGCTGCCGTCTGGGTGAGGGGCAGCGAGACAGATCAGAGAAGGAAACATGAGCCTGAGCCCAGTCTCCCCATTTTGATCTTTGACCAGGTGGAGGACCGGGGAGCTCGAAAGCCTGCAAGCTTCACGGTGAAGGAGACCGTGTGCTCCAGGACGAGCCAGCAGCCTCCGGAGCAGTGTGACTTCCAGGAGAATGGGGTGAGCCGAGGGGGTTGAGACTGATGGCTGGGATAAATGCTTCTCAGTGCAAGCTGAACAGGGAATTTCGGGGAAGATTTCCAGCCCCTGGAGGGTGAGATGGGCTGAGCTTGGGAGGTTATGGCCCAGGGGTTCCAGTTTGACCCGGAAACTCCCCTTCCAGCTGGTGAAACAGTGTGTGGGGACAGTCAGCCTGGACCAGTCCGATGAGCAATTTGACATAAACTGTAATGAGGTGAGTGGTCCCTTCTGTTTGTGGAGATGCTAACAGGGTGAGTTGTGGAACATCCTTTGGACCAATGACCCACTGCCCCATCCAGGGCAGAGAAAAGACCCTCCTACCTGGGCCCACCTCCCCAATCTCCAGGTGTCCAGCTCTGGTTCTGCATCCTTTAGAGAATGGCTGTCTAATGGGGTCCCCACCAGGGAACTGACAGGCAGATTCTCAGCCCCACTGAAACCTCCTGAATCAGACTTTGAGGTGGGGCCCAGGCATTTGTATTTTCACAAGGCCTCCAGGGGATTCTGACAGTACTCAAATTGTGCCACATTGATTCAAGTCATGGTCTTGAGGCCATGCTCCAGTCCATCTTTGCCCGGATGGGCTTGTGACACTTGGAAGCCCCTTGTCATCTCTGGGATCAGTTTCCCCATATGTTGTGGGTCTAGGGATTCAACAACATGCTCCAAAGATCACTGCCAGAGGATGATCTGGGGCCAAAGTTCCTTTGGTGGCCCAGTTTGGGGATTGTTCAGGTCAGGAGAGAGTGATCTTCTCTTGACCCTTGCCCAGCCCCACAAGTAATCTGTTTCATTGTGGTTCACAGCTTCAGAGTGTCAGGATTAAAATACCTCGGCCTCCTAAGCCTCGACGTCCTCACAGGCCAAGGCCAGGGCGACGACGGCCATGGTTCCCGCCAAGGTTCCCCGGAAAACGGTGAAGGACTGGCTATCACACCTATTAATGGCTTTTGATGAATCCTGAGCCTGGGGAAGCATTTTAAAGATCTGATTTGTTCTGGCTCAGACTTCTGGATGGTAAAAAGTAAATTCTTGTGAAAACAACTTCCTCCAGGCTTCAATTTCAATTATGTCCTTTTCCCCACTTACTGAGACTGAGTCCTTAACTCTGAGAGGCCTCCTCCGTGTGTGTGTGTGCGGCTATGTATATGTGTATGTCTATTTGTGTGTGTGACTATGTGTGTCTATGTGTGTGTCTGTGATCACTCCTGTGAACACGGAGAAGAGTGAGGCCCCTGTTCCTTCCAGGAGGGCACGGAGGAGGCAGCAGCCCCAGGAGCTCCAGGACAGCGTCTCACTCTCGGATCCCTCCCAAGCCCTTCACCCGCCCCTGCCCTCCTCCTCCAACACCCAGTAGGACATGCAGAGGCCTGCTGTGTGTGCAGTGCTGGTGGGGCTGCTGTTCCTGCTCACGGGGAGCTGACAGTCCACGAGGGGCCAGGCTTCTCACGTTGATAAACACTCACAGAGACGCAGTTCAGTCTCAGGGCTGAGCATGCAAGTACCATGCCCCAAACGTTCCTCTTGCCCTCGACAATCTTAATTCTCAAACAGCCTGCCCCTCCCGGCTTTTCCTGTGGTTTTGAGACACACTACCATTTCTTCATCTGGGTCTCATATTTCAGCGATGAGCTTGTGTTTAGGGATCACATGGCACAAAAATTTGCACCATGGAATACAAGCATCCCGCTCTTTGGGGTGAAAAGCACTGCATGAGGATGAGAGACACACAGAGAGTGAGTGACACACAGGTCACATCACTGTTTCCCCGGGTGTTTCAGACACTGTCCATGACCCATCCACTCCTTATTCTCTAGCTGATCTTTGCTCTGGGGCAGACTGGAATCACTGGTTTGGGGCTGGGGGACTGTTGGATCCAGGAAGCAACTTCAATCAGCCATTGCGGGGACTTGGTGGAAAAACATCTCCTCTTCCTCAAGCCTTGGGCGGCCCATTTCCAGACATGTCACACCACTTCCTGATGGTCACAGCTGGGTTGAGCCCCTGTCTCCCATTTTTGTAACCTCTTCATTGAAACATATCCTCTTTGACTCAGGTCCTGCCCTGTCTCCCCTCTGTACACTTCTGCTAGTGCTTTCTGGAATCATTTCCCAAACAAAATACTGGGTTAGCCAAAAAGTAATATCTTACTCAAAATCCCGAACAACTTTTTTGCCAACACGATACTTCCACTAAATGCTTGTCTTAGGTCTCCTGCTGGGTCCACCTGAACCAAGACACAGATTCCCTCCTCTGAGAGGGACAGGGGCAAGGTCTCACAGAGCATTTACTCTGCTACGTGTCAGGCTTGGCTCCTCTTGGTGAGCAGGTAGGGCTGATTTCAGGCAGGTTAGAGGAACCTCATGCTTCTCACTTTACGTCACTCCACTTCATCCATCATCCTGGGGTGAATGCCACAGGGAAACTCAGGGCTGTGCTGTGTTTGTGTCCGAGGATTCAGTCTTGCCAGAGCTACAGGTTAAATGATCAGGATCTTTTTTTTTTTTTTTTGAGCTGGGTGTTAAATTCTTGGTAGCCTGAAGTTGGTAGCCGTTCCTGCTGACAGATTGATGCCTCCCAAACTCCGTGCCGCCCCCTCCTGCCTGTGCTGCTGAGGCAGTTGAAGACTGCAGGGAAGAGAGGTGGTACTGGAACATACAGCTGGAGTCTGCTGTTGCCGATGAAACTGAGCAGCATCTTGCGACAGGAGCAGTCCTTCCCCACTGTCTTTATGGTTGAGTTTGGTGACTGCTCCTCTTCCTAACCTCACTCCATTCTGTGATGTCCTCATTGCTCTGGGAGGTTTCCTTGAGCCAACATGCATTTCCTCTTAGGCATGTGAAGATAAATTTCACCCTGGCTCAGCTCTGTAGGTCAGATGCTAGGAGCTATGATGGGTGTCTCTGCTTTGTGTTCACAGGGCTAGTCAAGATGCTGATAATGCTGGATTCCTTTCAATAGCCTCTAGGGGAGAACTGCTTTCAAGTTCATTCAGGTTGATGACAGAATTTGGTCCTTTGTGCTTGTAGGACCAAGACCATGAATCTCTTGCATGCTGTTGGCTGGGGTTGGTCTCAGTTCCTAGAGGCTGTAACAAGCCCTTTGCTCACCTTTGTTCATCTTCAAAGGCAGCAACGGCCAGTGGAGGCTTTCCCTTTCTCCTAATCTCTCTGACTTCTGAGAGCTTGAATTTCTTAATAATTTTTGATTCAAGAGACATGTATTTTCATCTTGCAAGTTATGTAGTTGGCCCTGGCCAGTGGTGTCTCCACATTTCCCACAGCCCTTAAAGGAGACCCTGGAAGTCATTCTCAGAGCAACTGGTTTCACTCCATCCTTGTGGGAAAACATCCACATGTCTTTTTGGAGCCTTGAGAACACAACGAGAAATATAGTTAAAAATAACCAGAGTACCTGGGCTGATTAGCTGAGGTCAGTGAGTCCTGCATGAGCAGTGGGAAAGCTAAAGGTGAGGCCTTAGGAACTTCGGATCAGCACAAGGTAAAATGCTGCTTGAGCACGCACTGATGGTTTCTCTAATGTTCCTGCGGGGATCTTTGCTTCCAGTCATCTGGAGCCCTTTGTACAGAAAATAACATCGAAGTTCCAAAGAAAAACATTAACCGGGGATGTGACTAGGAACATGGGAAACTTATGTTTTCTGAAAAACCAGATACTTTCTGCATATCAAGAACTCAATAAAAGCTATATGGAATCGGTCAGCGGGGTTCTTGATCTTTGAGGTCTTGAGTCCCCCGGTCCCATCTTTAAAACTTTAATTCTGCCTGTAGTTTCTTTTTTCCAAACTGTGCGTCGACCCACTTCCAACCCCTACTGCTGTGCTGGCCACAGCACGTACTTACCCACCTTTCATGTGCTGTCTTTACTCGTAGTCTTGAGCATCCAGAGGACAGGGGACAGCTCAGGAAGGGAAGAAAGAGAGTGGGAGTTGGCACAGGGCAGAAAGGGACCCCCAGAGCAGCCTGTCAATGCTCATCGTGCTGCAAGTCAAAAAGCTGAGTCTCCAGGCCTCTTAAAGCAGTGGGCTGCAGGAGCGATGCAGGGCTGGCCAGGGTGGTGATGGGGCCAGGCAGAAGCGGCCTGGGGGTCATCTGAGAGAGAAGTAGAAGGCTCCATTTTGGACTAGGAAAAACTTACTCAAGAGCCAGAGCTCTGAGTGCTGCCATCAGCACAGGCCAAGACCTCCCTCCCAAGGCTACATCCCCACCCCATCCAGGGCCTCTGTTTCCTCCCTGGTCTGATGGTGGTAAGCCCTGCCCTACTGCCTGGCAAGAGTGCTGTGAGGACTTCCCTGGTGGTCCAGTGGTTAACAATGTGCTTTCCAATGCAGGGGACACCGGTTCAATTTCTGGTCCGGGAAGATTTCACATGCCGCAGAGCAGCTAAGTCCTCGCACCATAACCACTGAGCCGCCTGCCCTAAAGCCTGTGGTCTGCAACAGGAAAAGCCACTGAGATCAGAAGCCTGCACACCGCCAGAGAGTGGCCCCCACTCACCACAACTAGAGAAAGCCCGTGCTCAGCAATGAAGACCCGGTGTACCAATAAGAAAAAAGCAAACAAACAAACTCTTAGGTAGCCAATGCTGCTGCTGCTGTTTAGTCACTATGTCATGTTCAGCTCTTTCAGGACCCCATGGACTGTAGTCCACGAGGTTCCTCTGTCCATGGGATTCTCCAGGTAGGGATACTGGAGTGGGTTGCCATTTCCTCCTCCAGGGGATCTTTCTGACCCAAGGATCAAACCCGAATCTTCTTCTTGTCAGGTGGATTCTTTACTACTGAGCCACCTGGGAAGCCCATATATCACACACAGCAGTATTAATTATAATTTTTACAAAAGAGTGCTGTGAGCTTAGAGGAGGTGGATTCCTAGGAGCCCTTTGTAACCTGCAAGACCACACACACAGGTCCCATTCTTGGCTCAGGTCTCCGGGTTCCATAGACAACGTGGCTATGGGAGACTAGTGGGGGAGCAGGACACAAGGGGCCCCACTCTCCGCTCACAGTGCTTTTACCATGACCATCCCAGAGATTCATGTTAGGGGTGTTCCAGTCCCTGGAAGGAAACTGGTGCCCCTGGAGGAAAACTCACTTGAATGAGCTCACCCGTGGGCACACAGGTGACCGTGGAGGCAAGAAGCCATGGAGGGAGCCCCCTGCTCCAGCGGCTTCAGGGACAGTAGGGGGGATCTGTCCTGTGCCCACTGAAGAGCTTGGGTTTCACACCAACACAGCACGGCTCTCACCAAACGCAGTTCTAGCCCACCCCGTCCCTGCCACTCATCAGTCCTCCCAGTCTCCATCCCCATCCAATCCACAATCCCTCCTGCCCAGGCTCCTCCCTTGTGTGTTGTTTTTAATCAAGGTCAGTATCTGAAAAGCAATTCCCCCTCGGGAGGCAGTTTGCTGCCGGAGACATGATCCATGGTTCTTTGCTTGTGGTGAGCAGTCCGAAAAGTGCTTTTAAAATCTCCAAATTACTTTGTTCTGTTTTTTCTTTTTCTTTCCTTAAAAAAAATTCACTTATTTATTTATTTTGGCTGTGCCAGGTCTCTCACTGCTTTTCAGTGAAGGGCTACAGCTTTGTCTAGTTGCTGCAAATGGGGGCTAAATTCTAGCTGTGGTATGCAGACTCCTCATTGCGGTGGCTCCTCCTGTTGCAGAGCACTGGCCCTAGGCATGCAGGCTTCACTAGTTGTGGGTCGTGGGCTCTAGAGCACAGGATGAGGACTTGGGGCCCACAGGCTTAGTTGTCCACGGCTGTGGGATCTCCCTGGACCAGGGATTGAAACCGTGTCTTCTGCACTGAGTGGATTCTTTACCACTGCATCACTAGGGAAGTCCTTTCTTTTTCTTTATTTTTTTCTGGTTTAATTTTTGCTGGCTTCCAAATTGTTTTTTGGAAATAAGAAAAGCAACTGCCAGCTGGATCTATTGAGGTTGGAACTGGGATCAGGAGGAAGGTGGATTCATGAGAAATAGAATCAGAGGAGATTACATTCTGATTTCCAGTCCATCCTTCTCCCCAGGAGTTGGTCCCTTCTGTCTTTCCAAGTGCATGAGTGAGTGAAGTCACTCAGATGTGTCTGACTCTTTGTGACTCCATGGACTGTAGTCCACCAGGCTCCTCCATCCATGGAATTTATTAAGGCAAGCTTACTGGAGTGGGTTGCCAATTCCTTCTCCATGGGATCTTCCCGGCCCAGGGATTGAACCAGGGTCTCCCGAATCAAGGGCAGATGCTTTACTGCCAGAGCCATCAGGGAATCCCTCCAAAGTGCACAGTAGATATCAAAACCTGGGAGGAGCTGCTGGAGGAGTGTTTGTACCTTTCCAGGGCACTCATGGACAGATGGAAGACACACACTAGGACAAGCCAGTCAGTGGGAAGGAAACACAGAGGCACCCAGGAAAGGGGGAGAAATGTGTGGGCTTCGTGTGAAGGGCCTTGTCTTCCTCTATCCTCCCGGAAGTTGATGTCTGGATGGGCTCAGCTCACTTTCTGCTTGAAGGTCGTGGTCTCCAGGAGGCTGACCCTGAGGCCCTGAGGGTTTGCAAGTCTTTGTCCTGGTAGAAGAATGAGGGAGGATTTGCCTTCTTGATGTACCCAAGGCACCCAGGGTCCTCTCTGGGGAGAGAACATCCCCTTAGTCTCTACTGACAGGTCTGGCCTGGGCCCCCAGCTGCCCTCTCTATACCGTGTCCCCAGTAAAAACCCACTCACAGGAATAGGACCCATGCCCCACAGTCTGTTCACTGCCTGGGGCTGGCCCTGAGCCTGGTTCTCTTGTGCAAAGCTCAAGCATCTTCCACCTAGCCCCCACCCGGGCCCAGCTCACCTTGTCACACAGCCCCAGATCCTGCGGAGAGGAGCTGGTAGGATGTTTGCTGTGCTTGGTGGTGGTGAGATCTAGAGCCTGAGGCTGGCTCAGGTGAGGCCCTTGGAATGACTGAGCTCAAGGCTAACTCTGAGAGGTCGCCCTGAAGCCTTCCAAGTACTCTGACTAGAGTGTGGCTGGTGCAGCCTCTGTTGGTTTTATGTCCCCCCGGTACCTCGGTGTGGGATGGT
Source organism: Antilocapra americana (assembly GCA_007570785.1). Classification (NCBI taxonomy): domain Eukaryota; kingdom Metazoa; phylum Chordata; class Mammalia; order Artiodactyla; family Antilocapridae; genus Antilocapra; species Antilocapra americana. The sequence continues at coordinate 47,482,665 of ML660201.1, read as the reverse complement.
GCTGCCCTCCTGCCAGCTGGTCTGCTTCATCAAACCCCATGCCTGGGAAATCCCAGGCTGGCTGAGGAGTTTCCAGGAGGGCTTAGCCTTCCTGTCGCCTTGCTTCACCTGACGTGGTCAGTGGGAAGGAGGAAGTGGACCCTGAGCAGAGAATGGGTCCTGATGCTCAGCCCTCACTGAAGTTCACCCTCACAGCTCATTGGAACCTTCCCTGCTCCCTGCAGAGGGCAGGAGGGAGGGCTGGATGCCCTC
>ML660201.1:47397759-47482403 GCA_007570785.1 Antilocapra americana | reverse complement strand
ATGAGGCAACGGCAAGGACTGTGGCAAGTCCAGCTCACACTCTGGGAAGAGGGCAGGGATGAGGCAGGTCAGAAAGACTCCCTGTTTATCCTTTGTATCAGGTCCAGACTGGGCATAAAAGGAGTGTTCCCTGTACTGTGCGGAGGCCGACTGGGGACATGGGGACCCAGAGGGCCAGCCTCTCCCTGGGACGGTGGTCACTGCGGCTACTGCTGCTCGGACTACTGCTGCCCTCGGCCAGCGCCCAGGCCCTCAGCTACAGGGAGGCCGTGCCTTGCACTGTGGATCAGTTCAAAGAGTGGTCCTCAGAAGCTAATCTCTACTGCCTCCTGGAGCTAGACCCTCCCAAGGATGTGAGTTGGGGAGGGGGGCTGGGGGTGCCCTTGTCCCCCCAGCTCTCCTTCCTTTCACTCAGGCTGTACTTCCGTCCAGGAACGCTCTTCTCCCTCTAGGTGAGCTCCCACCTCTACCAGAAAACCTTCCCAGAACTGGATGCCCTCCCAGCACCAGGCTTCCTGTCTTAGCATCTCTGCTGTGGGAACAGGCGCCCTGCACACCTGGCTCAGGCTCCCAGGACTTCTGGGAACTCCAGAGATAGAGGGAGTCACTGGCTCTGTCAGGTGACTTCCCTGCTGAAGTCCCCTCTGCACCTTGGTGTCTCCCTACCAGGGAGGAGTCTGTCCACCTGGAGGTTCCAGTGACAAGTGCTCTCCTTGCAGGCGGCCCTGACCTCCCTCAGCCCCTGTGAGGAGAGACGCTGCTCTCAGTGCTAGTGTGAGGTCTGTTCCTGGTCTGTGTACCTGTGAGAGTGGGGATGGGGTCTGTCCCCTCGCCTGTGCTCCTAGGACCAAGCCCAGGTCCAGCGGGCTGGAGAGGCTGCCATCTGGGTGGGGGGGGAGGGAGACAGATCAGAGAAGGAAACATGAGCCTGAGCCCAGTCTCCCCACTTTGATCTTTGACCAGGTGGAGGACCGGGGAGCTCGAAATCCTGCAAGCTTCACGGTGAAGGAGACCGTGTGCCCCAGGACGAGCCAGCAGCTGCTGGAGCAGTGTGACTTCCAGGAGAATGGGGTGAGCCTGGGGGCTGGAGGCTGAGGGCTGGGATAAATGCTTCTCAGTGAGCTGAGCAGGGGCCTTCAGAGGAGATTTCCAGCCCCTAGGGGGTGAGGTAGGGTGAGTTTGGGAGGTTATGGTCTGGGGGTTCCAGTTTGACCTGGAAACTCCCCTTCCAGGAGGGCACAAGGGGAGGCAGCAGGCCCAGGAGCTCCAGGACAGTGTCTCCACCATCGGGTCCCTCCCAAGCCCTTCACCCACCCCTGCCCTCCTCTTCCAACAACCAGTAGGTTGAACAGAAACCTTCTGTGTATGCAGTGCTGGTGGGAATGCTGTTCCAGCTCACGTGGAGCTGACAGTCCACGAGGAGCCAGGCTTCTCACCTTGTTAAACACTCACAGAGACACAGTTCAGTCTCAGGGTTAAGCCTGCAGTTTCTTTTTCTTTTTTTAATTTACTTCATTTATTTTAATTTTCTTTACATTATCGTGTTGGTTTTGCCATACATTGACATGAATCGGCCATGGGTATACATGTGTTCCCCTTCCAGAACCCCCCTCCCACCTCCCTCCTGATTCCATCTCTCTGGGTCATCTCAGTGCACCAGCCCTGAGCATCAGACCTGGGCTGGTGATTGATTTCACATATGATGATTAACATGTTTCAATGCCGTTCTCTCATACCATCCCACCCTTGCCTTCTCCCATGGAGTCCAAAAGACTGTTCTATACAGCTGCATTTCTTTTGCTGTCTCACATACACGGTTCTTGTTACCATTGTTCTAAATTCCATATATATGCATTAGTATACTGTATTTTTGTTTTCCCTTCTGGCTTACTTCACTCTGTATAATAGGCTCCAGTTTCGTCCACCTCAGTAGAACTGATTTAGATGAATTCTTTTTAATGGCTGGGTAATATTCCATTGTGTATATGTACCACAGCTTTCTTATCTATTTGTCTGTTGATGGACATCTAGGTTGCTTCCATGCCCTGGCTATTGTAAACAATGCAGCAATGAACATTGGGGTTCACGTGTCTCTTTCAATTCTGGTTTCCTCGGTGTGTATGCCCAGCAGTGGGATCACTGGGAAGCCTGCAGTTTCAACGCCCAGAACATTCTACCTGCTCTTGACAAACATAACTCTAGAGAATCCCACCCTGTTTGTCTTTTCTTGTTGCATTGAGACACATCTCTGTTTCTTTACCTGGTCCCAGATTTCAGTGGTGGGTTTGTGCTTATGGATCACATGGTATAAATATTTGCACCATGAAACACAAACGTCTTGCTCATTGGGGTTGAAGATTTCTCCATGAGTGTGTGAGACACACAGAGTGACACACAGATCACATCACTGTTTGCTTCAGTATTCAGACACTGCCCATGTCCTGCCCACTCCCCATTTTCTAGCCGATCTTTGCTCTGGGGCAGATGGAAGCCCTGGGGGGGTTGAATCCAGGGAGCAGCTTCAACTAACCATTGGGGGAACTTGATGGAAAAACATCTCTTTCTCCCTCCTTGGGTGCCCCACTCCCAGATGTGTCACACCTTGTCTGAGGTCCCAAGCTGGCTTTAGTCTCAGCCATGCACTTCAGTGACCTCTTCATTGAACATACTCTTCTGACTCAGGTCCTGCCCTGTCTCACGTCTCTACGTCCCTGCTCAAGCTTTCTGGAATTGCCTCCTAAAGAAACTCCTTCTGCTAAATGTTTGTCTTAGATCTGCTTCTGGGTCAACCTGAACCAAGATATAGATTCCTTTCTCTGAGATGGACAGAGGGCAGGATCTCACAGAGCATGTACTCTGTTACCTGTCAGGCTTGTCTCCTCTTGGTGAACAGGTGGGGCTGAATTAGGAAGGCTAGAGGAAAACAATAGAATGGGAAAGACTGGAGATCTCTTCAAGAAAATTATAGATATCAAGGGAACATTTCATGCAAAGATGGGCACCATAAAAGACAGAAATGGTATGGACCTAACAAGCAGAAGACATTAAGAAGAGTGGCAAGAATACACAGAAGGACTATACACAAAAGATCTTCATGACCCAGATAATCAGGATAGTGTGATCACTCACCTAGAAGCGGACATCTTGGAATGCGAGGTCAAGTGGGCCTTAGGGGATATCACTACGAACAAAGCTAGTGGAGGTTATGGAATTCCAGTTGAGCTATTTCAAATTCTAAAAGATGATGCTGTTAACATGCTGCACTCAATATGCCAGCAAATTTGGAAAACTCAGCAGTGGCCTCAGGACTGAAAAAGGTCAGTTTTCATTCCAGTCCCAAAGAAAGGCAATGCCAAAGAACGTTCAAACTACCACACAATTGCACTCATCTCACATGCTAGTAAAGCAATGCTCAAAATTCTCCAAGTGAGGCTTCAACAGTATGTGAACCGAGAACTTCCAGGTGTTGAAGCTGGATTTAGAAAAGGCAGAGGAAGCAGAGATCAAGTTGTCAACATCCGTTGAATCATAGAAAAAGCAGGAGAGTTCCAGAAAAACATCTACTTCTGCTTTATTGATTACCCCAAAGCCTTTGACTGTGTGGACCACAACAAGCCGTGGAAAATTCTTAAAGATATGGGAATACCAGACCACCTTACCTGCCTCCTGAGAAATCTGTATGCAGGTCAAGAAGCAACTGTTAGAACCGGACATGGAATGATGGACTGGTTCCAAATTGGAAAAGGAAGGCGTCAAGGCTGTATATTGTCACCCCTGCTTCTTTAACTTATATACCGAGTACATCATGAGAAATGCTGGATTCAATGCTGGATGAAGCACAACCTGGAATCAAGATTGCTGGAAGAAATATCAATAACCTCAGATATGCAGATGACACCGCCCTTATGGCAGAAAGCGAAGCAGAACTAAAGAGCTTCTTGATGAAAGTGAAAGAGGAGAGTGAAAAAGCTGGCCTAAAACTCAACAATTAAAAAACTGAGATCACGGCATCCAGTTCCATCACTTCCTGGCAAATAATTGGGGAAATAATGGAAATGGTGACAGACTTTATTTTCTTGGGCTCCAAAATCACTGCAGATGGTGACTGCAGCCATGAAATTAAATGATGCTTGCTCCTTGGAAGAGATGCTATGACAAACCTAGACAACATATTAAAAAGCAGAGACATGACTTTGCCGACAAAGGTCCGTCTGGCCAAAGCTGTGCTTTTTGCAGTAGTTATGTATGAATATGAGATTGGACCATAAAGAAAGCTGAGCCCCAAAGAATTGATGCTTTTGAACTGTGGTGTTGAAGGAGACTCTTGAGAGTCCCTTGGACTGCAAGGAGATTCAACCTGTCCATCCTAAAGGAAATCAGTCCTGAATATTCATTGGAAGGACTGATGCTGAAGCTGAAGCTCAAATACTTTGACCACCTGACACGAAGAACTGACTCACTGGAAAAGACCCTGATGCTGGGAAAGATTGAAGGCAGGAGAAGGGGACGACAGAGGATGAGATGGTTGGATGGCATCACCGACTCAATGGACATGAGTTTGAGCAAGCTTCGGGAGTTGTTGATGGACAGAAAAGCCTGGCATGCTGCAGTCCATGGGGTTGCAAAGAATTGAACCTGACTGAGCAACTGAACTGACTGAACTGAAAGGAACCTCATGCGTCTCGTTGTACATCACTCTTCACTGTGGGAGGAAGCCCTACAGGGAAACGGAGGGCTCTGTTGTGTTTGTGTCAGTAACACAGGCTTGCCAGAGCCAATTGTTCAATGGTCAGGCTTTTTTTCTTAGCTGCTTGTTAAGCTCTTGGTGGCTTCCCTGGAAGCTCAACCGGTAAAGAATGTACCTGAAATGCAGGAGATCCTGGTTCAATTCCTGGGTCAGGAAGATCCTCTGGAGAAGGGATATGCTACCCACTCCAGTATTCTTTGACTTCTCTTGTGGCTCAGCTGGTAAAGAATCCACCTGCAATGTGGTTGATCTGGGTTCAATCCCTGGGTTGGGAAGATCCCTTGAAGAAGGGAAAGGCTACTCACTCCAGTATTCTGGCCTGGAGAATTCCGTGGACTGTACAGTCCCTAGTGTTGCAGAGTCAGACACGACTGAATGACTTTCGCTTTCATTTTAAGCTCTTGGTAGCTTCAAATCAGTGGACGTTCCTGCCAGCGTATTGATGTCTCCCATGCTCTGTGCTGCCCCGTCCTGTCTGTGCTGCTGAGGCAATGAGAACTGCAGGTAGGAGAGTTGGTACCTGAACACACAGCTGGAGTCTACTGTTGGTGATAAAATCGAGCAGCATCTGTCTTTATTTCCCAAAGCACATACTAGATGTCAAAACCTGGGAGGAGCTGCTGGAAGGGCTGTTTCTACCTTCCCAGTGCATGAGTGGGCAGATGAAATACCTCGGCTAGGACAAGCCAGTCAGTGAGGAGGGAATACAGAGGCACCCAGGAAGAGGGAGGAATGTGTGGGCCTCGTGTGAAGTGCCCTGTCTTCCTCCATCCTCCTGGAAGTTGATGTCTGGATGGGCTCAACTCACTTCCTGCTCAAATGTCATGGTCTCCCAGGAGGCTCACCCTGAGATCCTGAGGGTTTGCAAAGATGAGAGAGGGGACTTCAATTTGAAGTGTGAGCAGATATAAAGTTTCAGAGGCAAGAAGGCACAAGGAGAGTTTCAGGCTTACCTAGTAGCCAGTAATCATGTGTATTGCCAATTCATTTCTACTGTGAATGTCTCCTTTTCCTCATCTGAGTTGGGAAAAGGATACAGTTTGACCAAGAGGCCACTGGGGCAATAACTGGATTGAGAAACCAGGTTGCACAGAGGCCCACCTCTCCTTCTTTCTCCAAGGCTGACGTGTAACCAGCGCCATCCATCCCGCTGCCACCTTCTGAGGGGCCCTGGCCAAGTCCCCAAGGATCCCATAGGAAAACTGAGACCAATAGCAACCCCAGAACTCACAACTACATTATCATTCCTCCTGAAACTTGTCGAAGGATTTCCTTCTTGGCCTGTGACCCGTCTATTGCTTTGGTCCATTATCCCCTCAGCCAGCTGTATTCTCAAAACCCCGCACACTGGCCACCCCAGCGTGGTGTCCCTACCAGGGCATGGGACAGGAATTCACTTGAGGTCAAATCAGAAGAGACTTCCTGAAGGCTGTGGGACCCAAGATGAGGAGGTGCTAATCTCCTTGGACATCAGTGAAGATTTCCTCAGGGCAAGCAGAGAGATCAGGGGAAGAAATGGGAGATGAGCAGGTGGCGCTGAGGTGCCTGAGTGTTTGGGATGGACAGGGGAGCCTGGTGGGCTACAATACATGGGGTCACAAAGAGTTGGACATGCTGAAGTGACTTAGCATACACGCAGGCAAAGTCCTTTAAACTACTGTCAGGTGTGCAGGTGTAAGACAGATTTCTGACTCCCTCCCTCTCCTAAGGATTTAACCATTTTGAGCAAACCTGCCGGTAACACTCCCCAGGGTGTTCAGAAGAGACCAAGAAGTTGTCAGGAGATGGAGAAACCATTTCTTCACTTTGCACAGGGGCCTCCCTACCCACCGCCCAGAAATCCCATGAAGCAACAGCAGGAGCTGAGGCAAGTCAATCTCATACCCTGGGAGGAAGCCAGGGATGGGGTGAGTTAGGAAGACTCCCGATTGAGCCTTTACATCAGGGCCCAGGCTGAGCATAAAAGGAGGGTCCCTCATGCTGGGAGGAGGCAGATTGGGGACCATGGAGACCCAGAGGGCCAGCCTCTCCCTGGGACGGTGGTCACTGTGGCTACTGCTGCTCGGACTACTGCTGCCCTCGGCCAGCGCCCAGGCCCTCAGCTACAGGGAGGCCGTGCTGCGTGCTGTGGATCAGCTCAATGAGCGGTCCTCAGAGGCTAATCTCTACCGTCTCCTGGAGCTAGACCCGCCTCCCAGTGACGTGAGTTGGGTAGGGGCTGTCTAGGTAAGGGGCAGGGAGACAAATCAGAGAAGGAAGAATGAGCCTGAACCCAGTTTTCCCCCGACTTTAATCCGTCACCAGGATAAAGATCTGGGCACTCGAAAGCCTGTGAGCTTCACGGTGAAGGAGACTGTGTGCCCCAGGATAACTCAGCGGTCCCCGGAGCAGTGTGACTTCAAGGAGAAAGGGGTGAGGCTGAGGGTTGGGGTCAGTGTTTCCTAAGGAGCGGAACAGAGGGCTTCTGGGAAGGTTTCCTGTCCCTGGGGTGAGGCTGGGAGGTTATGGCCAAGGGGATTCCAGTTTGTCCTTGAGCCTCTCCTTCCAGCTGGTGAAACAGTGTGTGGGGACAGTCACCCTGGACCCGTCGAATGACCAGTTTGACCTAAACTGTAATGAGGTGAGTGGCCCCTTCTGGACTGGGGGGTTTCTAGGGAAGGTGGTGTGCGGAACATCTTTATACCAATGACCTGCTGCCCCATCCAGGGCAGAGAGAGGCCCTCCTACCCTGGCCCGTCCTTCCCTAAGCCCCAGGTCTCCAGCCCTGGGGCTGCCTCCCTTAGAGCAGTGGTTCTCTAGTGGGGTTCCCATCGGGGAACTGACATGAGATGGATTCTCCGGTCCCACTCAGACTTCCTGAATCTGATACTGGGGTGGGGCCCAGCCACTTAGACTTTCACAGGACCACCAGGGGATTGTGATTGAGCTCAGGTCGTGACACACTGACTGCAGTCATGGGTTTTCAGCCCCTGCTCTCATCCAGCTTTGCTGGAATGTGCCTGTGGCCTTGGGAAGCCCTATGTCATCTGTGGGCCTCCGTTTCCTCTCTGTCTGTGGCATGGAGATTCAATCACATGCTCCAAGGGTCATAGCCAGAGCGTGACCTGGGATCCCAAGGCTCCTTGGGCAGCCCGGGAAGGTCAAGGTGTGTGTGGGGGGTGTCAAGTGTTAACATTGAGTCAGTCCCCAAAGAAGCCTGTGTCTTCTTGTTTCACAGCTCCAGAGTGTCAAGAGACGCTGGCGATGGCCACGGTTCCCACCATTCTGGCCTTTCATACCCAGGTTCGGACGTTGATGGAGAAGGACTGTCAGATCCTGAGCCTGGGGAAGAGTCCTAAGGGTTTTACATTTTCTAGCTCAGGCTTCTGGACAGTGAAAATAAATTCTTGTGAAAACAGCTTTCTCCAGGCTTTAATTTCACGTGTCTCCCCTTCTCACACTTACCAAGACCATATCCCTAACTCTGGGAGCCTCTCACATATGTGTGTGCGTCTTTGTGTGTGTGTGAGATCACTCCTATAAACATGAAGAAGCGTGAGGCCCCTGTTCCTTCCAGGAGGGCACAGGGGAGGCAGCAGCCCCAGGAGCTCCAGGACAGCGTCTCACCCTCCGGCCCCTCCCGAGCCCTTCACCCGGCCCTGCCTTCCTCCTCCAACACCCAGTAGGACATACGGAGACCTGCTGTGTATGCAGTGCTGGTGGGGCGGCTGCTCCAGTTCACGTGGAGCTGACAGTCCACGAGGGGCCAGGTTTCTCACCTTGTTAAACACTCACAGAGACGCAGTTCAGTCTCAGGGATAAGCCTACAGGTGCAATGCCCAGGACGTACCTCTGGCCCTTGACAATCTTAATTCTGAAATAGCCCATCCCTCCTGGCTTTTCCTGTGGCTTTTAGACTCAATACTGTTTCTCCAGCTGGGTCCCAGATGTCAGTGGTGGATTTGTGCTAAAAATTTGCAGCATTAGAAAGAAGTATCCTGCTCATTGGGGTGAAGATTTCCCCACGAGGGTGTGCGAGACAGAGTGACACAGAGGTGACATGTCTATTTGCCTGTGTGTTTCAGACACTGTCCATGTCCTGCCCCTTCCCCATTCTCTAGCTGACCTTTGCTCTGAGGCAGACAGGAAGCACTAGGGAGTTTGAATCCAGGGAGCAGCTTCAACTAACCACTGGGGGAACTTGCTGTAAAAACATCTCTTCCTCAGTCCCTCGCGGGCCCATGTATCACACCTCTGCCTGAGGTCCCCAGCTGGGTTGAGCTGCTGTCATCCACTTTAGTACCTGTTTACTGACACTTCTTCTCACTCAAGTCCTGCCCTGACTCCTCTGTCTACACTTTTGCTGGCTTTTTCTGGAATTACCTCGCAAACAAACTCCTTCCACTAAATGCTTGCTTTCGGTCTCCTTCTGGGCCAATGTGAACCAAGACGTAGTCCCCTGTCTGAGAGGGACAGACGGTAGGATCTCACAGAGCATTTACTTTGTTACCTGTCAGGCTTGTCTCCTCGTGGTGAGCAGGAGGGTTGATTGCAGACAGGGTAGGGGAACCTCGGGCGTCTTCTCTACATCATCGTACACTGTGGGAGGAAATCCTACAAAGGGAACTCAGAGCTGCGTTGTGTCTGCCCGAGGATCCAGGCTTGGTAGAGCCAAGTGTTAAATGGTCAGTTTTTGTTTTTGTTTTTTATTTTGAGCTGGCTGTTACACTCCTGGTAGCTTTAAATCAGCCATGGTGGAAATACTTATACCATGGACATCGGCAAATGCTCCACATTAGGCCCGTCACCGCTGGCACATCCCAGCCCCACCAGAGAGAGGGACCACTCATTAGGATGACATGGCATCTGTGCAGGTCACATGTGTTTTCAATTGTTCCCCATGATTGCCCATCCTGCTTCCATGGCAACCACCTATGGCCTCGGGCCAGTCTTGTCCTTTATAGTCTATATTGGCGTTAACCAGATGTTCCTTGCTGTGCAGGAGGCTCTCAGCATGCATAGGTAACCACCGATAGCAGAAAGGGGTGGATGCTTACATTGATTCCATCTGAATCCTAGAGCAGGGAGCTGAAGTGGTCCCTGGCAGGGAGGTCTGCAGGTCTTCTCAGGACCTTCTAAGGGGATTGTCTTCTAAGTGTCTGCTGTTCGATCCCTGGACCTCTTATTCCCAAGAGAACAGATAGCAGATCCTTCCATCAATGGCTTTGCGCATCAGGCCAGGGCAGTGCACACGAGAGGAGGGAAGAGCCTCTCTAGAGGCTGAGAGAGTGCGGGGCTGCCTGGGATGAGGTACTGAAGACGCAAAGAGGCAGGTTGGTTCCCTGACAGGCTGGACCATGTGGGCGTGGGTTGTGAGAGCATGGTCCCGGGCTGCTCGGCATCCAGGTGTAGGTATGAGATGTGTGTGGCGGGAGATGACAGTTCAGTTTTGACCCCTTTGGTTTGCGGGGGGGCAGAGGAATGCTGGACTCGGGGTGGGGCGCTGGGCAGTAGACATTGTTAGTGTCCTGCTCAGATCCTGTCAGTGGGCAGCAGCCCCAAGGACCCCCAGCTGTTGGGACTGTGGGGATAGATGGTAATGGCTCACAGGTCTCCCTTCACAGCTGTCTTCACAGCCTCCCCTTCCCAAGATGCCTGGGATATTATGTCTCCTCTGCGCTTGGCCTGTGTAAGTGACTGCCTGTGAAGGGACATGAAAGCCCAGCTCCCTCCTCGGTGAGTCCTAAAGCAAGCGTGCAATGCCAGTTCCAGGGCTTTTGTGGGTGAGGTTTAAGCTCGTCTTAGGGTAGACCACCTCCCTGAGGGAGGGTTTGGGTCACCCTGCTGAGTCTGCCATTTCCTAGCGATTGAATGGTTTACCTGTGGGTCTCATTTTCATCAACTGACCTACACAGAGAGCTGGTGGGTGTTGCCAGAGGTCTGGGGGCACTGTTTGGGACTGGATTCTGGTTCTACTCGCCCCAGAGTCTCATGGACAGGAAGGATGGCTGGGAGGAGCAAAAGAGGGGGTGATGCAGGGTCACAGCTCCTACCTGAGTTTGTTGGGGTGACAGGTGCATGCGGGTTTCTCAAGGATCAGATGTAGAGTCGGGGACATGCTGGCTGGGGACAAGGGCTGTGCTGTCTTTCCTGAGAAGACCTCAGCCCTATAACAGGCTGTGAGGACTAAACCAGAAAAGCTGGTTGCTCAGGGCATGGTAGACATGCTCCTCACCAGGAGAGGTGCCATCAAGGACCTAGCTGGGGACTCTGCACAGAATTAGGAAGGATGTGGGAGGGGACCTCAGTCTGAAGTGTGAGCCAATGCAAAGGCCCAGAGGCAAGAAAGCACAGGGAGGTTTTCAGGCTTACCTAATAGCCAGGAACCATGTGTATTGCTAGTTATTTTCTATTGTAATCACCTCCCTTTCCTTATTTGACTTGGGAAAAGGATACAGCTTGACCAAGAGGCCACTGGGGCAAGACTGGGACTGTGAAACCAGGTTGCACAGAGGCCCACCTCTCCTTCTCTCTCCAAGCCTGATGTGTAGCCAGCACCATCCATCCAGCTGCCACCTTCCAATGGGCCCCAGCCAAGTGCCCAGAGTCCCACAGGCCAACAGAGGCCAAGAGCTACCCCTGGCCTCCAGTCACATGGCCATCCCAAGGGAAGCCATATGAGAGTTAGCTTCATGGTCCCTGAGCCCCTCTAACACTTTGGCCGCTTGTATCTTCCGTCTGTGCTCTCTCTGCCACCCAGCACCAGCCCTCAAGCCTGGTGTCTCACCCACGAGACTGGACGTGGATTCACATAAGGAGAAACTTCCTGAGGGCTGTGAGAGCCAAGAGGAGGAGATGCTGAGTTTGCTTAGATGTCAGGGAAGCCTTTACAAGGAGGAAGGCCAGGGCAAGCAGAGGGATTAGGGGCAGAGATGGGAGACAAGCAGGAGGCTCTGACAGGCCTGAGTGAGGACAGTAAAGAGACCCAACCATCCAGACACTAATGCCCCTGGCTCAAGGAATCAGGTGAAATGCCCAAATACTGATTTGCAGGAGCCCCCTAGACAATGGTATGGAGGGTGGACAGTGGTCAGGGGAGAGCCAGGAACACAGACGAGGACTTTGGGCATTCTGGCTCCCTGTTAGAGGAGAGAAGATGGGGTAGGACCAGGGCAGGGCTGCTGGGAAGTCAGGGGAGTGTCCTCATGAAGTAGAAGGAGCAGATGGGGCCCCCAGGCTTCCAGCTCAGGACTCCTGTGGCAGCACCCAGCCAACAGCCCAGTGCGGGATCTTGAACTCAGAGACAGAGCAGTGACGTGTGTACATGAGATCTGGTGTCTTGAAAAGGGAAGGGAAGGAACATCCCCTGCAACATGGGAGGATTGGGAAGAAAAGCAGCCCAGATGCACCCGAGCCAGCCCTGCCTCCTAAGTAGAGACTTTTTGGAGGAGACTCAGCAGGAGAACCCATGGAGGAGGAAGGGAAGCAGGAGAGCAGCGACAGGGCAGAATCAGTTTTTGGAGGACAGACGGAGTCTACAGCCTGTGAAGATAAAGATAAGGCTTGAGTGCGGCCCCTGTACTTATGGAGGGCTGTCCAACCTGCGATGGCCTGTGTGTGAAGCAAAGCAAAGAAGCGTGTTTGGAGTGCAGATGCGCCTTTCTCAGGCCCAGATGAGGAGCAGCCAAAGCAATAGTCCCTGTTTGGTGGGTTCTGGCAACAGGACGTTCTTAGACTGAGAAAAGTAATGCAGAAGAATTGAGAAGAGGGGCCGAATGGAGCTCAGCGTCTGAGGGCTGGATGCAGAGCGGATGGTGTGGGCTTTGTGTCTGCCTAGAGACTGGCTGGGTGTGTATGTCTTTAGTTGTGAGTGGTACTATCATGACCTCACCAAATGTTAAGTGACTCTCTACTGGGTTCAAGGCAGTGCCAAGAGTTGCAGACTGCTGAATACGCTCCTTCACCCCGAATCCTGAGGAGACCAAGGTGTGCAGTCAGAGGGGATGTAGACAGTGCCTGGCCCCTCCCTCTCCGGAGGACTCAACCCCTTTGAGCAACCCTGCCTGTGACACTTCCCATGGATCCCAGGAGAGGCCAAGACATTGTAGGGAGATGGAGAAACCATTTCTTCACCTTACACAGGATCCTCCCTACCCACTGCCCAGAAATTCCATGAAGCAACAGCAGGGGCTAGGGCAGGGATGGGGCGGGTCAGGTTGAGCCTTTGCATCAGGCCCAGGCTGAGCATAAAAGGAGGGTCCCTCATGCTGGGAGGAGGCAGACTGGGGACATGGAGACCCAGAGGGCCAGCCTCTCCCTGGGACGGTGGTCACTGTGGCTACTGCTGCTGGGACTACTGCTGCCCTCGGCCAGCGCCCAGGCCCTCAGCTACAGGGAGGCCGTGCTGCGTGCTGTGGATCAGCTCAATGCGCAATCCTCAGAACCTAATATTTACCGTCTTCTCGAGCTGGACCAGACTCCTCAGAATGTGAGTCGGGGAAGGGGCTGGGAAAGGGACCCTCTAGGTGGGGGAGCAGGGACACAGATCAGAGAAGGAGGCCTGAGGCTGAGCCCATTCTCCCCACTCTGATCCTTGACCAGGATGAAGACCCGGACAGCCCGAAGCGGGTGAGCTTCAGGGTGAAGGAGACCGTGTGCTCCAGGACCGCCCAGCAGCTCCCAGAGCAGTGTGACTTCAAGGAGAATGGGGTGAGCCTGGGGTTCGGGGGCACAGGAGGCTTCTTCCCAGATCGCTGAACAGGGTGCTTTGAGCAAGATTCCCAGCTCCTGGTGTAAGGCTGGGGGCTATGGCCTGGGGGTGGGTTCCACTTTGACCTTGAGCCTCCCCTTCCAGCTGCTGAAACGGTGTGAAGGGACAGTCACCCTGGACGAGGTCAGGGGTCACTTCGACATCACCTGTAATAATGTAAGTGGCCCCTTCTGTGCTGTGGGAACTGCTGTGGGGGTGGGATGTGGAGCTTCCTTTGGACCAGTGACCCGCTGCCCCATCCAGGGCAGAGAAAGGCCCTCTTACCCTGCCCCCTCCACCCCCGAGACCCAGGTCTCCAGTCCTGTCTCTGTGTCGCTTGGAGCAGTGCTTTTCTACTGGGGTCCCCACCCAGAGAACTTGTCAGAAAGGCAGATTCTAAGCCTCATTCAAACCACCTGAATTGGACTCTGGGGCACGGTCTGGCATTTGTCTTTTCCCAAGACTTCCAGGGATTCTGTCCGTGCTCAAGTTTTGAGACTGATGAGCCCTCAACTCCTGCTCCCTTCCAGCTTTGCTGGGATGGGCTTTTGACTCTGGGAAGCCCTTGTCTTCCCTCAGCTTCCTCATCTATCTGTGAGTGTGGGGATTCAACCTCATGCTCCAAATATCACAGCCAGAGGTGAACTTGTGCCCCGAGGAGCCCAGTGTGACCCTGGAAAAGGATGGGCCAGGCAGGCAGGGATCTTGGGTTGGTGGTGATGCAGTACCCGCAAGTAACCTGTTTTCTCTTCTGTTTCACAGCACCAGAGCATCAGGATTACAAAGCAACCCTGGGCCCCTCCACAAGCAGCCCGATTATGTCGCATCGTAGTGATAAGGATATGCAGATAATCAGCTCTTGATGATTTCTGTCATAAGCCTGGAAAGAGTCCTATGGGTTTTCTTGCTCTGCCTCAGGCTACTAGATCTGAAAAATAAATCCTTGTGCTATGAATCTCCTCCAGGCCTCAGTTTCCGTGTCTCCTCTCTGCACACTTATCAGGAAAGAATCTTTAACTATTCCATGTGTTGTGTGTGTGTGTGTGTGTGAGAGAGAGAGAGAGTGTGTGTGTGTGTGTGTGAGATCACTCCTGTGAACACAGAGAAGCGGGAGGCCCCTGTTCCTTCCAGGAAGGAACGCGGGAGGCAGCAGCCCCAGGAGCTCCAGGACTGTGTCTCCATCCTCGGGTCCCTCCCGAGCCCCTCACCCGCCCCTGCCCTCCTCCTCCAACACCCAGTAGGACCTAAGGAGACCTGAGTGTGCAGTGCTGGTGGGAATGCAGCTCCTGCTCATGTGGAGCTGACAGTGCCCAAGGGGCCAGGCTTCCCACCTTGTGAAGCGCTCAGAGAGCACCGTTGAGTCTCAGGGCTGAGCCTGCAGGCACAATGCCCAGGAGTCTCATGGCCAGGACGCTGGCTGGGAGGGGCAGAGGAGGCGGCGGCGCAGGATCAGGGATCAAACCAGAGTTTGCTGGGGAAAAGGTGCGGGAGGGTTTCTCAAGGACCAGGTGGGCAGGCGGGGGTAAACACCCTGGGGTGAGGACTGTGATGGCTTTCCTGAAGAGACCTCAGTTCTGACAGGCTGTGAGGACTGCACCAGGAAAGCCGGATGCTGGAGGCATGGAAGGTTCACCCTTCGCATCACAGGAAGTGCAGCCTGAGAACCTGGAAGTGGTACTCTCCTAAGGATCAGGGAAGGATGGGGGAGGAGGACTTCAGTCTGAAGAGTGTAAGAGGGAAAGGCCCAGAGCAGGAAAGCACAGAGAGGATTTCAGGGTCACCAGACACCAGTCACCACGTGTGTTGCTAATTATGTTCTATTGTAATCATGGCCCTTTCCGCCTTTGATGTGGGAAAAGGATACAGCCTGATGGAGAGGCCACTTGACCACACTCCAGGGTGAAAGCTGGATAATGAAACCAGGTTGCACGGAACCCCACCTCTCCTTCCTTCTCCAAGGCTGAGTGTCTAACCACCACCATCCATGCAGCTGCCATCTTCTGTGCTGCTCCAGACACTTGTCCCGTGTCCCAGAGGCCCACAGAGGCCAGAGTTATCCCGGCCTGCAGTCACGTGGCCATCCCAAGGGAAACTGGATTAGAATTTGCCTCACGGCCTCTGGGCCCCTCTAACATTTTGGCTTATTATCTCTTCTAGTTGCACTCCCTCCACACCCCAGCGTTGGCTACTCTGCTTGGTGACTCGACTGGACACGGAGTCACTTTTGGGTCAGATTAGAAGGAATGTCCTGAAGACTGTGTTAGAGAACAGGAGAAGGTGCCTCTGTGCCTGCAGATCCCAGAAGGCTTCCCGAGGAGGAAGAGCCGGGCAAGCAGAGGGATCAGGGGCAGAGATGGGAGACATGCTGGAGGCTCTGAAGGGCCTGGGGGGTTAGGGTGGACAGGGCCGCCTGACAATCGAGGCCCAAAAGTGTTGGGTGATGACAACTAAGAACAGCAACCATTTAGGCCCCGATGCCAGGTCGGGGTGGTGTGGGCTCGGGAGGCAGGAGGTGACATGGTCAGATGGGTGGTATGTCCTAGAAAATAGCATGGAGGGTGGACATGGTCAGGCAGAACCTGGCTTTCGGGTAAGGTGGAGTCTACAGGTTGTGGCTTCACTGAGAGGAGCGAAGACAGGAGTAGGCCCAGGTCAGGGGTGGTGGGAGGTCAGGGGAGTGTCCTTAGGAGGAAGAAGGAGCAGGTGGGGCTCCCAGGCTTCCAGCTCAAGGCTCCTGCGGCAGCACCCAGCCAACAGCCCAGTGCACACAACCAGGGTGTTCACGGGAGTCTTGAACCCAGGGGCATAGTCCAGTATGTGTGTGATGGGCACTGGTGTCTTGAGAAGGGCCGTCCCCAGGGACATGTGAGGACTGGGAGGAGAAGCAGCCCGGATGCACCTGAGCCAGCCCTGCCTCCGAAGAGGAGAGTCCTTCGGGGAGAGTCAGCAGGAGCCCCCAGGGAGGAGGGGACCCAGGAGGCCACAGCAAGGGAGAATTGGTCAGGGGCAATTTCAGGAGGATAGAGGGTCCCCAGAACCTCTGGAGATAAGACAAGGTTTGAGTGTGGCCTCTGGATCTAGGGAGAGCTAGTCAGCCTGATGGGCTTGAGTGTAAGCCAGCAAAGAACCTTGGAGATGGTGTAGATAACACTTCCTCAGGCTCTACTGGGGAGGGGCCAGGACAATAAGCCATGTTTAGTGGGGTCTGAGGACAAGACATTATTAGGCTGAGAAAAGGAATGAAGAGAAATCCAGGAGAGGGGAGAAATGGAACTCACTGTCTGAAGCCTGGGCACAGAGAAAAAGATGGTGTGGGCTTTGTGTCTGCCTAGGGACTAGCTGTGTATATAAGTCTTCAGTTGTGAATAGCACTGTCAAACGGGGCTTCCCTGGTGGTCCAGTGGTTAAGAATCTTCCTTGCAATGCAAGGGACACAGGTTCAATCCCTGGTTCAGGAAGATCCCATATTACACAGGGCAACTAGCCCAGGCGCTGCCATCACTGAGCCTGTGCTTCTCAACAAGAGAAGCCACTGCAGTGAGAAGCCCACGCATCAAACTAGAGAGTAGCCCCTGCTTGGCACAACTAGAGAAAGACCACATGCGGCAATGAAGACTGAGCACAGCCAAGAATAAATAAATAAATATTTTTAAAAACCCAAACAAACAAACAACCCCCCCCAAAAAAAAACAGTACTGTCAAACATCATTAAATGACTCCCTATTGGGTTCTAGGCAGTACTGAGAGCTGAAGGTTGAGTGCGCAATACACTTCTTTACCCTGAATCCTGAGGCCATAGAGGGGAAGCCGAGGAGATGTAGACAGTGCCTGGCCCCTCTGTTTCCTGAGTACTCAGTCCTCTTGAGCAAGCCTGCCTGTGACACTTCCTATGGACCACAGCAGAGGCCAAGATATTGTCAGGGAGATGGAGAAACCATTTCTTCACCTTGCACAGGGGCCTCCCTGCCCACTGCCCAACAATCCCATGGAGCAACAGCAGGGGCCGAGGCAAGTCCAGCTCACACCCTGGGAGGAGGGCAGGGATGGGGCGGGTCAGGAAGACTCCTGGTTGAGCCTTTGCATCGGGGCTCATGCTGAGCATAAAAGGAGGGTTCCTAGGGCTGGGAGGAGGCAGTTTGGGGACCATGGAGACCCAGAGGCCCAGCCTCTCCCTGGGACGGTGGTCACTGTGGCTACTGCTGCTCGGACTAGTGCTGCCCTCGGCCAGCGCCCAGGCCCTCAGCTACAGGGAGGCCGTGCTGCGTGCTGTGGATCAGCTCAATGAGCGGTCCTCAGAGGCTAATCTCTACCGCCTGCTGGAGCTAGACCCGCCTCCCGAGCAGGACGTGAGTTGGGGAGGGGTCCGGGAAGGGGATCTGTCTCCTGACATCCTTGGCCACACTGTTGCCCCCTTCACTCAGGCTGCACCTCCCGTCAGGAAGAACAGTTCTTCCTCTACATGGGTTCCCACCTCTTCTAGGAAACCTTCCCAGACCTAGGTCCCCTCCCAGCACCAGGCTTCCTGCCTTAGCATCTCTTCTACGGGATCAGGCTCCCTGCACACCTGGCTCCCTTGGACCTCTGGGAGCTCCAGGATAGAGGGGGTCACTGGTTCTGTGATATAACTTCTCTTCGAAAGTCCCCCCGAACCTCGGTGTCTCCCTGTCAGGGAGAGCTCTGTCAGCCTGGAGGTTCCAGTAACAAGGGCTCTCCCTGCAGGTGGCCTTGACCTCCCTCAGCCACTCTGAGGGGAGGCACTGCCTTCAGCACTGGTGTGAGGTCTGCTCCTGCTCTCTGTGTTACCGTGAAGCCAGGGACAGGCTCTGTCTCCTCCTCTGTGCTCCCAGCACCAAGCCCAGGGCCAGACACACAGGGGGCTGAAGAGGCTTCCGTCTAGGTTGGGGGGCAGGGAGACAGATCAGAGAAGAAAGCATGAGCCCAAGTCCAGTCTCCCCACTTTGATCTTTGACCAGGTGGAGGATCAGGGAGCTCGAAAGCCTGTGAGCTTCAGGGTGAAGGAGACCGTGTGCCCCAAGAGGAGCCTACAGTCCCTGGAGCAGTGTGACTTCAAGGAGAATGGGGTGAGCTGGTGGCTGAAGGAGCTGGAGAATGCTTCTCAGGGAGCTGAACAGGGGGCTTCTGGGAAAGAATTGTAGTCCCTGGGGTGAGGTTGGGTGTGTTAGGGAGATAGTCCCTGGGGTTTCTAGTTTGACTTCAAGCCTTCTTTTCCAGCTGGTGAAACAGTGTGTGGGGACAGTCATCCTGTATCACATCAGGGGTGACTTCGACATCACCTGTAATGAGGTGAGTGACCCCTTCTGTACTGCAAGGACTGCTTGAGGTGTGGGTTGTGGAACATCCTTTGGACCAATGATCTGCTGCCCCATCCAGGGCAGAGAAAGGTCCTCCTATCCAGGCTCCTCCTTCCCCCGAGCCCCAGGTCTCCAGTCCTGACTCTGCATCCCTTAGATTGGTGGTTCCCTACTGGGGTCCCCAAGTGGGAACTGACATAGAGGCAGATTCTCAGCCCCACTCAGACCTCTTGTATCAGACTTCTGGATGATGGGGCAGCCTTTTGTATTTTCACAAAGCCTCCAGGGGTTTCTGTCAATGCTGAAGTTTGAGAGGCATTGACTCGAGTCATGAGCTCTCAACCCTGGTTCCCTTCCAGCTTTGTTGGGATGGGATTGTGACCCTGGGAAGCCCCCTGTCACCTAAGGGACCTTGGTTTGCTTATCTGTCTGTGGTGTGGCGATTTAACCACAGGCTCCAAACATCATATGGGAGGTAAACTGGGGCTCCAAGTTTCCTGATGTGGCCTGGGAATCGGAGTGTTCAAGTGGCAAGGGGTCTGGTTTTAATGCTGAGCCAATCCCCCAAAGCAACTATTTCCTCCTGGTTCACAGATTCAGAGTGTGGGGATATTCGGCCGGCTGTGGGACTCACTCCAGAGAGGTGGGCGGAAAGTCCTCCGAAAAGTAAAGAGAATTGGTCAGAGTATCAAAGATATCTTCACGGGATGAAGTCCTAAGGATCAGGTTATCCTGGCTCAGACTTCTGGATTCCGAAAAATAAATTCTTCTGAAAACAACTTCCTCAACATTCAAATTCACTTCTCTTCCTTCTCAGTCTTACCAGGATCAGGTCCTTAACTCTGAGAGTCCTCTTGAGTGTATGTGTGTGTGTGAGAGAGATAGACAGACAGAGATCACGCCTATTAACTCCTGGATGGGTGAGGCAGTCCTCCTTTCAGGAGGGTATGTGGGTACAGGGATGTTATGACAACCATAATTAATATGGATGTATGTTATATTTGAATGTTGTTAAGAGAGTAGAGCCTAAGTATTCTCATTACAAGGAGAAGACCTCATTTGGTTTTTTTGTATCTCTATGAGATGATGGATATTAAGGAAACTTACTGTGGTACTCATTTCACAATGTAGGTAAGTCAATTTGTTATGCTGTACACCTAAAATTTATAGGGCTGTATGTCATTTATATCTCAAATGAAACTGGAAAAAGATATTTAAAGAATGTGAAAGGATTATTACAGCAAACAGTTTGTGAGCCACTACTTGGATAACTCTCCATGGGTGTGCAAGGAGACATATATAATAATATTCAATTGGAGTATTGGTCTGTTTCGTCAATAGATACCAAACAGCAGTGAACAGAAATAAATGGATTATCGTGTATCATAAAAAAACCTGTGCAAAACGAGCTAGTAAATATATTATAAGGCTACTTATATAATGTTTAAAAGCGTGGAAACAACACTATGTTTTGCTTATGGGTTCAGTTCAGTTCAGTCGTTCAGTCATGTCCGACTCTTTGTGACCCCATGAATCGCAGCACGCCAGGCCTCCCTGTCCATCACCAACTCCCAGAGATTACCCAAACTCATGCCCATCGAGTCGGTTATGCCATCCAGCCATCTTGTGCTTTGTCGTCCCCTTCTCCTCCTGCCCCCAATCCTTCCCAGCATCAGGGTCTTTTCCAATGAGTCAACTCTTCGCATGAGGTGGCCAAAGTATTGGAGTTTCAGCTTCAATGTCAGTCCTTCCAGTGAACACCCAGGACTGATCTCCTTTAGGATGGACTGGTTGGATCTCCTTGCAGTCCAAGGGACTCTCAAGAGTCTTCTCCAACACCACAGTTCAAAAGCATCAGTTCTTTGGCGCTCAGCTTTCTTCACAGTCCAACTCTCACATCCATACATGACTACTGGAAAAACCATAGCCTTTACTAGATGGACCTTTGTTGGCAAAGTAATGTCTCTGCTTTTTAATATCCTATCTAGGTTGGTCATAACTTTCCTTCCAAGGAATAAGTGTCTTTTAATTTCATGGCTGCAATCACCATCTGCAGTGATTTTGGAGCCCCCAAAATAAAGTCTGTCACTGTTTCCACTGTATTTCCATCTATTTCCCATGAAGTGATGGGACCAGATGCCATGATCTTAGTTTTCTTAATGTTAAGCTATAAGCCACCTGTTTCACTCTCCTCTTCCACTTTCAGCAAGAGGCTTTTTAGTTCCTCGTCACTTTCTGCCATAAGGGTGGTGTCATTTGCATATCTGAGGTTATTGATATTTCTCCCAGCAATCTTGATTCCAGCTTGCGCTTCCTCCATTCCAGCATTTCTTATGATGCACCCTGCATATAAGTTAAATAAGTAGGGTGAGAATATACAGCCTTGACGTACTCTTTCCCTATTTAGAACCAGTCTGTTTTTCCATGTCCAGTTCTAACTGTTGCTTCCTGACCTGCATACAGGTTTCTCAAGAGGCAGGTCAGGTGGTCTGGTATTCCCATCTTTTTCAGAATTTTCCACAGTTTATTGTGATCCACACTGGTGGTAAAAACAAAAAACGTGCTAGAGGAGAACTAAGCAGGTCAACGCCCTAGGACAGTCTTCATCCGTTCCACTACAGTCTCATTCTGGCCGCAGACTACGCTTCCCGGCAGGCTGCGCGCTGCGCCGTGACGCACTTCCTGCAGACGCACTTCCTTGGCTTTGCGTTGTTAGTCGCTAGGGGAGGGCTGCGCTGTCTTTTAGCCGCTTGTCGCGAGGTTTTCTGTTGCCGCGTCTCCCAGCCGGTAGCAGATGTGGCCCTCGCGGGAGCAGTTCTTGGGCTTGCCCGCGGACGGTGAGGTGGACCGGCTGGCCAAGTGCTAGGGCAGGGAGAGAGCGACCGCCCCTGCACCCCGTCCCCGGGCGCAGGCCTGGCGTGGGCCTGGGTGTCCCGGGGCGGCTTTCCTAAGGAGTTGTGGCGATGCCCGCTGGGGACGCGACCACCCCTCCCAACTGCTTGCCTTCCTTATGGGTGGGGCGGCGTTCCCTCCCTCGTTGTCCAGTACCCTCTTCTTGTGGTTTATAGCTACCTCCCTAGAGTCCCCGGCCTCGCCTTCCGCCGCGGGGGTCCTGTCTGAACTGTCCGGTCCTGTCTGAACTGTCCACTCCTGCTGCCGGCGAAAATCGAGCGCTTGAATTGTGGCGAGTGCTACCGAAGAACTACATTCTTACGTCCTGTTAATTAACATCTAACTGAATAATGAAGTCTAGAACATGTTTTTCATCAGACACAAGGTTGTTGTTCAGTCGCTAAGTCGCGTCCGACTTTTGCGACCCCATGGACTGTACCCCATAAGGCTCCTCTCTCCATGAGATCTCCCAGCAAGAGTACTGGAATGGGTTACCATTTCCTTCTCCAGGGAATCTTCCCTACTCGGGGGTCAAACCTGTGACTCCTGCATTGGAGGCAGGTTCTTTGCAGCTGAGCCACCGGGAAAGCTCCCGACACAAAGTTATTTTGCTGAGACTACATTTCGTTTTAACCGTCTTTTTAACGTCTTTTGAAATGTGCTGTAGGTGTGCAAAACACATCTGATATCAAAGAGATAACGGGGGGGGGGAGAATCTAAACTATTGATAACCTTTTAACTTTGCATATGTGTTGAAATGATAATATCTTAGATATGTTGGGTTGAAGAAGTGAAGTTGGTCACTCAGTGTCTTCCGACTCTTAGGGACCCCATGAACTATAGTTCCCCAGGCTTCTCTGTCCATGGAATTTCTCCAGGCAAGAATACTGGAGTGGGTTGTCATTCCATTCTTCAGGGGATCTTCCAAACCCAGGGATCGAACCCGGCTCTCCTGCATTGCAGGCATTCTTTATAGTCTGAGCTACCAGAGAAGCCCATAAAATTAGTTTCAGCTTTTAAAAAACTATTTGAGATGGCTGCTGTGGATTTTTTTTTCCCCTGGTGGTGCCGTGTGGCATGCGTAAGTCCGGGATCTTAGTTCCCCGACGAGGGCAGGAACCCATGTACCCTGCAGTGGAAGCAGGGAGTCTTACCCCTGGGACCACCAGGGATGTCCAGGAAATTTTAAATTACATATGTGGTTGGCACTGTAGCTCCTATATTGCTCTTGGATAGCGCTGCCCTGAAAGAAGGGATATTTCTGCATTAGACAGAGCCTTCCTGGGCTCTTGGGGACACTTCCTAGAGGAGCTGATGTGTCTGGAGGGCGTTCTTACCCTGTCTTGTCTGAGGGGTCTGTATCTACCACATTTAATGTTTCTGTTGGAGGTTCCTGCAGTATGGCTTTTTCAGCCCCTTTTCTGTAGCCACCAGGAGCCTTCCTGGGATGGGTTGTGCTGTAGAGAGAAAACTAAGGACTTGATGGTGACTCGAGAACTTGAGATGGCAGGAGGATGCATCTGTTACAACCAAATGCCTGCTGGTACTCGCGTTTTCTTTTCTACCAAGGTGAAGAAGATTTTAATGGTTTTAGAAGCCACGTTTGCAGTTTTAATATATGCTGAACTGCCATGTAGTTTGTAGTTTGGGCCCACCAGTTATCAAAGAGACATTGTTTTCTTGTTGACTTGAAGTGCCATATATGCCACATACTACATTAGGTTGTCCTTCATTCCACCCAGCCATCCAGCCAGCCATTCATCCTTCCTCTGCAACAAAAATTGTAGATATGACCAACCTATGATTGACCTGGATCATGAGGGAGGGGGGATATTATACTAAGTATAATATGTACAAATATGTAAGTAGAGCAGAGTAAGAGGGATCCAGAGTGCCGGGGTATAGAGGCAGAGTTGGGCGGTCAGGGTAGGCTTCTGTGTGAGCAGAACTTGTGTGAGGAACTTGTGTGAGCAGGAACTGGGTGTGAGCAGAAGCTTGAAAGAGGTAAGGAAGGTATATATGTGGGTGTGGTGGGAGACTTCTGGACAGGGAAACCACCAGTGCTGAGACCCCAAGACAGGAAAGTAAGGAGGCCAGTGTGATCGGAGTACAGAGCAAGGAGGAGCAGAAAATATTAAAAGAGGCCCCTCTGAGTCCTACAAGTTAAAAAAATCTTAACGTGTAATTAAATCTATCAGTTCTGTGTATTTTTTAGCTGATTCTTTTTACTATCATTATTCTACTTTGGCTGTGCTGGGTTTTTGTTGTGGCATGAAGGCTTAGTTGCTCCACACCAGGTGAGATCGTAGTTCCCTAACCTGGGATTGAACCTGAGTCCCTTGCATTGCAAGGTGAATTCTTAACCACTGGACCACCAGGGAAGTCACCACATTCTACAGTCTATGGGGTCACAAAAGAGTTGGACACCACTTAGTGACTAAACAACAACACTTATTTGATATCATAAGTTATATTTTTGTTCATTTACTGAAAACTTGAAACCAATTATTTGTCTCCATTGGTAGATACAAAATTATTCTGGATATTCCTGAGTTCTTTAGACTGCTATTTTCAGAGCTGCTCATCAGTTTCTGTCAGAAGCTTTTTTAAAGTTTATTTGGCATAGCTATGAATTAAATAGTTCTGATTTGTTCTATTCTTTTCTTCTTGTATCTGTTTTGAACTGCTTTCGTGAGTTTAAATTGGCTCCACTTCACTCCATTTGGCTTCTCACCTAGTTTCTCCATCTGTTTCAGTGAAGACTCACCTATTTAAATTTGCATTCAGCTAGCCAGTGTAATTTGGTCTTGTTTTTATCTTATTTCACCTGGTTGTCTTCTTCTCTGTTGCTATGCTTATGCATTTCGTTGATTCTGAGAAGTATATTATCTCGTTATTAATAAATTAATCTTTACATGGAAACTTTGAATCATATTGGATCCATTTCAGGATTTATACTGTTGCTACACTTGATTTATCCTTCCTTTTCTCTGTGTATCTTTTTTTCTTTTATTGCTGAATTATTTAAAACAAATCCCCAAATAATGTGACACATCACTCCTAAATATATCACAATGTAACTAACAAATAAGGACTTTAAAAAAAATATGTAACCACATTATCAGTAGTGCCTTAGTGTTTTCAAATACTTGGTCAGTGTTCAAATTTACCTGATCATCTCAAAGTCTTTGCAAATTTGAATCAGGATCTAGACAAGATCCACATATTCCTTTTTAAAAAGATGTTTCTTAAGCCTATATCAATTCATCACCCCTCTTGTATTTTTTTCTCTCGAGGCCATGGATCTATTTCTAATGCTCTGAATCTAGAATATAAATCTACTTTAGATAATATTGTAAAGTAGTTTTCTCATAGTAAATTGTAAATCAAGGGGAAAATAGTTTGAACTTTATCACGAAGTATTCATCAATATGAAAAGCATAGCAATTCCCTGGTGGTCTGGTGCTTAGGGCTCAGCGTTTTTACCGCCCCTGGCCCTTCCTCAGTCCCTGGTTGGGAACTAAGATCCTACACACTGCTTGGCATAGCTGGAAAAAAAAAAAAAGAAAACATATCACCAGTGGCATTGCTGGTTGTAGTGTTTATCACCCATACAGCGCACCTGTGTCTGTCGTCAGTAAAATGTACATGTCATCAATAGGCACGTCCATGTCTGTCTCCATTTGTAACTGTGACCTGCCTATAGCTATAAGCATCCTATTATTTCACTGTGTCTCCTACTGTAGTCCTTCCAAGAAATTCATATTGAAAAACATAGTATTTTGTTGTGAATTACTTTTATTTCTCTTTTATATTTTGGTTAGGGTACTATTTTTTAAATTCTGTGTTTGGGGACATTTTATTCAATATGAATCTCATATCAAGACAGTAAATGAGATGTTACAAAACACAAAGGAGCCTTGGATTCTAACATTGTTGAGAACAGAACATGTCTGTCTTCTGTCTAACCTTTCAAGTTCTTTCTTAATTAACTCTGCTTCTATCACTCGTTCATTCAAAAGTATTTATTAACTATTAAATGTTAAGTTCTGTGTTCTTAGGATATACCAGTAGTATATCTGGGAGAAGGGTGTTCCAGACATAGGAACCAGTCAGTGCCCAGCAGCAGGACAGAGGTCAGTGTAGCTCAGACTGGAGTGAACAAATGGTAGAGTGCAGATGGAGTCAGAAAGCCAATTGGTTATGAAAGAACGTAGAACCTAGTGGGCTGCTCTCAGGGCTTGGCTTTTACTCTGAACATTATGGATATATATATATTTGTTTATTTTTGATTGCACTGGGTCTTCATTGCTGTGTGGGCTTTCTCTAGTCGCAGTGAGCGGGGGCTACTCTCTCGTTGCGGTGCACGGACTTCTCATCGAGGTGGTTTCTCTTATTGTGGAGCACAGGCACACGAGGTAGGGTTAGGGCTCCGGTAATTGTGGCTCCCAGGCTCTAGAGCACGGGCTCAGCGGTTGTGGCGGTGGGCTTAGTTGCCTCACAGCATGTGGAATCTTCCCACCAAGGATCAGACCCATGTCCCCTGCATTGCCAAGTGGATTCTTTACCACTGGACCACCAGGGAAGTCTTGAATGCATATACATTCTTTAATAAAGTGAACAGTTCTATTTCTTAGAAATGTGCAATAAAGAAGGAAGAGATTGGAATTAGCGTTAGTCACCTGTTGCCATCCCATTCTATTCATGATCCCAGAAAAGAACTCTCATGGCTCCAGAGAGTACTTCCTCCGCATCAGTGCGAGTCCTGACTTGACTTGGCTCAGTAGACCCTCTAGAGCAACATGTCTTAGCCATCTTTCATTCTGTCCTAAGAGAGTCAGTGAGGTTGGACAGATAATGAACGGGGAAATTCAAATGAGGTATCACATGTGCTCGATTAGCCACTATTCTCCACTGTCTTCTGTATTAGAGACATCCAGACTGAGTGACTCCTATGTCAATCCACTCTTTCTTTTCATAGAAAAAGTCACAAAGAACGTTCCCATGATGGTCATGAAGATTGTTCTCTCTTGGAAACAAACCGTTGTAGCTTATGTGTCAGTGTAACTGGTTATGGCCTAGAAGATAATTTTAGTATAAGTGCAGATTCTTACAAAGCCAACGATGCCTCTGATGTTTACTTGGAAGTTTCCTTATTGGGATAATATATAGAATAATAGGTTCTACTGTGGGTTTTTTTTTTTGGCTTGATTCAAACAAAAGATGTAATAAGTAGAAATCGACTAAAGGGTGGTCAGTGATTAAGAATCTGCCTTGTAATGCAAGGGACACTGGTTCAATCCCGGGTCCAGGAAGATCCCACATGTTGCGGAGCAGCTAAGCCTGTATGTCACACCTACTGAGCCTGTGTTCTAGAGCCCGCAAGCTGCAACTGTCGAGCCCACGCACTGCAACTACTGAAGCCTGCATGTCTAGAGGCCATGCTCTGTGACAAGAGAAGCCCACCACACTGCAAGGAAGAGTCCCTGCTTGCGACCACTAGAGAAAGCTCGTGTGCAGCAACAAAGACCCACCATGGTCTAAAAGTAAAATAAATTAATCTTTAAAATAAATGGACTGTGCTGTATAATCGGAATCTAATCATAGGGAAATGTCAGGAACATTCTATACATATTCTAAACATGAGAAAAATTCTCTGAAAAAAGAACTCTGTTCTTCAGAAATGCCAATCTCAAGAAAGAGACACTAACAGAAACTAAGGAAACATAAGTCATTATAATATGATTGTAGATCATCCTGTACTGTAGGGAAAATGCTATTAAGGACATTACTGGATCAGTTGACAAAATTGGCATACCATAGTTAGGTGAAAGTTGCTCAGTCGTGTCTGACTCTTTGTGACCGCATGGACTATACAGTCCTTGGAATTCTTCAGGCCAGAATCCTGGAGTGGGTAGCCTTTCCCTTCTTCAGGGGATCGTCCCAACTCAGGCATCAAACCCAGGTCTCCCATATTGCAGGTGGATTCTTTACCAGCTGGGCCACAAGGGAAGCCCGAGAATACCGAAGTGGGTAGCCTATCCCTTCTCCAGGGGATCTTCCTGACCTAGGAATCTCCTGCATTGCAGGTGGATTCTTTACTAACTGCGCTACCAGGTAAGCCCTGATAGTCGTTAAAGTATTATATAAATGTTAAATTTACCGGAGCTGGTAACTGTATTGTGATTATGAAAAAGAATAGCCCTATTTTTGTCAGACATACTGAAGTATTTATAGGTAAAGAGCATTGATGTATGCATTGATTCAAGGAAAACAATGCATGTACATATACATGATGAACACATAACATACAAATTTTAGCAACAGGTAGTTTGGGTAAAGGGTACAGAGTTGTTCTGTGTACTGTCCTTATTCTTGCAACTTTTCTGTATGTTTGAAATTATTTCCAAATAAGTCAAAAGGGGTTAAATGGGAATATAGGTCTGGTGAAACTTGTCTTGGAGAGACAGACATTAATGGCTGTGAATGATGAATGGGCTATAAGACATTATAAGACAAGGAGAAAAAGCCTAGCTAACCCTTCCTGTGACTACTTTGACTGAAAACTCTTGTTTCAAGGCCAGAAATCCATCCTTGGCCTCGCTGTCCTCTGGCAGTCAGCAGATTCTCAGCCATCGTGACCTCTGCAGTCATCCTATTTCCAGATTCACGTGCAGGAAATAACACCAACCAGGAGATCCTTGCCCAGTTGAGCAGCAGCAGCAGCAAAAACAACATTCTGATTAAAAACACTGGAGGGAGGGGTGGTGGTGGGCAAAGCAGAACATCAGAGAGTGTGGGTCTCTACCCCTTTGTTTGAAAGTTCCAATGAGAGTAGGAATTCAGTGGTTTTCTTTTGCCCACCCCAGGGACCACCAGTAAACTCTCAGGGAGCAGCTAGTGTTGAAGGTGCAGCTCAGTCTAACCTGGAGGGTGAGCTCGGGGGAAACAGGCAACGTTCCCGGGAGGGTGGAAATCTCAGGATCTGGAGCAGTCAGGTTTGGAGAATATGGACTGGATTTTAGCCAGAAGTCAAACCTCTTCAGGTGCAGGCTGTCACGGAGAGGGAAGATCTTCTGTGTATAGAGTGTGGGTGAAGCTTTAATTGGAAGTCACATTCATCAGACATCAGAGGACACACGGGGGAAAGCCTTATATACGTAGAGAGTGTGGGCCAGGCTTTTTAGATAAGTCCCCGCTTACAACCACCAGAGTACACACTCAGAGGTGAAAGTTTATGTGTGCTTTTAGCCTCAAGTCACACTCCATCAGAGGACAAACCCAAGGGAGAAGCTGTCTGTGTGCATGCTGTGTGGGTGAGGTGTTAGTGAAAAGTCAGCCCTCATTAAGCACCAGAGGATTCAGAGGGCATAAACCTTCCGTGTGCAGGAACTGTAGCCAAGACTTCAGGGTGAAATCACACCTCAGGACACATTCAGGTGAGAAGCCTTTTGTTCACAGGAAGTGTGGGTGGGGTCCTGGTCAGAGGACAATCAATCCTCAACACACACCAGAGGACACACTCAGGAGAGGAGCCTGACGCATAGAAGTATGTGGGCAAGGCTTCAGCCTTCCCTCTTTGGCTATTTGTCTTCTTGGCTTGTGCAAATATTTGTTTTCCTAAGTTTGCTATATAAATTCAAGCCGCTTCACTTTGAGTCTGTAGACTGTCATGCTAATGCTCGCTCATGATTCACACCTCCCTAAATCTGTGCCCTGTGCAGTTGCTTCCCACGTGGACTCTGGGCTTTGGCATGTCACTCACCTTTGCCAGTGGGTATCAGCAAACATGACCGAAGCAGAAGCTCGGTTAGCTCATGAATAAGCTCAAGCCTGCTCTCCTGGAACTCTGAAATAACCATGCAAAGCAGCAGCTCAGGAGGAAACACCACGCTGGACCCAACTGCTGAATGCAGCCACGTTGAGTCCAGGTGAGCCCAGCAGAATCACCCAGCCGATCCACACACATATAAACAACTTCAAGTCATTATTGTTTTAAGCCATGAAATCTTGAGGTGGTTTGTCATCACAGTAGGTAACTGTCATCCTCAGCTACAGCAGAGGCATGGCGACCTTTGGTAGCTCTGTGCAAATCAGGAAAAAAAGTGAATCATAACAATATGCCACTACTGGGCAGACATATTTTTGCTCACACCAAAGGTGCCCCTTCTTTCAGGATGCAGGCCTATGCCAGGGGCCTTCGTGCACTACATAAGCTGCATCCTGTGTGAACCTGAGAGATTGTGACACAATTCTCTCGTCACTTAGCATAGACCAGAAACTTGACTTAGGACAGGTTTAATTACTCCAGTTAAGGAGAGAGAGAGAGCACCTCGAGTAGTGCTCCCGGCCTTTATTTAGTGGCATACTGACTTTTATTAAGGAAAACAGACCAAACGTGGCTAATACAGAGTCACTGCATTTTTCAGGCAAGTCAGCTGGCAAGCTTCTCCTTGGAAATGATGAACAGTTCTCAGAAAAAAGAGGAGCCGTCATTCCTCTGAACCACCCACGAACATTCCAGAGAAGAGGTAGATAGTGAGATTCTAGAAGAGGCGGCAGTGAGGAGCTGAGGCCCCCAGGCAGGTGGCGGTGGCCAGCAGAGATGGCGTAAGGAGCCCCAGGCCTCCCCGGCCCTGGAAGAATGCTCTGAGCCAGAGGTCTGTGACAGAAGGCTGGGCAATGCCGCCAGTCTTCACAAACTGACAGGCCTGTGTTGGGCCGGCCCTGGGCCTCCTGCTGGGGCAGCAAAGTGGATGCCCCCCTCGGGGCTGTAGTGCACAGGGCCACAGCGCAGCTGGGGCTCCTCCTCCTCGTACCAGCGCTGTTCACTGAAGTCGGGGAAGAAGGCTGCAATCTCTCTACTGGCTGAAACCACAGAGTCTGTACGGGGAGGAGAAAAAGAGAAAGGGCTCTCACAGGGAGTGCAGGGTGGAGGCAAGAGGCAGTGATAACCGGGTTCAGAAACCAGAGCCTGTGCTTCTCCAGTCCCTAAGTCCTGGGCCACATCTGCCGAGGTCACCACAAAGGGCCAACTGGGAGGAAAGCTCACTGGGGGACCCGCCTTTCGACCCCACCATCCAGCCTGCCCACCGTCCTTGAACCAAATTCCCTTATTAATACTCTGGACACAGGAAGCAGCCTCACCTGAGCCGTGGGTTGTGTTCCGGGTGTCGGTGAGGCCGAAACTCCCGCGAATTGAATCTGGGGCCACGTGGCGTGCTCGAAACACTCTGGTGGGTCCCATCACGGTCCTCCAGAGCTGGATGGCGTCCTTGTGGGCAAGGATGTAGGCTCGGATCGGCCCACTGTGAACCAAGGGAGCACATGTCAGAAATCTGGCTCTGGGTTCAGGAGGGCACACTGTGAGCAGGGCCCAAAGGCACACTGGACATCCCGAGAGTCTCCTCGCCTTTCTAGCTGAGTTACTGCTTCAAAGAGGTGATAGAAGGCCGCTGATGAAGCAGAAAGGCCACCGAGACAGCAGAGTTGTTAGGAAGCATTCAACAACACTCTTCTACAGCCCCTTGATCAGTAAGCACCTCAGAACAGCTGGCCACGGGGTCAGTCTCAGCCCAAGCCCATGTTTCTTCAGACCCTCGACACTGCTTACAACTTTAGAGTGGAAAATAAAATTTACGAATCTACTTAGGTGGGCAGGGAAATAAGTCTCAGTGGATGAAGACGTTGGAACCAAAATGAGAAATACCTGGCCATGAACTCCACCAGCCGCTGATAGAAAAAACGCCCTGCAAGGAGAGAGGACCTCCATTAAGACACCGGTGCCAAGAGAACTTTTTTATACTCCTGCCTCCCTAGAGGAGGGAATAATCACTGTTTTAGAGAAAGGAACAGGGAGTCTGACTTACCTGGGTCTGAACCCAGGCTCTCCAACTTGCCACCTGTGTAGTTCCAGGTAAATCAATAACTTCCCCAATTTAGTTTCCTAATCTGTGGGCTGGGGACATAATATCTACCTCATGGGGTTGCTGGGAAATTAAATGAAATCATGAGCCTTTGGACAGTAAATTTACAGATTAAACTTGTTAACTAGTGATATTATCAGGATATAAAACTAAATTTCTTGTTGGGACCATGAAGTAGGACTCTCCTAGAAAATATTTTTAAAACATTGATAATCATGAAAAGTTTGTGTTATCAATCCACTCTTTAGAAGACTGGCTGAATTTTACGGTTGGTAAGAACAGTAGTCATGTATGGATGTGAGAGTTGGACTACAAAGCTGAGCGCCGAAGAACTGATGCTTTTGAACTATTGTGTTGGGAGAAGACTGAGAGTCTCTTGGACTGCAAGGAGATCAGACCAATCAATCCTAAAGGAAATCAGTCCTGAATATTCATTGGAAGGACTGATGCTAAAATTCCATTACTTTGGCCACCTGATGCGAAGAACTGACTCACTGGAAAAGACCCTGATGCCAGGACTGAAGGCAGAAGGGGGTGACAGAGGATCAGATGGTTGGATGGCATCACCAACTCGATGGACATGAATTTGAGCAAGCTCCGGGAGTTGGTGATGTACAGGGAAGCCTGGCATGCTGCAGTCCAGGGGTCAAAAAGAGTTGGACACAACTGAGCGACTGAACTGATGTCAGTGAGAACCTGACTTGAGTGTCCAAGTAAAATCATTCTAGGGATAGAGATGCCTCCCACTCAGAGGACTGTTGGCTCCTACCTTCATGCTCTCGGTAGAACTTCTGGCAGTCTTCCTTTCTCCACAGAAGTTCTCTCATTCGCACAATAAGGAACTTGTTGCTCAGAATCTGCTGATGAACAGCCTGGATAAACGCCACCCCAAAGATAAAAGTCAGTGAAAAGGAGCATTTGAGTGAATAGCAGACCCAGCCTAACCAAAAGAACCACGGGGACCCCTTAGGGCCTAACACTTAAAGAAAAGAGACACCCTGTTGCTATCTTGAAGATGGGAGTGAGTCATGTCATGAGGAATGTGAGTAGTTGCTAAAAATTGTAGTCCTCATCTGAAGGCCAGCAAGGACATGGGGACCTCAGTCCTATAGTCAAAGAAATCAAATTCTGCCGATCTGAATGAGCTTCAAAATGGATTCTTCCCCACACCCTTGAGATAAGGGCCCAGTCAGTTGATACCTGGACTTCAGCTTTGTGAAACCCCAAGGAGAGAACCTAGCCCTCAGCCAAACCTACTGGACCTCTACATTCTAGAACTGTGAGGTAATGAATGCTGTTTTAAGCTGCTAAGTGTGTGGTAATTTGTTATGTAGCAATAGAGAACTAGGGCTTCCTAGGTGGCGCAGTGGTACAGAATTTGCCTGTAATGCAGGAGACACAGGAGATGAAGTTTTGATCCCTGGGTCAGGAAGATCCCCTGGAGGACAAAACAGCAACCCACTCCAGTATTCTTGCCTGGAAAATTCCATGGACAGAGGAGCCTGGCATGCTAAAATCCATGGAGTTGCAAAGAGCCAGATATGACTGAGCACATACGCAACAGACAACTAGTAAACATACACTGTCTTGAGGTTTGTTCTTCTCACTGTATTAGATCCTTTAATTATTTTTAAAAATATTTTATTTGTTTTCTTTGGCTACATGGGTTTAAAGAATCTGCCTTCAAGGCAGGAGACCTGGATTCCATTCCTGGGTTGGGAAGATCCCCTGGATGAGGGCATAGAAACCCATTCCAGTATTCTTGTCTGGAGAATCCCCATGGACAGAGGAGTCTGGTGGGGTTACAGTCCATGGGGTTGCAAAGAGCGGGACACGACTGAGTGACTAGGCTCAGCACACAGCCTGGGGTCTAAGTTGCAGCACGCAGGACCTTCATTGCTTCATGCAAATCATTTGTTGTGGCCCGTGGCCTTCACTAGTTGTGGCACGTGGGCTTACTTGCCCCATCTTAGTTCCCCAATCTTAGTGGGATCTTAGTTCTCTGATCAGGGAATCAGGGATCAAACCTATGTCCCCTGCATTTCAAGGCGGATTCTTAAACCACTGAACTACCAGGAAAGTCCCTCTTCTATTTTATATCTGCCTCAGTTCTCCAACAGATTTTTAGTCTCCCTGGGGTCAGAGTCCATGATGTCTAGCTTTGCCTCCACACCATCTAGCATAGGACTGTGTTGTCAGTCTTCAGAAATGGCCCTGTGGCACCTGAAACAGAAGCAATGCCCAGGGCATACAGTAGAGGCTTAGGACGTGTTCTTACCTCCAGAATCAGGGGGTGAGCAACTGCATCAGGCTTGATTAGGGCGAGAGTGAGCTGGAGAGCCTGTGGGCTCCGCAAGATCGAGGTCATCTCCCTCCTGCACCAGAGAGCCAGATTAGAGACTCGCAGTGTTGCAGTCCCCACACTTCTTACTCTGGAGCCACGCAGTCATGCAAGTCAAATAGGGCTCTCACTTCTGACATTAATAAAGCACATGACAGTTACTTAGTATTTAACTGCCCATTGGGATCATGGGATTGAGGGAAAGGAATAGTACAGGGGCCTTCAAGTTGCCCACTGGGGGACATAGTCTTGTGAATGCAACTGTAACCCTGCAAAGGAGTGACCCATTCAGGAGAAGTTCAAGTTTAAACGTTACCTGTCTCTGCCACTACTCTTATCTTTTGTGTTTTACAGAGGATTTACAATTTACATTCCTATAGAGTCTAGCCACAAGGGTAGGGTCACACAGTGCTCTCCCATCAATTCTAGAATTGCAAGACTGGATGGACAAGAATTGGGATCTTGCCAGGATACCATCCCCTTCTCACCCACCCCCCAACCCCCTGGCTAAAGTCTGTTGGATACATAGGGTTTCTTATCTAATGTTACAGATAAGTCAGGATCTACCCCAGCCAAATCAAACCCTTCAATACACTTGCTGTCCTCAATGGCAAGGCTTGTTAAGTAGTTTCTGACGCTTTGTGACCCCATGGACTGCAGCATGCCAGGCTTGCCTGACCTTCACCATGGCAAGGCTTGCAGACATGCAACTCGAAGGTCAAAGACAAGTTGCACTCATTTTGTATCTGAAGTAGCTGAAACTGCCTGGCACAAAGACGCTTAATCAATTCTATTGACTAAATGAACCTATATAGTCTTATTCTATTTACCTTTGTATATCTACAGTCTAATCATGGTGTATGAGCTCAATAAATAATTGTGGAAAGGCTATAAAAAACATAAAAGTATTTTAAACTGCACTAAGAAGACTTGAGATCTCTTACAACTTTGAAATTCTATTTATATGTATGAAACTGATCATCTCTGCAGGTCTAAGGACTAGTTCTCAAAGATTATCTGGGTGGAACTTCTAAATTTGCCAGTAAATAGAGAAGGCTTCCATGAACACACACACACAGAGTCTGGACAACCATGTTATTTCTCTTGGCCCAAAAGTGGCACATTAAAGGCAGTGCTAGGGTCTGGCCCAAATAGAGAAACACTGTCAAGGTCTTTCCTTCTCATGCTCTTTCTATAGCATTCAGGCTGATGCTCCAGTCAATCCACAAAGCTAACTGCAGCCTAACCAGTACAAGATCAGCCAACCCAGTTTCCCTAACATCCCAGGTGGTGAGTAACCCAAAAGTGAGCAGAATCTTGCCATATATTTAGGGAGAGATATCCTTGCCACCTCACCTTCCTCATCCTCCATATTCATGATATCACTAAGTTCTGGCAATTTTGCCTCACCAGTGTCCTTCCAATCCAATTCTCTCCTCTCAGCTGCCACCACCCCAGTCCAAAACATCATCAACCCTCCCTGGACTTATGCAACAGCCTCTTTAATGATCTTCCAGTTTCTATTCCTGCTACTCTCTACAATCTGTTCTCCACACAATAGCCATTGAACTAAAAACGCAAATCTGATCATTTCATTTCCCTCCTTAACCCTTCAAAGTGTACCCTGCTTTTATAATAAAATCTGAAAGCCTTATCATGTTCTACTAGGCTTTGCGTGATCTGATCCCTCATCTAGAACTCCAGACACCTTAACTTGCTTTTGCTCCAGCCTCATGGGCCTTGCAGGTCCAAGACTTTTCTGCCTGACAGCCAGAGTTTTCACAGTCCAGATGTGTTCCCTCTGGTTACCTCCTACTCACCCACTAGATCTTAGTTTGCTTCCCCACTCTCATGGCTCCTTACACGTCTTCTTCACTTATCTCTTCCCCACGAGAAGGTCAGCTCTATGAAAGCACAAGTCTGTTTTGCTCACCACTGTATCCTCTGTACTGCAGACTGCCTAGCACACACATAGTTCTTAACCGTATTTGTTGAATCACTCAGTCAATGAGTGATTCAACTATTCCAAGGCCAGAATGCTAGGGGCTATCCAGGGGAGGACATGGTTTCTTTCCTAATGCCAGCCAAGTCATGCTTGTCTTGGATACTCGTTTACAACAAAGAGGAACAGGTCGGGAAACTTGCTCAACATAAAAGTCGCTAGTTCCCTGAGCATTTGCCTCCACAACAGAGGCTCCTATTTCTCCGCTTCGTGGAGGTGCCAGCCACGCTCCGCGTCCTCCCAAGCTGATCATCACCTCGGCTTTCTGCCTCCAAAACCTCAAGGCCCGCCCTCCAGTCCCCCAAGCTCACAGCCTCAGTTTTAGACACCGCCCTCCTCCCCACCCTGCTCTTCCATTTCTCCAGGCCTGCAGCCCTGCGGTTTCGGCCCTTTGTACCTAGGCCTAAACCCATTGCAGAGTCTGGGCTATTTGGGAGCGCCGGGTGGAGTTCGGATACGAATCACCTGGTCCTCCCGCCGCGTGGCCCGGCCACCAGGCACTGCGATAGCTAGCCTTTCGGTCCAAGCGGGGTCCTTTAGGCAATCGACCGGGCAGCCCTCTTCGGGGTCCTCGCAGGGCAGCCGGAAGTGAGTGAGGTGTTGTGCCAGCCAATCCGGGATGTCCTGCGGCAGGAGGGCCCGCCTCCCGGTGGCCCTGATGTCTTTCCAGCGCTTGCTCCCGGAAGGAAGAGGTGACATAACCGTCTTGGAAGGGAGGTGGGCTGGGCTGGGGCGCCGTCAGGTGGGAGGGCGGGTCAGGCCGGTGGCGCCGCGAGGGCAAGTGGCTCGGAGAGGACAGAATGGGCGTTTCGGGGTGGCAGCCAGGCAGTGAGCAGGGCCGCCAGTGGGGCAGCCGGAGTGGGCTTTGCCCACTCTTTTATTCTTGGTCTAGGGTAGTGCCTGGCACTTCGTTGGTGCTCAGTATTTGTCTGTCGGAGGGGCGCGGGGGACAAAGAATTTGTGTCTTGATTCGGCTTTAGTGGGACTGAAGTAATTCTATACCAGTATGAGTCTGAACTCAGTTGGGTGAATCACCCATTATGAGGCTAATTTTTCATTTATCTTATTTATTTCTGCTTTGTGCAAGCTTTCTCTTGCTGTCACAAGCAAGGGCTACTTTTTGTTGTGGTGTGCAGGCTTCTCATTGCAGTGGCATCTCTTGTTGCAGAGCACAGGCTCTAGGCAAGCGGGTTCAGTAGTTGTGGCTGCTCCGTGGCACGTGGAATCCTCCTGGGCCAGGGATTGAGCCCATGTCTCCTGCATTGGCAGGCAGACTCCCATCCACTGCGCCACCGGGGAAGTCCCAAGAGGTTAATTATGACTTATGTTCATTCTATCCAGGATATCTACCTTTGTCTAGTTTTCTGTTTAGATAATGGTATTTAAGAACATACTGCCTTCCTGCAGTGTTAATGTACAGTAGTAGTGGCAGCCTCTGCCAAGTCTTTTTTGAGGCATTTTTTTTCATCCAGCATATTTAAATTGTTAGTATTTATTCACTAAGTCATATCCAACTCCTTTCAACCTCATGGACTGTAGCCTGCCAGGCTCCTATGTCTGTGGAATATCCCAAGTAAAATACTGGAGTGGATTGCCATTTCATTCTTCAGGGGATGTTCCTGACCCAGGGATCAAACCTGTGTCTCCTGAGCCACTGAGTACACTGAGCCACTGAGTACAGGCTCAGTAGTTGTGGCTGCTCCGTGGCACGTGCAATCATCTTTTTAATGCACAAGGTATTCACATCACTCCTTTGCCTAAATCACTGCTGTGTTTTCCTGCTCTACTAACAAAAAAAAAATCTAAAAAAACTCTTCACCACGGACCTTAAAGAACTACTTGACTTGGCCTTTGCTGACCTGCGTGCCTTTCCAAACCACTCTCCCCTCAGTCCTACCATTCCACCACCTGTTCCCACCTCAAAGCCTCCACTGGAGGTGCTCACTGCCTGGAAGCTTGTCTCCCCAATATTTATTTGATTCACTACTTGGCCTTGTGTCACCTCCTCAGAGAGGCCTGGCCAGACTTACTATCTAAAGCAACACCCTTTCTCATCATTCTCTTCCCCATTACCCTTCTCTATTTTTCTTCTGAGTATTTGCCTATCTTTGTTGCTTTAGCCCACCCTTTCTTCTGGCCTTACTAAAGAAGAGATCAGAATCTAGCTAGCAGCTATACCACTTCCTTCCTCTCTGTGTGTGTGAATGTGTGTTTGTGTGTGTGTGTGCGTGTATGTATGACTAGAAATCTACTGAACAAAATTAGAGTGCAGAATGCTTCTGAGGTGGAAAGGTGATTTCTCTGAGCCAAGTGAAAGGCACCCTAAGAGCAGGACTTGCAGATACAGGGTAGTACCTGCAGGAGAGGGAGACTGGCATATTCCTCCCTTGCTGATTTGCTGAAACTCAGGGCCTGGTGTTGCCCTGGTCAAAAGGGGTGTGCAGTGAAAGAGTTGGCATGAAACCTTGACATGTTCTCTCCTGGAATTTGGCGCTTGTGTGACTGTAGAACCTGATGTCTTCTCTCTGCTTGGAGAATCTGCCCACAGCAAGGAAAAAGATGAAGTTACCCTCACCCTGCCTCCCTAACTGTAACAAATCTCAACCCTAGTCTCTAACTTGTTACCCTCAATCCTACTTCCTAAACCCCTAACCCTATCACTGACAGTGATCTAACTTTTGGGGCTTGTTACCTAACCCTAGCTCTCCCGATCCTGACTCCTCCTCTTCTGAAGCTGACCTTGTAACTCTGACCCTTGATCCTTACACTCAGGTCCTAAACCTTAGGCCCATGGTGCAGCCCTAACATCTAACCCCGCCCCAGTCCCTAACCACCACGCAAATATCTTACCCTTGATGTGAACACTTTTGATCTCTGACCACCACTCTAACCTTTATACTTCTGATACTAATTTCCAACACCAGCCCAAGCCCTCGCTACTAAACTCGTAACCCTTTCATTCTAGACTTTGTTTCTTGATTTCTGAGCCACTGACATTTATCTTGTGATCTCCTAGTTCCAATCTCTAATCCTTAAATAACAACTCATAAATTCTAACCTCTGATTCTGGAACCCTCAACTCCCAACCCTGACTCCATGAATGACAAGCTAATACTTCATCCAGTTATGAGCCACAGACAGGCAGAGTGGTAGCAGCTCAAACTGTGCACAAGTCAAAGGGCACCATGAGTGAATGCCAGTAAATTAATCCACCAGACACTGAATGTGAGACAATAGGAACCCTAGTAATCCAGGAAAGCTCCCTAAATACTGGATATGATGGATAACAGCAAACCTGAACAAACCTCCAAGTCTCAGAAGATAGGCAATGAAAGTCCCAGTCACTGTGACCACACCTGTATGTCCCAACACAGCAGCCTCACTCAGCACATCATCCCAACCTTCCCAAGATGGAGGACAATAGTCCTTAGTTGCAAAACTCTCAGACATGAGATGGGTGGCCCTTGCCCAAGGACACAGCAAGAGAAACCTTAGCAACACAAGAACCATCATGACCAGGAGATAAGTTAGCCATCGCTGCTACCATCGTCTCCCTCACACAATTATCTGGACTCCAAGAGAAGCCCTAGCCGACCAGCTAACAACCCAGCTGAACAGAAAACAGAAACCCTGTATGAAGTCAGCTCCTCCCCCAACTCATTAGTGAAAATGGAACAATCCAATTGTAAAATGTACAGAGGACCCGAACAGACATTTTCCCAAAGAAAATGTATGAATGGTCAACAGGTACATCACTAATCATAGGGAAATGTAAACCAAAACAATGAGATATTGTGTCACACCTGTTAAGAATAGCTACTATTGAAAAGATAAGAGATGATAAATGCTGGCAAGGTTGTAGAGAAAAGGGAACCCTTGTATGTTGTTTGTGAGATTGTGAATTGGTTATAGCCACTGTAGAAAACAATGTAAAGATTCCTCAGAGAATTACTAGAAGTATCATATGATCTGGCAGTTCTGCTTCTGGGAGTATATGCAAAGGAAGTAACACTATGTTGAAGAGGTGCCTTCATCCCCCTGTTCATGGAGCATTATTTACAATAGCCAAGACATGGAAACAACCTGAGTGTCCTTTGATGAATGAATGAATAAAAGGTTTTGAGATTGTACACACACACATGTATGAATATATCAGCCATAAAAATAAAAGGGAATCCCGCAATTTGCAACAACATGGATGGATCTTGAGGACATTACACTAAACGAAATAAGTCAGAGAAAGACAAATACTGCATGATTTCACGTGTGAGATCTAAAAAACAAACCCAACAAATGCACAGAAAAAAATAATCATCTACTGAAGATCAATGAGTTTGATTGTAGCTATTGGTTTCCTCAAGCACCAGCGTATTCCTCTAAAGGGGACATAAAGGCAATCATTGTGATTCAGTTGATCATTTGGGAATTCAGTAACTTCTGTAATGGTGAGTTCAGTTTTCCTGTAAGAGAAATATACACTTAGAGAAATCAAATTAGGGAAAATTAAGAGAAAAACTACCATATTGGTTACTATACACATAGTCTAGCAAGAGGAATGTAGAGCAATTATCCTGTGAATTAAGGCAGACCAAAGTGGTAAAGAATCCGTCTGCAATGCAGGAGACCTGGGTTGGGAAGATGTCCTGGAGGAGGGCATGGCAACACACTCCAGTATTCTTGCCTGGAGAATCTCCTTGGACAGAGGAGCCTAGTGGGCTACAGTCTATGGAGTCAAAAAGAGTTGAACATTGAGCGACTAAGCAGCAGCTGCAGAGACACTCTAATTTCCCTCAGGAAGAACAAAAGTACAGAGTGGAAGTGGGCCAAGAAGAGGAGAGCTATGGATATGAATTCTTATGCAAGTCTTTGGACCCCAGAAGAGCCTATAGGAAATTCCATGGGGCACAAAAGGTGGAGGGTAGATACAATGGAGTTGATATGAATCAGTCTGGTCAGAGGCATATAGACTGTTATTTGAAGCATAGAAAGAGTAGAGTCTAGGACTGACCCTCCAGGGGTTTCAAGACTTAGCCCTGCCAGTTCCTAGCTCTGTTGCCTTGGGTGAGTTACATCCGTCTGTCAACTTATGCATCTTTGAATATGAAATGCAGCTAACAGCAACATCTACCTCATGGTGGGGGCTGTGGGGAGCACAGGAGAGGGGGTACAGGCAAAGCATGTGACAGTGCAGGACACATGATTGACAGTGATAACTGTTAGTCCTGCTGTGGTAGCTACCATATTCTTTATGATCTTATCAAGAACAGAGTTTGAGGGGGAGAGGGATAAATTGGGAGTTTGGGATTGACATAACACTACTGTATATAAAATTGATAACTAGTAAAGACCTACTCTATAGCACAGAGAACTCTGCTCAATACTCTGTAATGGCCTAAATGGGAGAATAATCTAAAAAAAATGGATATATATCTTTATTTAACTGATTCACCTTGCTGTACAACAGGTAAATCAACTATACTCCCAATCAAAACTTAAAAATAAAGACAAACTGGGAAAAAGAAAACAGTTTCTGTTCTGCTTTGTTGAAAGATGGTAGGGAGGGGCTACAGTTCATTCTTTCATTCCCTTTCTCCTTATAGCATAGCAAGCCATTTTAATGTGTTCAGTGTGTATCATTTTGTTTACATGTCTTTGTGCAAAATATATAATTGTGTTTGTTTATTTTTAACTTACATAATGATGTGTTAATTGTCTTTTTCTGTCCCTTGCTTTTTCTCCTGGTGTAGTGTTTTGAGATCCATCATATTGCTAAGTATTGTTGTTTAGTTGCTAAGTCATGTCCGACTCATGTGACCCCATGGACTGTAGCCTGCCAGGCTTCTCTGTCCCTGGGATTTTCTGGGCAAGAACCCTAGGGTGGGCTGTGATTTCCTTCTCCAAGGGATTTTCCTGACCCAGGGATCAAAACCGGGGCTCCTGCATTAGCAGATGGATTCTTTACAGTCACTGCACCACCTGGGAAGCCCCTGACAAGGGCTGTGGTCCAGATACAAGAGGAGGGGATTCAGCAGGATGGTCTATGAATTAGTCTAGGTTAAAAACAATCTGACAGAGGTAGAGATCATGTGATGTCTCTTTATAGTTACCCCAAATAATGGAAATGCCTGAGAATCTTTAGGATTTTCTGTAGTGGAACTAGAGAACATTCAGGTCCTCCAAACCTTTCCTGTGAGTAATATGTATTATTATGGTTGTTCAGTTGCTAACTTGTGTCTGACTCTTTGTGACCCCATGAACTGCAGCATGTCAGGCTTCCCTGTCCTTCACTATCTCCTGGAGTTTGCTTAAACTCATGTTCATTGAGTCAATGATGCCATCCAACCATCTATCCTCTGTCACCCCCTTCTCCTGCCCCTGTGTTTCCCAGCATCAGGGTTTTTTTCAGTGAGTCAGCTCTTCGCATCAGGTGGCCAAGGGATTGGAGCTTCTGCTTCAGTGTCAGTCATTCCAGTGAATATTCAGGGTTGGTTTCCTTTAGACTGACTGGTTTGATCTCCTTGCTGTCCAAGGGACCCTCAAGAGTCTTATCCAGCACCACACTTTGAAAGCATCAGTTCTTCAATGCTCAGCCTTCTTTGTGGTCCAACTCTCACATCTGTACATGACTACTGGAAAAATCATAGCTTTGACTATACAGACCTTTGTCAGCAAAGAGACGTCTCTGATGTCTCTGCTTTTCAATACACTGTCTAGGTTTGTCATAGCTGTTCTTCCAAGGAACAAGCGTCTTTTAATTTCATGGCTGCAATCACCATCCACAACGATTTTGGAGCCCAAGGAAATAAAGTCTGCCACCGTTTTCAGTTTTTCCTCATCTGTTTGCCATGAAGTGATGGGACCAGATGCCATGATCTTAGTTTTTTGAATGCTGAGTTTTAAGCCAGCTTTCTCACACTCCTCTTTCACCTTCTTTAAGAGACTTTTTTTGTTCCTCTTTGCTTTCTGCCACTAGGGTGGTATCTTCTGCATATTTCTCCCAGCAGTCTTGATTCCAGCCCGGCATTTCGCATGACGTACTCTGTATATACATTAAATAAGCAGGATGACGGTATAGAGCCTCGACATACTCCTTTCCCAATTTTGAACCAGTCCAATTTTTTTTTTTAACCAGTTCAGTTTTGAATGTTACCTTACTAGCATGTGAAGTGAGCACAATTGTATGGTAGTCTGACATTCTTTGGCATTGCCTTTCTTTGGTATTTGAATGAAAACTGATCTTTTCCAGTCCTGTGGCCGTTGCTGAGTTTTCCAAATTTGCTGGCATATTGAGTGCAGCCCTTTCAGAGCATCGTCTTTTAGGATTTGAAATAGCTCAGCTGGAATTCCATCCCTCCACTAGCTTTGTTCATAGTGATGGTTTAAGGCCACTTGACTTCACATTCCAAGATGTCTGGCTCTAGGTAAGTGACTACACCATCCTAGTTATCTGGGTCATTTTGTACAGTTCTTCTGTGTATTCTGGCTACCTTTTCTTAATCTCTTCTGCTAGGTCCTTGCCAAATAATATGTATGCTGAGCTGTAAATCACGTGAGCCTTGTGAATTGAGATTGTCAGAAGAGGCTGTCATAAAAGTATTACAAAATTATGTCTTTTTAACTTGCATTCCCTTCCACACACTTCATTTTCTCTTTTATTAATTTATTTATTATTATTATTTTGGCTGCACTGGGTCTTCATCGCTACACAGTCTTTCTCCAGTTGTAGCACATCAGGGCTACTCTAGTTGCAGTGCATGGTCTTATTGCCATGGCTTCTCTTGTTGCAGAGCATTGGTTCTAGGGTTCCTGGGCTTCAGTAGTTGTAGCACAAGGGCTTTCTTAGGGCATGTGGAATCTTCCCAAACCAGAGATCAAACCTGTGTCCACTGCATTGGTGGGCGGATCCTTAGCCACTGGACCACCAGAGAAGTCCTTCATGTTCTCTTCTAAGATAATTTGTCCCAGTCCAGTTGCCATGCCTCATAAAGCTGTAATGATCTCTGTGGCATTCGCAGAGTTCTTGCTCGTACTCTATGTCCCCATAGTCAAAGACACAGTATCAAAGCCTGATCTGTTTACTCTCAGAATAACCTTTTATGTTCCAATTAGTATCTTTAGTCAATATCTCCAAAATTGGGCATGGCTGGGAAGAGAAAGGGTGGAATAGATGTTCTTTGCTGCTGAATTATCAGCCCAAAAGACATTTCTTCCCTAAGAAGATGTTATTTTTGAGATGGCTGGGGAATTTTGAATAGGAAATATGTTCAAAAGAAGATGACAAGGAAATACTTAGGTGTAATAATGGCATTGTGGGTGCCTAAGGAAATGTAACACTTCTCAAAGATGCACTGTGGAGTATGTAAGAGTGGATTACATGATGTTGACTTGTGTTAATACTTCAGCAAAGAAAAAAAAGAAAAGAATAGAGGAAGGGAAGGTGGCAAACATTGCACTATAAGATAGGCATACAAGGTTCATGGTATTATTATTTCTAATTTTATGTATGTTTGAAACTTTTCATAACA
This sequence comes from Antilocapra americana, assembly GCA_007570785.1. Taxonomy (NCBI): domain Eukaryota; kingdom Metazoa; phylum Chordata; class Mammalia; order Artiodactyla; family Antilocapridae; genus Antilocapra; species Antilocapra americana. The sequence continues at coordinate 47,437,930 of ML660201.1, read as the reverse complement.
AATCTTTAAAGTCCTCTAGAACAAGAACTCTTAACTCTATATGGTTTACTCCCCAAAATGAAACATAAAAGTGGTTTTACTTACACATGGTCCATCATGCAGTTTAATTATGTTAAGTTTTTCATATCTGTAAGAAATTGTATTTCAAAATGATTACTTTTACTCTATGGCATATCACAAATTATGTCTAAATTTGACATGATAATCTTTAGCTAAGTTTGAGAAGGAGACATTTAGCTAATAGTGATTTCTTATTTAATAAGTGATTTTAAAGTATCTACTATATGTTTATTTGTCAGAGAGGTTGAATGTATAAAACATATTCAGTCAAATCAAATATAGAAAATTCAAAGTAATCTTGAATATTTAAGTAGAAATGCAGAGTATTAGGAAGCGAATGTGCAATAAAGTTAAATTATCCATTTGATGAAAGGTAAAGACATTACTACTGACCTTACAGAAATAAAAATGGTTACAAAGGAAGGCTACGAACAGCTGTACATCAGCTGATTAGATAACCTAGATGAAATGGACAAATTCCTATAAACACATATTACCTAAATTGACTTGAGAAGAAATAGAAAATATCAACAAAACGTATATCAAGTAAAGAGACTGAATCAGCTATTAAAAACCTCCTAAAAAAGAGAAGCTCAGGACCAAATGGCTTTTTTAGAGAATTCTATCAAATGTTTAAAGATTTGATACCAATCCCTTTCAAACTCTTCCAAATAGTAGAAGATTCCTGATTGATTCTGTGAAGCTAGAATTACCTTAATAGCAAACACAGACATCACAAAAAAAGAAAACTACAGACTAATATCCCATCTGAATATAGTTACGGAAACTGTTACCTAAATACTGGCAATGTTATTTAGCTGGCTTAAAACTCAACATTCAGAAAACTAAGAGCGTGACATCCGGTCGCATCCCTTCATGGCAAATAGATGGGGAAACAATGAAAACAGTGACAGACTTAATTTTGGGGGGGTCCAAAATCACTGCAGATGATGACTGCAGCTATGAAATTAGAAGATACTTACTCCTTGGAAGAAAAGCTATGACCAACCTAGACAGCATACTAAAAAGCAGAAGCATTAGTTTGCCCACAAAGGTCCATCTAGTCAAAGCTATGGTTTTTCCAGTAGTGTTGTATGGATGTGAGAGTTGGATTAGAAAGAAAGCTGAGCACTGAAGAATTGATGCTTTGAACTGTGATGTTGAAGAAGACTTTTGAGAGTCCCTTGGACTGCAAGGAGATCCAACTAGTCCATCCTAAAGGAAATCAGTCCTGAATATTTGTTGGAGGGACTGAAGCTGAAACTCCCAACACTTTTGGCCACCTGATGTGAAGAACTGACTCATCAGAAAAGACCCTGATGCTGGGAAAGACTGAAGGCAAGAGGAGAAGAGAATGACAGAGGATGAGATGGTTGGATGGCATCACTGACTCAATGGACATAAGTTTGAGTAAGCTCCAGGAGTTGGTGATGTACAGGGAAGCCTGACATGCTGCAGTCCTTCAGGTCGCAAAGAGTCAGATGTGACTGAGCAACTGAACTGAACTGAAATACTGGCAAACTGAATACAATAGCATATTAAGAGGTCTATACATCATGACCAAGTTGGGTTTATTCCATGAATGCAGGGTGGTTCAACCTAAAAATATAAGCCAGTGTACTAACATCATATTAAAAGAATGAAGCAAAAGAGACACATGCTCATTACATTCATGTTAAAAAAAAAACACACATCATTTCAGCATCAGTAATTAACATGGATATGCAGTTCAAAACCATGGTGAGAAATCACCTGACATCTATCAGAATGGCTATCATCGAAAATAACCAAATAACAGATATTGACAAGGATGGTGGGGGGGAGGGAACCCTTGAGCACTGTTTGTGGGGATGTAAATTGGTGCAGCCACTGTTTAAAATAGTATGGGGGTCTCTTAAAAAAAACTGAAAATAGAACCATATGACCCAGCATTTCCACTCCTCAGTGTAATTAAAAAAAAACAATAATTTGAAAGGATACGTGTACCCCAGTGATCATAGCAGCATTATCTACGATTGCTAAGACATGGACGCAACCTAGGAGTTTTATCAACAGATGAATGGATAAAGAAGCTGTGGTATACATATACAATGAAATGCTACTCGGCCACAAAAAAAAAAAAGTGAAATTTTGCTATTTGCAACAACATGGATGGACTTGGAGAGCATTATGCCAACTGAAATAAGTCAGAGAGAGAAAAACAAATACTGTATGGTATCATTTATATGTGGAATCTAAAAAATTACAATAAACTAGTTATGAAACAAACAAACTGTCACAGATACAGAGAACAAACTAGTGGCTATCAGTGGGGAGAGGGAAGGGGTGAAGGACAATGTAGGGGTAAGGGGGGAAAAAAAACTATTATGGGAGGATATGAAATCATGTGTGTGAAACTTAAAACCTGTTACACACTATATATTTTTCAATGAAAATTATATTTAACTAAACAACCAAAAACCTGAAAAAAAAACCCACAACATCCGACAAAATCCAACACCCTTTCATAATAAAATTACTCAGAAAACTAGGAATTGAAGAGAAACTCCTCAATATAACAAAGAACAGTTTATGAAAATCCCACATCTAACATTGCACTCAGTAGTGAAAGTTTGAACCAGACCATTAGGAAAGAAAAAAAAGGAGAAATCCAAAATTTTATATTATTTTCAATTATACTTTAGTAAAGCTGGGGGAGGGAAAGACATCCAAACTAGAAGAAAAGAAGTAAAACTTTCTATTTGAAGATGACATGGTTCTACGTATAGAAAATCTCAAAGAATTCCTATAAAAATTATTAAAGGTAAGAAATTGAGCAGTATTTCAGAATATAAACACAGGAAGATCAACTGTGTTTCTCTAAACTAACAAAGAACAATCTGAAAATAAAATTAATTTAAACATTGCATTTACAATATCATTCAAAAAATAAAATACCTGAAAATAAATTTAACCCAGGAGATTAAAGACTGCACACTGGCCGCTGCAAAACACTGCTGAAAGAAATGAAAGAAGGCCTAAATAAATGGCAAACTCTCCCATCCTCATGGATTAGAAAACTTAATATTGTTAAAATGTTTATACTACCCCAAGCGATTGACAGATTCAGTGTAATGCTTATCAAAATCCCAGTGGCATCTTTTTTTTTCAGAAGTAGAGAAGACTACCTTCAGATTTATATGGAATTGCAAAAGACCTGAGTAACCAGAACCATTTTGAGGGGGAAAAAAAAGTTGGGAGGACCCCACATTCCTGACCTCAAAACTGACTACAAAGATCATCAGCGCTGTGGTACCAGCATTAGGTTAGACATAGAATAATGGAATAGAAATGAGACTCCAGAAGTAAACCCACTGTCCATGGCCAACTGATTTTTAGCAAGAGTGCCAAGACTATTCAGTGGGAAAAGAACAGTCTCTTCAAAAACTGGTGCTGGGCAACTAGATGATTGTATACAAAAAAAATGAGGTGAACCCCTCTGTCACACATCCAGGTTTTGTTGGCAGAGAGTGGAAGAAGGCTTCCCTGGTGGCTCAGCGGCAAAGAATCCACCTGTCAATGTAGGAGACACAGGTTTGACCCCTGGTCGGGGAAGGTCTCGTATGTCACAGAGCAACTAAGCCTGTGTGCCACAACTAGAGACAAGCCTGCACAGCAGTGAAGACCCAGCACAGCCAAAAGTAAATAATTTTTAAAAAGAAAAAAGACTGGTAGATTTATTGGTTTCAGCCATTTAAGACAGTTTCTATTCAATCTTTAGGAGACCCCAAGACAATTAAATGGGACCTGTGTAGTGACTATACATGACCAAAACATGCAAGCCTCACAGAATTATTCCAGAAGTCATTAAGCTAACAAACAGCAACAGTAACAAACCTTGGAGAGCAGAGAGAATCTGATTTCCAGGGTTACGATATTATACTCCTCCAGTTTTCAACAACAACCCAAAATTATGGCACAAAGAACCAAGGAAGCACAGCACATACACAGGATTAAAAAGCAGTCAAGGACTCAGGAAGGTCATATGCTGGACTTAGAAGACAGATACTTCGCCCAGCTACCTCCTCCTCCTCATCAGCCTATTGTTCTTTGGCCTGAGGGAGCTTAAGGATAACCTTCATCTGTGGTTACAAGACCTGAATGCTGTGGCTACTTGCGCTACTGAGTTTGTTCCACTTGATCTTTGTCCAGGCCAGACATAGCACAGTCAGTTCAGTGGGTTTTTGTTTCTGTATGAATCGGTTCATATTGGGGCGCATAGAGAGGGATAGAAGAAATGGAGGCGCAATAGGGGAGCAGTCTCTGGAAGGAAGATCTAATCAGTTGGAAGTGTTCCAAGGAGGCCATTCCTATCCTGGCCACTTTTAGCCTCTTGACTTCAAAGAAAGGAGAGTAAAAAAAAAAATTAAGACTTACAGAATTCTGTAGCAGAGGTGGCATTCCCCACTGTAGGTAATGTGGTCACTGCCACATATGGAGTCTGTTGGCTTGAGGTAGGCTAAAATCCAGCACTTATTTATATTCTTAGTGCATTCAGCCTGAAAGTGAGACACACACTGCATCAGAGCCCTTTCTCTGGGTCCTCTAGCCTTGATCGCTGGGAGCAGGGGAGAAGGATGGAATACGGAGCAGTAGACCAAGAGTTTGGAGAGCAGGCTTCAGAAATCTCAGTATTTGACCCCTGGTGCTCACCACCGACAGTATGTATATAACATAACATAACACATGTCATCTGTAGACTCCCCAGTCTGGGCTATACATTCCTTTTTAGGATGAAATTCCCTGCCTCACTAATTATACAATGTGATTGTTAGGTTTCAGAGATTGGAATATGCTTCTGAACATTTCTGGTTGATTTGTATATGGTGCTTCAGATAGCAGTAGGCTCAGACTTATTCCATGAGAGTTACGATGTAGAAGGAAGGGGACAGAGAGAATGAGAACCTCACCTGATCTGTGGGAGGCAAGATGTATGTCTTAGCATATCTCAGTTGAAAGAATATCCACCTCAGCATAGGACAGACCTGAATTTGCGCCACAACTTCCTCATTTATTTAATGCTGCAAAATGCTTGCCTTCTATCCCACAAGAGAGTTGTATGAACTGATTGGGGTTTATACCCAGGAACATATAAAAGGCACTACATATAGTTAGTGATTCAGCTGTTATTGTGGGGTTGTCCCCACACACGTTCTCTCTGGCCCCTGCCCTCCCAGAAGAATGAGCTGAGACCATCAGGGAAACTTTTTCCTCTCCATTCCTGAGCTTGAGAAGCAAGGAAGCAGAGCTTACCATTGTATTTGCTACGTCAGTCCCTCTGTCCATAGGAAGAGGAAAGTCTGGAAGACAAAAGCATATTCAAAAGAGTTGCTGCTCTGTCTTCTGCCCTTAGGGGTAAAAATGAGGATGAAGGAGACCTGGTTGGCACCCAGGAAGCATCAGATCCCATCAGGAGAGGCAGAGGTTCCTTTTTGATGTGTGCTGCCCTCTAAAGGGGGCTTCAAAGGAGTCGAGAATCAGGAAACTTCTGTCCTCTCCTCTCTGTAAAGTAGAGATCTTAATTCTGACACTTCCCCTTCACAGGTAAATAACAACTTCTACAATCCTTCTCTGTTCTTTTTAGAAAACACACTCTAAGTTACATGAAGTAGTTATATTGAGATACCTTAAAAGATGCTGGGTTACATATTTTTCATCAAAACAGTCTTTGCAATTACACACACACACACGTATATAATACTTATATAGTTTTATATAATTAATTTTATGTAGTTATATAATTATAACGATAATATAAAATATGTATAATATATTGTCAACTCTCTCTGTAATATATATATCTTTATTAGACATCATTCATATACCATAGAATTCACCTATTTAAAGTGTATAGTTGGGGACTTCCCTGGTGGTCCAATGGTTAACAGTCTGCCTGCCAAAGGTGTGGACATGGGTTCCATCCCTGGTCTGCAGAGATTCCACATGCCGCAGAGGAATGAAGCCCGTATACCACAAGTACTGAGCCCGCACTCCAGAGCCCATGAGTTGCAACTCCTGAAGGTGGGGTACCTAGAGCCTGTGCTCTGTAACAAGAGAAGCCACCACGTTGAGAAGCCTGCGTGCTGGCTCTCCGCAACTAGAGAAAGCTTGTGTGCAGCAACAAAGACCCAGCACAATCAAAAATAAATAAAAATTTTAAGTATACAGTTCAGTGATTTCTAGTATATTCACAGAGGTGTGCAGCCATCAACACAGTCACTTTTAGAACATTTTCATCACCCTTAAAAGAAACTCTGTACCCATCAGCAGGTTCTTCTCATTCCTCCCTTCCCCCAACCCAGACAACTCTAATATTCTGTCTGTTCTGGACACTTCATACAAATGGAATCATACACTATGTAGTCTTTCCTTGCTATCTCTTTCACTTAGTGTTTTAAAGGTGCATCCCTGTTACAGCATGCATCAATACTTTATTCCTTTTTAGAATTAATATTCTGTTTTATGTGTATACCATATTTTGTTTATCCGTTAATCAATTAATGGACATTTGAATTGTTTTCACTCTTTGGCTATTATGAATAGGGCTGCAGTGAGGTGAATGTGATAATCACAACAATACGGAAACTTGATACACTGCTGTGAATATTCTTTTTTTTTCCCCCTGCACCACATGAGATCTTAGTTCCCTGACTAGGAATCAAACCCAGTCCCCTGGCAGTGGAAGCTCGGAGTCCTCACCTAACTGGACTGCCATGGAATTCCTGTGTGCCTGAGTTTTTGTGTGTGTGTGTGTGTGTGGTTGTGTATTTTTATTTCTCTTAGATATATACCTAAGAGTGGAGTTGCTGGGTTATATGGCGACCTTTGGAGGAACTTCTGGATTATTTTCTAAGGTATCCATACCATTTTACATTCCCACCAGCATTATATGAGAGTTCCATTTTCTTCACATCTTTGTTAATGTTTGTTATTATCTCTCTTTTTGATAGATGCTTTGCAAATAACTCTCCCATTCTCTAGGCAGTCTTCCACTTTATTGACATCTTTGTTGGTATCCTTTATATCACTAAAATGTTTAATTTGATGAAATCCAACTGATTTTATTTTTTGCCACCCTGTGTAGCATGCAGGATCTTAGTTCCCTGGGGAACAGGGATTGAAACCGTGCCCCCTGCACGGGGAATGTGGTCTTAACTACTGGCCCACCAGGGAAACCTATAATCTATTCTTTGGTTCCTTTTTTGTTTATAATGCAGGCTTTTTATAATTAACAAATTTTTATTTATTTTTGGCTGTACAGGTCTTACTTGTGGCATGCAGGATCTTCAATCTTTAGTTGCATAGCGATATATGGGATCTAGTTCCCTGACCAAGGATTGAAACTGGTTTCCCTACATTGGGACCGTGGAGTCTTAGCCACTGGACCACCAAGGAAATACCTGCATTTTCTTTCTTTTTTTTTTTTTCAGTAGTTGCACTGTGGCTTACTGTATTTATCTTATCGGAATATACTTCAGATTTATACTATTTTAATTCAAGTGATATATAGAAATGTTACTCCTCTTTAGCTCTGTCCTTCCTTTTACTACATTGTTGTTATACACAGTACATTTATATTTGTCACAAACCCAACAGTAAATTGCTATAATTATTATTTTTATACAATTTCATGTCTTTTAAAGAAGCTTAGAGAAGAAAGGACAGTGAGTATATATTTAGTGAGTTTGTAACATTAATGTTTTATCCACCATTTCTGGTTCTCTTCCTTTGTTCCTGTGGATTTACTGTCTGGTGTCATTTCCTTATACCAACACAGCTTTGTTTTCAACCACCAGTTTTAATACCAATAGTACTGTGTGAATGCTTTCTTTCCGGGGGTTCAGTGTCTGTGTGACTCTGAAGAATTAGACTTAAATAAAGCTGAACAACATTTCTACTTTACTTCTAACTTTTCCATGACGTTGAATATACAACAGAAAATGTGGGCAAAGTAAGGACATGGAACTCACCAACTGCGAAGGCAGCCCACATGGAGATGCCCAGAACAAGAATGGCTCTAGAGAAGATCCCCTTCATGGTGGCAGAAGAACTGTGGAAATATGAAGATTTTAACAGTAAGACAGAAAAAATTCCATACAACATACAGATTCTCATAGAGATCCATCATTAACCAGGAAATGAAGTCTAAATATTTAATGTTTTTTCTTTCCTTGGGTTATTTGGAATGAATTGTGTCAGATGCAATTACATTGGCTACTTCATTTCCCTAGAGTAATTGGTCATGAGAAAAAAAATGATCTCAAAAATAGAACTTTAGAAGAGAATATATATATATATATATATATATGTGGGTATATTCCTGGACTCTCTCTTCTGTTCCATTTATCTATCTATACAAGAGCTCAAACCATATTATTTTAATTATTATGGCTCTGTGATAATGTCAACTGAAATAAAAACACACAACATAAACGCTGTGAGTTTTCAGTTTTATTTGCAGGCTTTCTGAGGACTATAATCTTGGAGAGAGCCTCTCTGATGGCTCTGAAGAACTGCTCTGAAGTGGTAAGGGGGTAAGTCAGCCTATATGTGATTTTGGCAAAGGAGTGTGTGCAATCCAGCACACATCTTGGTCGAACCTGGTGGTAGCCATGAGGAGATGTCTCAGTTAATGATTTTAGTGCTTTTCTAAGTATGGGAAGGTGCCAGACATGAGTTCATAAAATTTTCTCCTGAAAATATCTACCTGTCTGAAAGCCTGTTCTGCCAGTTTCCCCAGAACACAGAGTGCCTCATTTCTGATCTTCACCCTGAACTCCTTTCAGGGTAAGTGAAGATCAGTGACTGCTGTGGCTAATGAGTCAATCCTTGTAGATCAAACACTCTTTTGTATATAAGTCTTCCGACTTTGCACTTCTTTATTTTTACCTTTTTACCTAAAACAATAATGTATTAGATTTATCTGTACAAGGGTTTGGAGTTGAAGATTCAGAATAAATGTGTCACTTGGCTACCTTAAAAAAATAGAGTTTTAGACTATGTCAGGACTTTGCTGGTGGCACAGTTCATGAGAGTCCCCCTGGCAATGCTAGGGGCATTGGTTTGATCCCTGGTCTGGGGAGATTGTACATGCCGCATAGCAACTAAAGCCCACACGCCACACCTACCGAGCCTGAGCTCTAGAGCCCGGGAGCTGCCGCTACTGAGCCTGTGCGTCCAGATAGAGCCTGTGCTTCCCAACGGGAGGCGTCACCACAGTGAGAAGCCGCGCACCGCAGTGACGAGGAGCCCCCGCTGTCCGCACTAGAGAAAGCCCATGCACAGCCACGGAGGTCCAGGGCAACCAAAAAAGTCTTAAAAAAAAAAAAATAAGATGCCAGAAAAATAGGTAGTAAAGAATATCTGCAGGGGATCCTTTGGTAAAGCATGAGCACCAAGCCTTTTTCAATGACCTGTTTTAAAGTTGAGATTGATTTCTGAGGTAAGAGCGGCAGTCACTAGAAAGCGCAGTGACATGTGTGAGTTAGCAGACAATAAGAAATGGGAAGGTTCGAAACACTGTATGCTCACTCTCATGTCCTTAGTCTCCCATCATCTGATGACTTTGATGTTAACACTTAGTAACCTCTAACATTGTTGAAGTGAAAACCATAGCATATTTATCAGCAGCTTACTGGCATTATTGAAAATACTATAGTACAAGCCAATTGACTTTATAGGTTTTTGTACATTTTCCAGGGGATTTATATATCTAGGTAACTTCTGCCCAAGACCTTCCCTGAATAAAAACAAAGAATAAATAATGTAACCCTTCCTACTCAAAAGTTTGCAAATTGTCAAGTCCACCTTACCTGCTGTACTTCCACAGTTGCTCAAAGAAACTTGCTGGACAAAATGTTCTTTATTTCCAGCCTGTTGATAATGAAATAAGGGTGTGTGTGGGGGCTGGAGGGGTATAAATATCTTTAAGGTTGCAGTGCCTGGCAGCAGAAAAGAGTGAACTGTGAAACAGTGAGTGTTGTTCACCATCCAGTTCTACACGTATGAAGTTAGCCACTGCAGTTGCTGACCAACAGTGCACTCTGAGGAATTCAGGGTGAAAAAGGATGAGGAGCTCTGTGCTTTGGACAAGCAGACCCCTTAGATATAGATTTTGAGAAGAATTTTAATGAACCCACAGTCTTGCATCTTTCCATACACAGAAAAGCACTAAAAAAATAATTAGGTTGAGTTATCTATTCTTTGTGCATAGAAGTAATCTATAACCAAGATGTATGCTGGACTGCATATATTTCCCAACCAAAATTCATATGTAGGGACTTCCCTGGTGGCTCGGTGGTAAAGAATCCACCTGCCAATGCAGGGGACATGGCTTCGATCCCTGTTCTGGGAGGGTCCCACGTGCTGCGGAACAACTAAATCCGTGCACCAGTTATTGAGCCTGTGCGCTAGAGTCTGGGAGCCACGCCTGCCTCAATTACTGAAGCCCCCGTGCCGTAGAGCCCGTGCTCTGCAACAAGAAGTCGCCACGATGAGACGCCTGAGCACGCCACTAGAAAGCAGCACCAGCTCTCCACAACTAGGGAAAGCCCATGCAACAATAAAGACCCAGCAAAGCCACAAAAAATAAAGAAACAATTGCTTAAAACTCGTATAGAAGTTAACTTCTTTCTCTGTTTCTTCAGAACAGTCCCCTCAGAGCTACTGAGAGGCTGTATCCCGGGCTCTAGTCCTCAGTAAGGTCCATGAATAAAATGTAAACTCACAGCTCTTATGTTGTGCATTTTTCTTTAGGTTGACAAAACTTTGGGAAGTACAGACACAATTCGAATCTATTTCTTCCAGCTCTAAAGTCTATATACCTAAATCTCTTGAGTTGCTGTCTCAGTTTCCCGAGGGTGGCGTGTACTATGCACTGCACTCTAAAATATAGCTGTTTTTGCCAAACTGTTTTAGAGGTAGGTCAAATCCAGTTTTTGAATTTTTACATTTTTATCTGTATTACAGTTATATTCAGGACAGCTTCAGATATTTGCACAATACTATAAATTGCTACATCTGCACATGCTGTTAATTATTTTATTAATAGTCAAATCTGTGCATTCACTTTATCAAAACATTTAGTTTAGAATGTTTTAGTTTTATGCTGAAATCTTACTGAGGACTAACCCTGGGAGGACAGTCTCTCAGATAGCTCAGAAGAACTCCCCTGAAGCGATAGAAGAGGGGCCAGTTATATGTATGAATTTCGGGGCTGAGAAATGCATGCAGTCAGTATAAAAAGTTTACTGCTAATCACATAACATACCTCAAGTTAATGATTTCAGTACTTTTCTAGAATCTAGGGTCATTGAAATTCTTCCTTAGATATGCATCTTAACTGTTTCAGTTCAGTTCAGCTGCTCAGTCATGTCCGACTCTGCATCCCCAGGGACTGCAGCACACCAGGCTTCCCTCTCCATCACCAACTCCTGGCACTTGCTCAAACTCATGTCCACTGAGGCGGTGATGCCATCCAACCATCTCATCCTCTGTCATCCCCTTTTCCTCCTGCCTTCAATCTTTCCCAGCATCAGGGTTTTTTCCAATGAGTCATTTCTTCACATCAGGTGGCCAAAGTATTGGAGTTTCAGCTTCAGCATCAGTCCTTCCATGAATATTCAGGACTGATTTCCTTTAGGATAGACTGGTTTGATCTCCTTGTAGTCCAAGGGACTCTTAAGAGTCTTCTTCAACACCACAGTTCAAAACCATCAATTTTTCGGTGCTCACCTTACTTTATAGTCCTACCCTCACATCCATACATGACTATTGGAAAAACCATAGCTTTGACTAGATGGACCTTTGTTGGCAAAGTAATGTCTCTGCTTTTTAATATGCTTAACCTTTTAGGGGCCCCCTGTATCTAAAACACAGAATGCTTCATCCTGAATTCCTTTCAGGATATACTGTGGATTAGCAACTGCACTGGCTGATGACTTAATCCATGTAAAACTACAATAGTGGGCAGCATTTTTTTGTTTCTTTGTTTTACAGTACCCTCTGAGTCTAAGATGAGTGAATGAAGGATGGCAGTCAGATCTTGCTAGAAATCTGGATTCAGAGTCCACTTCCCAATAGGCTAGAAGTGGAGGGAAGAGAAGAGATTGCTTCTTCAAGTTTAGGAGGTGCACAGTGAGGAAGGCAGCCTTGACAGCCAGAAATGTCCTCACAATAGCTCTTTGCTCCTATATCTAGCACTACCACCTTAGGAAATAAGAAGTCCCTTCTGCTGAGATAACCCCTCTGATGCAACCCTTCCTGCCTCATAACATGATATCTTCCATTATTTCAGTCCCTTGTCTCGCTTTATTCATCTTTATTTCAATGACATCCACTGAAAATTTGATTGGGAACGCATTCATTGATTTGTTTAGTGTTTATTCCCACCACTGGATCAGATGGTAAGCTCCTTAAAGGAGTTGACACTATTTTGTTGTTACCATTCTAGGCATCTTTTCTGAGGTTTGAAATTGGAACACCAGAATTTTAGTGACCTATAGGCAAATCATGATAATAGTGGAGATATGTCCTAGTTCTTATCCTTCTGAAACATGTTTTAATTTTCCTCCAGACTTACCCTAATCTCCACATATTTTACTTATGCGAATTGAATACTTGTGTATTCTTCAAAACCAAGCTTTTAAGATGGGTTCTAATCACAAATTCCCTGTATTTCCCACCCAATTAAGCAAGTGAGTAGGTAGAAGCCAATAAGGATGGACAGTACTTTCCTGAGGCTCAGTTTTCAGACAGTTTAGTCAGTGCTGCATGGCTGGTATTTCATATGAATGATGAGTCAAGAAATACTTAGCTTATTAAATTGCAAAAAAAAAAAAGTACAAAGGACAGAGTAAAGAGAGCTGAAGGAAACTTTTTTAATTTATTTATTTTTCATGGAAGGATAATTGCTTTACAGTATTGTGTTGGTTTCTGCCATACATCAATATGTATCGGCCACAGATATATATGTGTGTCCTCCCTCTTGAGCCTCCCTCCCACTGCCTACACATTTTATTCTTGAATGCTTACTGTAATATGAGCATGTTATCAAAAACGCTGGTATGTATATAAATACAAAATATTGTTTTAAATAACATTTCACATGACACATGAAATTATTACCAAAATTTAATATTTTAATTAAACCACCACATGAAATTCCCTGATACTAATCACTGTGAGTCAAGATGTCAGACCCTTAAGAAGTGCTGAAGTATTACCTAATCCAAGCCATTAATTTGACACATGAAAAAACTGAGACTTCAATGAGAAAAACACAGATCATGAGATATGAAAACTCATTTTCCCTCCCAGGTGTCCAGGTTTCAGTGAATCATAGTACATATTTCTTTTGTTGTTGTTGCTTCTAATCAATAAATATAGTAAAGTTGCAGGATATAAAATTAACACACAGAAATCCCTTGCATTTGTATACACTAACAATGAGAAAACAGAAATTAAGGAAACAATTCCATTCAACATTGCAACTAAAAGAAGAAAATAGTTGGGAATAAATCTACCTAAAGAAACAAAAGACCTATATATAGAAAACTATAAAACACTGATGAAAAAAATCAGAGATGACAGAAATAGATGGAGAAATATACCATGTTCATGGGTCAGAAGAATGAATATAGTGAAAATGAGTATACTACCCAAAGCAATCTATAGATTCAATGCAAGCCCTATCAAGTTACCAATGGTATTTTTCAGAGAACTAGAACAAATAATTTCACAATTTGTATGGAAATACAAAAAACCTCGAATAGCCGAAGCAATCTTGAGAAAGAAGAATGGAACTGGAGGAATCAACTTGCCTGACTTCAGACTATACTACAAAGCTACAGTCATCAAGACAGTATGGTACTGGCACAAAGACAGAAATATAGATCAATGGAATAAAATAGAAAACCCAGAGGTAAATCCACACACCTATGTACACCTTATCTTTGACAAAGGAGGCAAGAATATACAATGAAGAAAAGACAATCTCTTTAACAGTGGTGCTGGGAAAACTGGTCAACCACTTGTAAAAGAATGAAACTAGATAACTTTCTAATAGCACACACAAAAGTAAACTCAAAATGGATTTAAGATCTGAATGTAAGACCAGAAACTATAAAACTCCTAGAGGAAAACATAGGCAAAATAGTCTCTGACATAAATCACAGCAGGATCCTCTATGACCCACCTCTCAGAGTAATGGAAGTAAAAGCAAAAATAAACAAATGGGACCTAATTAAACTTAAAAGCTTTTGCACAACGAGGGAAACTATAGGCAAGGTGAAAAGACAGCCTTCAGAAAGGGAAAAAATAATTGCAAACGAAGCAACTGACAATCTCAAAAATATACAAGCAGCTCCTGCAGCTCAATTCCAGAAAAATAAACGACCCAATCAAAAAGTGGGCCAAAGAACTTAACAGACATTTCTCCAAAGAAGATATAAAAATGGCTAACAAACACATGAAAAGATGCTCAACATCACTCATTATCAGAGAAATGCAAATCAAAACCACAGTGAGGTACCACTTTACACCAGTCAGAATGGCTGCCATCCAAAAGTCTACAAGCAATAAATGCTGGAGAGGATGTGGAGAAAAGGGAACACTCTTACACTGTTTGTGGGAATGCAAACTAGTACAGCCACTATGGAGAACAGTGTGGAGATTCCTTAAAAAACTGAAAATAGACCTGCCATATGACCAAGCAATCCCACTGCTGGGCATACACACCGAGGAGAACAGAATTGAAAGAGACACGTGTACCCCAGTGTTCATCGCCGCATTGTTTACAATAGCCAGGACATGGAAGCAACCTAGATGCCCATCAACTGACGAATGGATAAGAAAGCTGTGGTACATATACACAATGGAATATTACTCAGCATTAAAAAAAAAATTCATTTGAATCAGTTCTACTCAGGTGGACGGAACTGGAGCCTATTATCCAGAGTGAAGTAAGTCAGAAGGAAAAACAAAAATACAGTATATATATGGAAATATATGAAAATATGCATATATATGGAATTTAGAAAGATGGTGATGAGAACCCTGCATGCGAGACAGCAAAAGAAACGCAGATGTATAGAACAGTCTCGTGGACTCTGTGAAGAGGGCAAGGGTGGGATGATATGGGAGAATGGCATTGAAACATGTTAATTATCATATGTGAAATCAATTGCCAGCCCAGGTTAGATGCTTGGGGCTGGTGCACTGGGATGACCCAGTGGGAGGGAATCGGGAGGGAGGAGGGAGGGGGGTTCTGGAGGGGGAGCATATGTATACCCATGGTGGATTCATGTCAATGTATGGCAAAACCAACACAATAAAGAAGATTTTTAAAAAAAAAGGGCCAAAGAACTAAACAGACATTTCTCCAAAGAAGACATACAGATGGCTAACAAATACATGAAAAGATACTCAATATCACTCATTATCAGAGAAATGCAAATTAAAATAATTTATTTTTTTATTGAAAGATAATACTTTACAGAATTTTGTTGTTTTCTGTCAAACCTCAGCATGAATCAGCCACAGGTATACATATTTCCCCTCCCTTTTGAACCTCCCTCCCATCTCCCTCCCCACCCACCCGTCTAGGTTGATACAGAGCCCCTGTTTGAGTTTCCTGAGCCATGTGACAAATTCCCAGTGGCTATCTATTTTATATGTGGTAATATAAGTTTCCATGTTACTCTTTCCATACATCTCACCCTCTCCTCCCCTCTCCCCATGTCCATAAGTCTATTCTCTATGTCTGTTTCTCCATTGCTGCCCTGTAAATAAATTCCTCAGTACCATTTTTCTAGATTCCATATATGTGCATTAGAATATGATATTTATCTTTCTCTTTATGACTCACTTCACTCTGTATAATAGGTTCTAGGTTCATCCACCTCATCAGAACTGACTCAAATGTGTTCCTTTTTATGGCTGAGTAATATTACATTTTGTATATGTTCCACAACTTTTTTATCCATTCATCTGTCAATGGACATCTAGGTTGCTTCCATGTTCTAGCTATTGTAAATAGTGCCGCAATGAACAATAGGATACATATGTCTTTTTCAGTTTTGGTTTCCTCAGGGTATATGCTTAGAAGTGAGATTGCTGGGTCATATGGTGGTTTTATTCCTATTTTTTAAAGATATCTCCATACCATCTTTCATAGTGGCTGCGTTAATTTACATTCCCACCAACAGTTCAAGAACATTCCCTTTTCTCCACACCCTCTCCAGCATTTATTGTTTGTAGACTTTTTGATGATGACCATTTTGACTGGTGTGAGGTGATATCTCATTGTGGATTTTGATTTGCATTTCTCTAATAATGAGTGGTGTTCAGCATCTTTTCATGTATTTGTCAGCCATATGTATGTCTTCTTTGGAGAAATGTCTGTTTAGGTCTTTTTCCCACTTTTTGATTGGATTGTTTGTTTTCCTGGGATTGAATTGTATGAGCTACTTGTATATTTTGGAAATTAATCCTTTGTCAGTTGTTTCATTTGCTATTATTTTCTCCCATTCTGAAGGTTGCCTTTTCAGGTTGCTTATAGTTTCCTTTGCTGTGCAAATGCTTTTGCTATTGTTTCTTTCATTTCTTTTTCATTTATTTCTGCTCAGATCTTTATGATTTCTTTCCTTCTAATTTGGGGGGGGTTTGTTCTTTTTCCTGTTGTTTTAGGTGTAAAGTTAGGTTGTCTATTCGATGTTTTTCTTGTTTCTTGAGGTAGGATTGTATTGCTATAAACTTCCCTCCTAGAACTGCTTTTGCTGCATCCCATAGGTTTTGAGTTGTCGTGTTTTCATTGTCATTTGTTTCTAGAAAATTTTTTATTTCCTTTTTGATTTCTTCAGTAACCTGTTGATTATTTAGAAATGTGTTGCTTAATCTCCATGTGTTTGTGTTTCTTACAGTTTTTTTCTTGTAATTGATATCTGGTCTCATAGCACAGTGGTTGGAGAATGATTGATTGATATGATTTCAGTTTTCTTAAATTTACTGAGGCTTGATTTGTGACCCAAGATGTGGTCTATCATGGAGAGTGTTCCATGTGCACTTGAGAAGAAGGTGTATTCTTCTGCATTTGGGTGGAATGTCTTGAAGATATCAATGAGACCCATCTCATCTAAAGTATCATTTAAGACTTGTGTTTCTTTATTAATTTTCCATTTTAATGATCTGTCCATTGGTGTGAGTGGGGTGTTAAAGTCTCCTACTATTATTGTGTTACTGTCAGTTTCTCCTTTTATATCTGTTAGTGTTTGTCTTATGTATTGAGGTGCTCCTATGTTGAGTGCATAGATATTTACAGTTGTTATGTCTTCCTCTTGGATTGATCCCTTGAACATTATGTCATGTAATCTTTATTTTAAGGTCTATTTTGTTTGATATGAAGATTGCTACTCCAGCTTTCTTTTGCTTCCTATTTGCATGGAATATATTTTTCTATCCTCTCACTTTCAGTCTATTATGTGTCTTTAGGTCTGAAGTGGGTTTCTTGTAGACAGCATACATATGGGTCTTGTTTTTGTATCCATTCAGCCAGTCTGTGTCTTTTGGTTGGAGCTTTTAAGCTATTTACATTTAAAGTAATTATTGACGTATATGTTCCTATTGTCATTTCCTTAAATGTTTGGGGTTGATTTTGTAGATCTTTTTTCTCCTCTTGTATTTCTTGACTATATAAGTCCCTTTAACATTTGTTGTAAAGCTGGTTTGGTGGAACTGAATTCTCTTAACTTTTGCTTGTCTGAAAAGCTTTTTATTTCTCCATCAATTTTGAATGAGATCCTTGCTGGGTGCAGTAATCTTGGTTGTAAATTTTTCCCTTTCAGTACTTTAAATATGCCCTGCCATTCCCTTCTTGCCTGGAGAGTTTCTGCTGAAAGATCAGCTGTTAAGCATATGGGGTTTCCCTTGTATGTTAGTTGTTGCTTCTCCTTTCCTGCCTTTAATATTTTTTCTTTGTGTTTAGTCTTTGTTAGTTTGATTAGTATGTTTCTTGGTGTGTTTCTCCTTGAGTTTCTCCTGTATGGGACTCTTTGTGCCTCTTGGACTTGACTGACTGTTTCCTTTTCCATGTTGGGAAAATTTTCAACTATAATCTCTTCAAAAATTTTCTCATACCCTTTTTTTCTCTTCTTCTTCTGGGACCCCTGTAATTCGAATGTTGGTGCATTTGATATTGTCCCAGAGGTCTCTGAGACTGTCCTCAGTTCTTTTCATTCTTTTTACTTTATTCTGCTCTTCAGAAGTTATTTCCACCATTTTATCTTCCAGCTTATTGATTTGTTCTTCTGCTTCAGATATTCTGCTATTGATTCCTTCTAGAGTATTTTTAATTTCAGTGATTGTGTTGTTTGTCTCTGCATGTTTATTCTTTCATTCTTCTAGGTCTTTGTTGATTCTTGCATTTTCTCCATTTTGTTTTCAAGGTTTTTGAACATGTCTACTATCATTATTCTGAATTCTTTTTTAGGTAGTTTGCCTATTTCCTCTTCATTTATTTGGACTTCTGTGTTTTTAGTTTGTTCCTTCATTTGTGTAGTATTTCTCTGCCTTTTCATTATTTTTTTTAACTTACTGTGTTTGAGGTCTCCTTTTCCCAGGCTTCAAGGAAAGTTCAATTCTTTCCTTGAAGAAAGTTGAATTCTTTCTTCCTTTCAGTTTCTGCCCTCCTAAGGTTGGTCCAGTGGTTTGTATAAGCTTTGTATAGGGTGAGATTTGTTCTGAGTTTTTGTTTGTTTGTTTGTTTTTCCTCTGATGGGCAAGGCTGAGTGAGGGGTTATCCTCTCTGCTGATGATTGGGTTTGTATTTTGTTTTGTTTGTTGTTTACATGAGGCATCCTGCACAGGGTGCTACTGGTGGTTGGGTGATGCTGGGTCTTGTATTCAAATGGTTTCGTTTGTGTGAGTTCTCACTATTTGATACTCCCTAGGGTTAGTTCTCTGGTAGTCTAGGGTCTTGGAGCCAGTGTTCCCACTCCAAAGGCTCAGGGCTTGATCTTGAGTTTTGCATGGTTCTACATATTCTTTTCCACGGGTCAGGTCCTCCTGTCTGCTCTCAGCTGGTGTTCTGCATGCATTTCTGTGTCTGAAGGTGTATTCCTCATGTATCTGTGGAGAGAGAGGTACTCACATCCACCTACTCCTCCGCCATCTTGTTCTCCCCATAGTAAATATTCTTATTTACTTGTTTTCCTGTCGTGTGGTCTTCCAGGTAAGGACTCAGGGCCTTGATGGCCACACTTCAGAGTCTCACATACATAAGCAGTTAAGAAACAGCTATTCTTGTACATCCATGTGCTAATGCTTAGAATCCATAGGAAAAACTCTAAATTGATTCCTTAGAAGTAAGACATTGTCTACCAATGCCTCTGTGTACTACGTAGCTGGATATCCAAACTGCACCTCAATATTTGATGTTCTCATGCATGCTAAGTTGTTTCAGTCATGTCTGACTCTGTGCGACCCTATGGACTATAACCTGCCAGGCTCCTCTGTCCATGGGATTCTCCAGGCAAGAATTCTGGAGTAGGTTATTATGCCCTCCTCCAGGGGATCTTCCCAGCCCAAGGATCGAACCTGCATCTCTTATGTCACCTGCATTGGCAGGTGGGTTCTTTATCACTAGCGCCACCTGGGAACTGGTCCTCAGTATTTGATGTTCTCAGTCATATTCATCTTAGCCGTTTTGTAGGTGGATAGTGATATCTCATTGTGATTCTTTACAATTTTTAATTTTAATTTTAGAGCAATTTGAGCACTGTAGAACACTCAGCAAAAGTAAGGCTCTGTTAGGTGGAAATACATTAGGGGTTGTTATGTCTTACTGGTGAATTGCCCCTTTTGATCATCATATTCCTCTTTATCCCTGATAACTTTCCTTGCTCTGAAGTCTGCTCTATCTGAAATTAATATAGTGCCTCTTGCTGTCTTTCGACTAGTGTTAATATGGCACATCTTTCTCTATCCATTTATTTTTAACCTATATGTGTCTTTATATTTAAAGTGATTTCTTATAGACAACATTTCTTATAGACAACATATAGGATCTTGGTTTTGACCCACTCTGACAATCTCTGTCTTTAATTAGCACATTTAGATTGATTTTTTAAAAACTTTTTATTTTATATTGGAGTATAGTTAATTGAAAATGTTTTGTTAGTTTTAGGTATACAGCAAAGAGACTCAGTTATACATATTCATGCATCCATTCTTTCTAAAATTCTTTTCCTATTTAGGTTGTTACATAATATTGACCAGAGTTCCCTGTGCTATACAGTAGGCCCTTTGCCGTTATGCATTTTATTTTATTTTTCAGACTTTAAGCTTTTTGTTTTGTGTTGGGGTATAGCAGGTTAACAGTGTTGTGGTAGTTTCAGGTACACAGCAAAGGGACTCAGCTATACACATACACGTGTCCATTCTCTCCCAAACCCCATCCAGGCTGGCACATAACCCTGAGTAGAGTTCCACGTGCTATACAATAGGTCCTTGTTGTGTATCCATTTTAAACATAGCAGTGTTTGGGACTCCCTAACTATCCTTCCCCCCACACTTAGCCCTGGTAATCATAAATTCATTCTCTAAGGCTGTAAGTCTGTTTCTGCTTTGTAAATAAGTTCATTTGTACCATTTTTTAGATTCTACATATAAGTGATATCACACAGTATTTGTCACACTTCGCATGGGCCTCCTCTATGGTGAAGTCTGTTTGGCCTGTACTGTCTCCTTCTGCAAAAAAGTTAATGCACAAAGAGGGAAACCAGGGGGCTGCATTGGTGCTGGGGGATAGGCCCTGTTGGCCAGAGTCAGTGTCAGTGTCCCCGAGTAGGTACATAAATGTGGCAAGCAGACTCCCTACCCTGGTGATTTGGAATTTAAATCACATGAAGACTGGGCTTCCCAGGTGGCTCAGTGGTAAAGAACCTACCTGCCAATACAGGAGACTTAAGTGACTCAGGTGGAAGATCCCTTGGAGGAGGAAATGGCAATCCGCTCCAGTATTCTCGCCTGGGAAATCCCATGGACAGAGGAGCCTGGTGGGCTACAGACCAGGGTCCCAAAGAGTTGGTTACAGTTGAGCAACTGAGCATGCATGCATGCATGAACATAGAGATTGAATTTGATGAATGTAAGTGTGTTAATTGAAATTTCCACGAGAGTCCTGACAAGTTCATCACCACCTAGAGCAGCGCCAGGTCCTGCACTTTCAGCTCACGGTGTAAAAAAAAGAAGCATCGTTGAACACATTGAA
This sequence comes from Antilocapra americana, assembly GCA_007570785.1. Taxonomy (NCBI): domain Eukaryota; kingdom Metazoa; phylum Chordata; class Mammalia; order Artiodactyla; family Antilocapridae; genus Antilocapra; species Antilocapra americana. The sequence continues at coordinate 47,416,566 of ML660201.1, read as the reverse complement.
ACAATGAAAACTAACAGGCCAGTGTAGGAAGGAAGGTCCTCAGCTTCGTGGATCAGGCCCCAGGAGAGATGCCGAAGCAGAGGGCAGGCTCTCAATTTACACCCCTCCAGCCTGTTTTCTATCAAAGTCAGGTGGGCTGCAGACTTGGGCCAAGCCTTTAAATTCAAAGCAAGCTGGAGGGGGTGGGTTGGAGGCTTGGCATGGCCTCAGGCTGGTGGTAGGCCTGTTGCCAACCATGCGGAGGTTGAGAGTTGTCTCATTACTGGACACATTCAGCTTGCTACAGGTCTCTGAAGTGATCAAGGTAAATGCTCGTTGCCCCGTCTGAATTGACCGGCCCCTTCTGACACCTTTCCACCTTGGCAGTCCTATGCAAAACCCCTTTCACCTCTCCTTCAGCCTTGAATCTTGGCTGTTCCAGCATGACACCACCCAGCCTTTCTTCGTTCCTTAAATTCACCTTATTCAGACCTGATGTGCCTGTGTCCCTTTGAGCACCCGTTTGCAGAGTAGCAGGGTGAGGTATTGAGTGCTTTGGGTTTAGCGTCTTTCACTCTGAGGACCTCCATGTTGCTAAATGAAAATGATGAACGGATCCAGGGGAGTTGTGCTGACTAAATGGTCCTGGAGGCTCCCATTTCAAGCTCCATGAAGCCCACACGTCTCCCCTTGAACTCTGGTGGGAGTCCCAAGGGCACATATTAGCAGTGGTGGCCCCTGCTGTTACCCTGTCCCCTTTCCAAAGACTAGGGGGACTTTGAGAGTTGGGGTTCACCACGCGGGCCTTGCTTCCAGACCAAATGACAGCAGGGGAGGAGCCAGTGTTCAGGTACTGACTGCCTGCTTATCTCTTGCTTTCGCTCCCTTCACACTGGAACAAGCTTGCTGAGAGTGGTCAGCCGTGGAGCTGAGAGCAGGCTGGGGTGAGGCGGGAAGGCAGGTGTGTCTCAAGGGTGAGGAGAATGTCAGGTTGCAGCTTAGGCCCGTGTGCACCTTGCCTTGGCAGTCCGAGGCAAGGAAGAGAATTTCCAGACAGAAAGGGAGTGTGTTTATTAAGAGCAAAGAGCAGAGACAGTGTGGGCACTGTGAGCACAGCAGGTCGAGCTCCTGTCAGATGTTTTTGATGGGTTAGTAGCCAATGTTTATAGACTCAAGATGAAGAAAATTCCTGCCGGAATGTTGGCATTAGGTGATTGGTGAGGGCTCTAACCAATAGCGTGGCTACCAGGGTAGACATCTTTGCCTACTGGTGGTATAGGGGGGCTTTTGGCACCAGTTACAAAGGGATTCAGTCAGCTTCAGAGGTGACCTTGGTTCTGTCTCTGCCTCAGTGGCCTTGGTGCAAGGCCTCCCACCCTGTGACCTTGCGGAGTACCCCACGGGGCTGTTAGGAGAGGCACATGTGAAGGTTACGGTAGTAAAGGGTCCAAGGGTACCGGCGGTGCTGAGGACGGGAACCACTGGTGGCGACCCTGTTTCCAGAAGCCTGTGTCTGGGGAAGTGGAACTTCTGCATCTTCTCCCATCAATGCCTGGGCACACAGGCATGAAGCATCGGATGGCATTTGCACAGCCTGGGAACTTTTTCTACAAAGAAGCAACTGGGAACCTCGGTGTGGCAGAGGGTACCCTAGAGGAACTCGGTGTGAGAAATCCACTCTTTATATTTTCTGTGTTCTCATGCAGTAAAGACAAAAGGAATTAAGAGTTAATGGGATTGGTTGCTCTCCTGGGTATCACAGGTCTCCCTGCTTCCTCCCTTGTCCTCTGTGATCCAAGCTGCATGGAGGAACTTATGGTTTTTCACAACATAAACTCAGGCCCTGTTATCCCCTTGTTTCAAAGCCTCTCAGACCTCCTAGAATAAAAATTCTGAATAAAAAGGGAACATTTAAATAATAGAGGTTCTACAGCTTACTTTATTCCTGGTACCTCTTTTAAAACTCAGAATAGTTCTCTGATGGAAAGATTTTTTTATCCCCATTTTATATCTGTGTGTGTGGTTAAAAAAAGTTGTTTTTTTTTTTTTTAAAAAAAAAAAAAGCAAGTTGACCAGTGTCTCCCAAACAGCCAATCTGCCATGGAAACCCATGTTTGCATGACTCTGAAGCCCAATTTGTTCTATCCTCTTCTATGTTGAGTATTAATATTAACCAAGCCCTCCAAGGACAGTGAAAACTTAACATCTTACTAGGATTTTCTTTATTCAACTGGATCATCATCCCTCAACCATCTGGTGACCAAGTATTGTCTGTGGCTGTTTTTTTTTCAAGGAATCTTAGGACCTGTGGCTTATCTTTCAGGAAGTGAGCACACGGGTGGAGACGAGAAGGTTGTCATTTGTACAATGTCGTCAGAATGCAAGCTTTATGCCTGGGATGTGCACAAGGCGAATCTGGCCAATGAACTGCACAGTTAATGCTTGTCTGTGTCTGTCCTGTTAAATTGCAAGAAACAAGTGCTGGGAGGAAAATGATACTCAGAATTGGTAACAGGAACAAGATTTCAAATCAGGTGTTCTACCTGTGACCTTTTCGTTTAGACTCTAGAAGCTGAATTCAATTTGTAAAAACTTTTTGTTTTATGTTAGATTATAACTGATTAACAATGTTGTGATAGTTTCAAGTAGACAACAAAGGGACTCAGCCATACATATACACGTATCCATTCTCCCCAGAAACTCCCCTCCCGTCCACGCTGACAGGTAATTTTGAACAGAGTTCCCTGTGCTGTACAGTAAGGCCTTACTGGTTATCTATTTTATTTTATTTTATTTTTTAAATCATGTTATTTATTTATTTATTTTTGGCTAGGTGGGTCTTTGTCTCTGTGTGGATTTTTCTCTAGTTGCGGTGAGTGGGGGCTGCTCTCCAGCTGTACACGGCTTCTCTTTGTGTGGGTTTTCTTGTTGCAGAGCGCAGGCTGTAACGTGCAGGCTTCAGAAATTGCAGCACGTGGGCTCGGTGGTTGGGGCTCCCAGGCTATAGTGCAGAGACTCAATAGTTGCTGTGCCCGGGCTTCGTTGCTCCACAGCACGTGGGATCTTCCTGGATCAGGGATTGTCTCCTGCATTGGCAGGTGGATTCTTTACCACTGAGCCCCCAGGGAAGCCCAGGTGTCTATTTTAAATATAGCAGTTTGTGCGGGTCGATGTCAAACTCACTTTCACTTCCCCTCATCCTTTCCCCAGCAACCAGAAGTTCATCTCTTAAGTCTGTGAGCCTGTTTCTCTTTTGTGAATAAGTTCCTTTGCATCATTTCTTTTTACATTCTGCACGTAAGAGATGCCATATGATATTTCTCCTGCTCTGTCTGTCTGACTTCACTTAGTATGGCAGTTCTAGTTCCATCCATGTTGCTGCAAATGGCATTATTTCTTCTTTTTTCATGGCTGAGTAATATTTCACTGTATCTGTGTACCACACCCTCCTTTTCCATTCCTCTATTGAGGAACATTTAGGTTGCTTCTGTGTCTTGGGCTATTATAAACAGTGCTGCAATGAACACGGGGGTGCAGGCATCCTTTTGGACCATTTCTCTGGATATATGCCCAGGAGTGGGATTGCAGGGTCATATGCTAGTTCTGTTATTAGTTTTTTAAGAAACCTCCAGACTGTTCCCCATAGTGCCTGTACCAATTTACACTCCCACCAACAGTCTAGGAGAGTTCCATTCTCCCCACATGAGAATTCACTTTTTAATGTCTATTTCTATACCTAAGCTTACACATGCTATTGGTAGTATGAAATGACTTTGTAAAATAAGCAATCTTTAGTCATCAAGCATCTCTGTTATCTATTCTACTGCTTCTCTGTCAGCTACTGACATTTGTTATATTGGCTTTTTCAGAAATTTGTCTCTAACTCAGCTTACTTCCAAGGACCACAAAGGTCTGAGATCTGGAGGAGCAAATGTGGTGCAAGAAGCACTGAATATGAAGCTGGAAGAATGCAAAGTGGTTCCCGAACTGTTGTACTTTATTTGCTTTCCCTGTTTGTATTTCTCTCTCTTCCCCTTAAAAAATTAGACAATGATCTTCACACACAGCATCTTCTGAACTATGATAAATACTCTTTTATGAAAATAAGCATTAGCAGGGACATGATGAAATAAAAGTCTGCTAGAGTACTCATACAGTGGTGTATGTCAGTTACATCTCAAGCTGGGGAAAGAAGAGACTAGAAGGATACTCTCTTAAATAACTTTTTCTAAAGGAAGTTAGTCACCACATCCAATGGATGTTGGCAATCTGATCTCTGGTTCCTCTGCCTTTTCTAAAACCAGCTTGAACATCTGGAAGTTCATGGTTCATGTACTGTTGAAGCCTGGCTTGGAGAATTTTGAGCATTACTTTGCTAGCGTGTGACATGAGTGCAGTCGTGCGGTAGTTTGAGCATTCTTTGGGATTGGAATGAAAACTGACCTTTTCCAGTCCTGTGACCACTGCTGAGTTTTCCAAATTTGCTGGTATGTTGAGTGCAGCATGTTAACAGCATCATCTTTTAGGATTTGAAATAGCTCAACTGGAATTCCATCACTTCCACTAGTTTTGTTTGCAGTAATGCTTCCTAAGGCCCACTTGACTTCACACTCCAGAATGTCTGGCTCTTAAGTGGGTGATCACATTATCATGGTTATCTGGGTCATTAAGGTCTTTTTTGTATAGTTCTTGTGTGTATTGTTGACATCTTGTCTTAATTTCTTAGCTTCTGGTATGTCCTTGCTCTTTCTGTCCTTTATCGTGCCCATCTTTTCATGAAGTGTTAATTTGATGTCTCTTATTTTCTTGAGGAGATCTCTCGTCTTTCCCATTCTAATGTTTTCCTCTACTGCTTTTTATTGTTCACTTAAGAAGGCTTTCTTATCCTTGCTATTCTCTGGAGCGCTGCATTCATTTTGGTGTATCTTTCCCTTTCTCCTTTGCCTTCACTTCTCTCCTTTTCTCAGCTATTTGTAAAGCCTCCTCAGACAACCACTTTGCCTTCTTGCATTTCTTTTTCTTTGGGATAGTCTTGGTCACCACCTCCTGTACAATGTTATGAACCTCTGTCTATAGTTCTTCAGACACTCTCTCTACCAAACTTAATCCCTTGAATCTATTCATCACCTCCACTGTATAATGATGCGGGATTTGATTTAGGTCATACCTGAATAGCCTAGTAGTTTTCCCTACTTTTTTCAATTTCAGTCTGAATTTTGCAATAAGGTGCTCATGATCTGAGCCACAGTCAGCTTCAGGTCTTGTTTTTTTCTGACTGTATAGAGCTTCTCCACCTTTGGCAGCAGACAGTATAATCAATCTGATTTCAGTATTGAGCATCTGGGAATGTCCATGTGTATAATCGTCTCTTGTGTTGTTGGAAGAGGGTGTTTTCTATGACCAGTGCATTCTCTTGGCAAAACTCTGTTAGCCTTTGCCCTACTTCATTTTGTACTCCAAGGCCAAGCGTGCCTGTTACTCCAGGTATCTCTTGACTTCCTACTTCCATTCAATCCCCTGTCTTCTTGGAGTCATTCCTATCACGTATGCTGAGAAGTAAATGTTGGCCACACAAACCTCTATACCATCTTGGGCTTTGACCTACTTTAAGTACATTGCCCCAGGCATTCTTTTTTATGTAAGATGTTTGTGTATTTATTCTTTTTGGCTGCGCTGGGTGTTCTTGCTTCACAGGCTGTCCTCTAGTTGTGGAAAGTAGGGGCTGCTAACTAGTCACGATGTGGTGGTTTCTGTTTTTGCTGAGCACAGACTCTAGGGGGCATGTGGTTCAGTAGTTGTGGCACACGGGCTTAGCTGCCCTTAGCAGCATGTGGGATCTTCCCAGACTGGGGATCCAACTCTTCTGCATTGGCAAGCAGAGGCTTTACCACTGATCCACCAGGGAAGCCGCCAGCCATTCTTCTAAAAAAATTTTTTCTGAATTATTTCATACCTATGTCTCTTCTTTGAAGTGTGCAGTATTATATAGTACATGAGCTTGGACAAGGACTATGTGGGGACAAGGAGATATGGTTTTGGGGAGACATTGAGAGAATAATTATCTTTGAGAAAGTACTTCAGTGCTTACAAAATGTTATTTCTTGGGATTATCCCCCAAACTTTGTGAGGTAGACTAATCAGAGGTCTTACTTAATTTTTTGCTTTCTAAATATTTCATTTATTTATTTGTCTTGGCTAGGCTGCATCTTCGCTGCCGCATGCAAGCTTCTCCAGTTGCAGTGCTCGGGCTTCTCACTGTGGTGGCTTCTCTTGTAGAGCATGTGCTCCGGGCACGCGGGCTCCATAGTTTCAGTGCATGGACTTAGTTGCACTGCATGTGGAATCTTCCTGGACCAGGGACCGAACCTGTGCCCCTGCATTGGCAGGCAGATTCTTATCCACTGGACCACCGGGGAAGTCCTGGTCAGAGGTTTGAACCTCCATTATGTGATTAAAGAAATGGTGGCATATCTTGCAGCTGACGGTACTGTTTCCTGTGTCCTTGAGGATTTCGTGTCTCTTTCCATGGGCATGATAGTGATGCTTTGGTTTCATCTTTGCTTTGGCAGCTGTGAAGGTGACATCTACACATTGACAGGGCCTGAGTTGAGGAACGTTTCTGAAGTGAATGCATTTCAATGCAGTGCTGGTTTGCTACACAGCTCTCCTGGCAAGAAATGCATCTCTGCTTCTGAGACACATGAACACATCTTGCCAAAGACAGGTGCTACTCTGCTAACTTCGGCAGGAGAGGGTCCAGCTTTAGGTAGCTGAGATTAAGCAATATTAGAAAAACTTAGTGAAACTTCCACAGAACTTAGTAAGAACCAGACATACTGCTCCCACCTCTCCAAGGCTACATCACATTTTGAATCCATTCCTATAGCCAAGAAACAATGTCCTCCAAAGCAATGATATCCAGTTGCAAAGACAAACGTTTCTTAATAAAAATTTGCTCATGAAGCCTTAATCAGCCAGAGAGACAGAGGAGGGTAAAAGATATCAAGACATAAGGATCTTCAGGAACCTTATTCACTTTTGCTTTCCTTACTTTATTTTTTATTTACTTTGGCTGGAAATACAAAGGTAATGAAAGTCACTCAATCGTGTCTGACTCTTTGCAACTTCATGGATTGTAGCCCACCAGGCTCCTCTGTCCTTGGAATTCTCCAGGCAAGAATTCTAGAGAGGGTTGCCATTTCCTTCTCCAGGGGATCTTCCTGACCCAGGGCCTGAACCCTGGTCTCCTGCATTGCAAGCAGATTCTTTACCATCTGAGCCACCAGGGAAGCCCACAAAGAAGTCCAGAAGTGAACAAAAATACATCAGCTCTGAATGTCACTCTGAAAAAATCTCTAGCCTGTAAGCAGGCCATTTTTAGCATGGCTAATGTGTACTGGGTCCCAGAGAATAAGGAGCTAAGAGGGAAGACAGCAAAAGCAAAATAGAACTTGACTAGTTCTCCAAGATCTCCCCTTCTGTTCAGCCAGCCTCTTGATCAGGGGTCCACCTTGGCAAGAAGAAAAGCTTCAGGGACACTGCTCTATGTCTGTCCACAACAGGCAGGGTTGGCAAACAGTTACCCAGTTACCAAGTGATAAGCAGTGACCACTCAGTGCTTCCTGGATTCAAAATAAAGCTCAGTTACAAACTGAGGCTTTTGAAGGAGGTTGTTCTGGAGTCACTCCTGTCCTGTCTGACGACATGGGCAGTCATCTCTCCATAGCTATTCTTCACGGAGTGCTTACTGAGAAGTCAGAAGGTAAAGCTCCCCTATCTCCCTCCCATTTTCATCATGATGCAGAGCCTGCTGGATCCATAGAAGGACACACCGGGTAGCACTGATGTTTCAAAAAGATGGAATTTGCTACTTTTGATCTAACAACTGAGAGGACTAGGGGCTGGATAGTCATCCGAGGTAGGCTATGCCACGGGAGAAGTGCTGGTTTTCTCCCCCAATACACAGGTGCCTTCTTTTTTAATCTATAAATGTGTGTCAATAGGTCTGTCTGTGTTGAGGGTGCCAAAGAGTTCTTCAGCTGGTGGCTGACCCCTGCCAACTTGACCCTAATGCCCATGCTTCTGCCCTCTATGTGGAGCCCTATCCCAAGGTCACAGGTGCAGTGCCTTGTACCCGGGCCACGGATGCAGAGCCCCACCTCAGGGCCATCTCTGGAACTGACTGAGCCCCATAGCCCCTTTGCCATGAGCCCCCCCAGATCTAAACCAGCCAGCTCCCTGACCCCATATTAGAGAAAATACCCAGCCTACTGCTCACCCTATAGTAACCCTAGCCAGTCACCAAATGCCACCCTTCCAGCAGGAAGGTCTTATTATATCTGTTGCAAGTTTGTCAGCAAGGAAAGTAACTCAGTCTGAAGGAACTTTTAAGAAAAAAATGCAATAAGAGCTTTGGGTGATTAACGTTTACCAGTCTACAGAGAGCTGATATAAAGGACACTTCATGGTTGCTTAAGAAAAGTAGGGTGCATAGTACAAGTTTACTAAAGGCATCGAACTGCCTTTGAAATTTTTTACTGTGACTGTAGCTAAGTGAAAAACTGTTGTTTCACAGTGACTACAAGCTGGTACCAGACTGGAATTTGGTTTTCTCTCTCTATTAAGAGAAAAAGTTTTCTAGGAATGTTAACTTTTGATAGCAAAATATGTGAATTTATTTGCTTTTAAGTGATTTCTATTTGTTTTTAAAATCTTATTACTTTGGTAAAGTTCAGTTCAGTTCAGTCGCTCAGTCATGTCCGACTCTTTGCAACCCCATGGACTGCAGCACACCAGACTTCCCTGTCCATCACCAACTCTCAGAGCTTACTCAGACTCATGTCTATTGAGTTGGTGATGCCATCCAACCATCTCATCCTCTGTCATGACCTTCTCCTCCTGAGAAATCTGTATGCAGGTCAAGAAGCAACAGTTAGAATTGGACATGGAATAACAGACTGGTTCCAAATTGGGAAAGGAGAGCATCCAGGCGGTATATTGTCACCCTGCTTATTTAACTTTTAGGCAGAGTACATCATGAGAAATGCTGGGCTGGATGAAGCACAAGCTGGAATCAAGATTGCCAGGAGAAAGATCAATAACCTCAGATATGCAGATGACACCACCCTTATGGCAGAAAGTGAAGAAGAACTAAAGAGTCTCTTGATAAAAGTGAAAGAGGAGAGTGAAAAAAGTTAAAACTCAACATTCAGAAAACTAAGATCTTGGCATCCGGTCCCATCACTTCATGGGAAATAGATGGGGAAACAGTGGAAACAGTGAGAGACTTTATTTGGGGGGGCTCCAAAACTGCAGACGGTGACTGTAGCCATGAAATTAAAAGACACTGACTCCTTGGAAGGAAAGTTATGACCAACCTAGACAGCATATTAAAAAGCAGAGACATTACTTTGCCAACAAAGGTCCATCTAGTCAAAGCTATGCTTTTTCCAGTGGTCATGTATGGCTGTGAGAGTTGGACTATAAAGAAAGCTGAGCACTGAAGAATTGATGCTTTTGAAGAATTGACGCTAAAGAAAGCATGTCACCGAAGATCATGCTTTCACAAAGATCTATGAAGATTATGGCACATGCAGATAAAGCTCATTCAACTTCTACAAAAATTAACCCCTCATTGTCAGACTTCTGCTATCCTAATGTCCTTAAAACATGTCAACAGCCTACTCCTAAATCAAGGAATTTGAAATGGATAAACAATAACTGTAAATCAGTCAGAAGCTATGGGAATTCCAAGATGGGTGCTTGGGTTTTCCTGGCTCTTTGGTAAATCTCATTTTTTATTTGATGGGTTAAAGCTTCCCCTGGCTGTAGGGTTAATGCCCTCACAATGGAAAAAATAAGTGTCACTAAATATTAAATTCTAGTTTTGTTAATTAAGGTCTGTGTTTACCAAGACTCACTTCTGAGATAGTTCCTTGTTGTTATGTTATATTGTTTGCTACTAAATTTAATTAAGTTATTAAAAGGGACATTCTATGTTTGTTTCTGAAGCCTAACTTCACAATCAGTCTTTGGATAAAGATCAGATGCTCCATGATCTATAGCCAGGAGATTAACACCTTGCTGTAATCATTCAACAGACTAAGTCAGATCACCTAGGTATATTCTGGAATACATGTCATGGAAGTTCTTTATTTTAATTGTTACTTACTTACTATTACTGCTATCTATATTATTGACTTTGCCTGTTTTACAAAATTGTTGTCTCTTCCATTACTAAATGTGTGACTGAGTCTTTGATAAAATGATGATATATACTTCCATATGAGATCAATGATTATAACAGTGTAACTCTAGATATGGGAAGAAGCATCAAGAGGGATTATTTTCCTGAACCATAAGAGACTACTAGTAAGGCAGTATGGTGCAGAACTTCTGCTACTTGCAAGGTACAGTTCTTAATGGCACATTGAGTAGCCAATTAGAAAAATCTTTGCCATACCTGGGAATGAGCATTCCTAGCATTATGGGACAAAATAGTCATAAAAGGCCCCCAAATCATGCTCTGATTTATGACCCCGAAGAGGCTCTGCCAACTGGAAGCTGGCACTTGGCTTCTGTTTCCCCCAAGGTTGGGCTTCCCTAGTGGCTCTGATGGTAAAGAATCTGCCTGCTATGCAGGAGACCTGGGTTCAATCCCTGGGTTGGGAAGATCCCCTGGAAGAGGGCATGGCTACCTATTCCAGTATTCTTGCCTGGAGAATCCCATGAACAGAGCAGCCTGGCCGGTTTTGGTCTATGCGGTCACAAAGAGTCCCACACGACTGAGTGACTAACACTTTGACTTTCTAGTAAGAATTAAATCAAGAGCCATTGCAGCTGCTGAAAGTACACCCTGAAATGAGTTCACCTAGAGTACACCTAGAGAAACACTTACATCATGGACCATGTCTGCTCCTAATTCTTTTGGCTAGTCCCTCTTCTAGGCCCCCTGGCAGCTTTTCTACTTCTATTAATCTTCAAGCCGTGTATCTTTAATCTTCTTGTCAAGTCTGTATCTTCTAGAATACAACCACAAGAGGATCATCGGCAAGTCATTGCTCTGACTTTGGTTCAGGGCCACTCACACCCTGGTATCCTTTGAAGGATTCTCTCTATGTCCTTACCCCATCCATGTGTTCACGTGGGAAGAGGGATGCTGTTATCCATACCTCAAGAGATGCTGTTACCTGGAATGCACAAAGAGTGATCAGACACCAAGCTGGTAAGCCCTGTTTTGTGACTTTAAGCTTTCCCTAAAGATTTAAAATTTCTACATAGGAAAATTAATGAAGGGATAAAAGCCATTTTCAAAAGATTATTTGAGGAGATATATATATATGTGTGTGTGTGTGTGTGTGTGTGTTGTTGTTGTTTAGCTTTTAAGCTGTGTCCAACTCTTTGTGACTGTATGGACTATAGACCACCAGGTTTCCCCTGTCCATGGGAGTTTCCCAGGCAAGAATACGGAAATGCATTTTTTTTGTTTTCCTTCTCCAGGGCATCTTCCAAACCCAGGGATCAAACCCACACCCCCTGCATTGGCAGACAGATTCTTTACCACTGAGCTACCAGGGAAGTATAAATACATAGAAGAATTGCTAGATTTTGGAGTATGTCCACAGTCCTTGCAATAGCTTTCAAAAGTCTTTCCAAAATGGCTCTCAATTTATATTCCCCAAAACAGTATATATGAAAGATTTACATTCTCAGTATCCTCCCTTTACTTGCAAAGTTTATGTTTTTTTGAGTTCATTAGTCATTTGGTTTGCATCTTCACAGAGTTACCTTTTATTTTCATAAATTGCTTGCTTGTCCTCATCTAAATTGCCTTTCTTGAGATTTTTTCACACTGTGCATAGAGGTCTTATCTTTTACATACTTTACAAGTATTTTCTTCCAGATTGTTGCCTGTCCTTCTCGAGTTTATCTTTGGCAATATCTAACAAATTGTATATACTTGGATCCTTTGAACTGCCTATGCCACAAAGGAAATTTATGGACAGTACACCTTCAGTGATTAAAAATAGACTGGTTGTTTTTTACAGCATTAGTTGTAATTGCCGAATATTAGAAACTGCCTCACTGCCCAAATCTAAGAGACTGTTTAAGTTACTATGGTATAGCCACATAATAGACTATTGTGCAGCTTTAATTTTTCTTAACATGGGAGAATTCTGTTTAGATGAGAAGTTATTTCCAGTGTTTTTGAGGGAAAACTATAGGGTGAAATATAATATGACCCAGCAATCCCACTGCTGGGCATATACACCGAGGAAACCAGAATTGAAAGAGCCATGTGTACCCCAATGTTCATCGCTGCATTGTTTACAATAGCCAGGACATGGAAGCAACCTAGATGCCCATCAACTGAGGAATGGATAAGAAAGCTGTGGTACATATACACAATGGAATATTACTCAGCATTAAAAAAAAATTCATTTGAAGCAATTCTACTCAGATGGACGAAACTGGAGCCCATTATCCAGAGTGAAGTAAGCCAGAAGCAAAAACAACAATACAGTATATTAACGCATATATATGGAATTTAGAAAGACGGTAACGAGAACCCAACATGCGAGACAGCAAAAGAAACGCAGATGTATAGAATAGACTCGTGGACTTTGTGGATGAGGGTAAGGGTGGGATGATATGGGAGAAGGGCATTGAAGCATGTTAATTGTCATGTGTCTAATCAATCACCAGCCCAGGATTGATGCTCGGGGCTGGTGCAGCGAGATTTCCCGGGGGGGAGGGAGGAGGGAGGGGGGTTCCGGAGGGGAAGCATATGTAAACCCATGGTGATATCATGACAATGTATGGCAAAAACAATAAAAAAAAAAAAAGAAAAAGAAAACTATAGGGTGAAATATAAAGAACTAATATATACGTAAACCTAGCAGATTTCCTCTCAAGTCTTTTTTATGATTTTATTTTTATTCATTTATCTTTGACTGCACTAGGTCTCTGTTGCTGTGCACGGGCTTTCTCTTAGTGTGGTGAGCAGGGTTGTGCAGAGCAGGTTTCTCATCACAGTGGTTTCTCTTGTTGCAGAGCACAGGCTCAGTAGCTGTGGTGCACAAGCTTCATTGCAACACGTGGAATCTGCCCAGACCAGAGGTCAGACCCCTGTCCCCTGCACCGGCAGGCAGATTCACAACCTCTGGACCACCAGGGAAGTCTCCTTTTCAAATCTTTTGCTCTCTGTATCATACAGAAGAAATCTTAGCTGACTCTAAATCATAAAGATTTATTGCCTTGCAATAATTTTATTTTATATTTTTCAATTCAAAGAAAATCTTTTAATCAATTTTTCAATTGAAGTACAGCTGACTTACAATGGTGTGTTAGTTTCTGCTGTATAACAAAGTGATTCCGTTGCAAATATATATATAATCTTTTTAAATTACTCTTTACCATTATAGTTTTTCATAGTATACTGAATATAGTTCCCTGTGCCATATAGGGAACTTTTTGTTTATCCGTTCTATATATAATTGCTTTAATGTCCTAAACCCAGTATCCCAGTCCATCCCTCCCCCGATCTCCTGCTTGGCAACCACCAGTCTCTTCTCTAGGACCTTGATCCTGTATCTATTTCTAAGACAAGTTCATTTGGCTCATATTTAATATTCCACATATAAGTGATAACTTATAGTATTTGTCTTTCTGACAATTCATTTAGTATGATAATCTCTACTTACACCCACATTGCTGAAAATGGCATTATTTCCTTCTTTTTTATGGAAGAGTAGTATTCCATTGTGTATATGTACCATATCTTTACCGTTTTGCTATGCTGATGGACATTTACACTGTTTCCACATCTTGGCTATTGTAAACACTACTGCTGTGAACATAAAGGATGCATATAACTATTGGAATTAGAGTTTTGTCTGAATATATGCCAAAGCTTGCTAAATCACTTGGCGTTTCTGTTTTTAGTTTTGTGATGAATATTCATCAGGTTTCCATAATAATTTCCAACATAGTGGCTGCACCAACTTACATTCCCAGTAACATTGTAGGACTGTTCCATTTTCTCCACACCCTCTATAGCAGTTGTTATTTATAGACCATTTAATGATAGCTGGACTTCCCTGTGGCTCAGATGGTAAAGCATCTGCCTACAATGCAGGAGACCTGGGTTTGATCCCTGGGTCAGGAAGATCCCCTGGAGAAGGAAATGTTCCACTCCAGTTCTCTTGCCTGGAAAATCCCATGGACGGAGGATCCTGGTAGGCCCCAGTCCATGGGGTCCCAAAGAGTTGGACGCGACTTTGCTTCCACTTTTCACTTTAATGATGGCCATTTTTGACCAGTCTGAACTAGTACCTCATGGTAGTTTTGATTTGCATTTCTTGGCTGGGCTGGGTCTTCCTTGCTGGGTGGGCTTTTCTCTAGTTTCGATGAGTGAGGGCTAGTCTCTCGTTGCAGTGTGCTCATTGCGGTGACCTCACGTGTTATGAAGCATGGGCTCTAGGGCCCATGGACTTCAGTATTGTGACTCATGGGCTCAGTTGTCACTCCCGGGCTCTAGAGCACTGCCGGATGGGGCACACAGCTCAGTCACTCTGCAGAAGCAGGATGCTCCCGGAGCAAGAATCGAACACAAGTCTCCTGCGTAGGCAGGTGGACCCCTTAACTTGAGCCACAAGGGAAGCCCTGATTTGCTTTTCTATACAAATGTCAGGTATGGGATAACCGGCTCATAAACCAGCTCTCCTTTTAATGCTTTTAAAGGAACCCCTTTATTCTTCTCCATACTGTCTGGTACCAATTTCCATTCCCAGCAACACAGGAGTGTTCCCTTTATCTATGCTCTCTCCTGCATTTATTGCTTATAGCCTTTTTAGTGGTGGTTATTCTGGCTGAAGGGAGATGATTCTTTGCTATTGTTTTCATTTGAGTTTCTCTGCTTATTAACGCGTAGCTGCTGCTGATAGGCTTTTGTTTGAAACAGTGAACACTAAAATTTGCCTGTTGAAATTGGCATCTAGAAGGTTGGCTCTGTTTTGAATTCATTTCTGATACCTACTCCGGGACATTTCTTCAGGGCAAGTATCATCAACAGCCCCACAGTCCTGGTGAGTGGTGAGTCTTGGTGAGTGCCCAGAAGCACCACTTTTCCTGTTGTTTTTACAAAACCACACCACAAGGTGGCAGCAATTCTAAATTGGCAACTATGGTTACAATGGCAACCGGAGCTATAGGGACAGTCCTCTTTCTGGGTTGTCAGAGTGGGATGGATGTGCCAGTAGAAACATCCAAGGACTTGGGTCTTTTGACTTATTCCCACTTACCCTTCAACCTCCAGTCAAGTCCTAACCTCTGATGTACAGGCGCCTTGAGGGTGCTAACATCCATCGCTGTGGTCCCTCTAAGACAAATGGCTGGAGGTGGGAAACCCAGCACCAGGAGACCAGAAGACTGTCTGCCAAACCCTGAAGATCCATGACATTTTGAGTGCACCTGCCTTCATTTAGCTGTTGGAGGGCCCGCGTGGGTCTGGAGATTGTGGTCCAACCTAGAGGAGGTAGGCATTCCAGGTCCGGGGTGGTGGGGGGGGGTTCATTTGCTCTTATATTCTTCTAAATTCTACCGCCCCCCGGCTGTCTTTCCGTGGAACCCAAGGCTGCACAGGCTCCATGCTTATAACTCCACTCCAGTTCACCGAGACCTGAAAGGAATAGAGTAAGCATTTCTTTTTTCCCCCTTTTTAAAAATTATATTTTGATCTTTTATTTGCATTGAGGGGATTTTCTATATGCTGAGTCTTTTCATTGTGCAGAAGCTTGATTTATTTATGCCTATAACTTTATCTAGTTTGTGTGTGTATGTGTTTCGAGATGGGGTTTCCTCGAAGTAAAGTCAGTGTGTTGAATATGTTGCCCTGTACTAATGACAGGGCCACGGTGCTTACCTATTTTAGGTATTTTAGTGTGTCTCCATGAATGGTCCAAAGGCTCGCAAAGACTCAGACACGACTGAAGCGACTTAGAACGCACACACGCGTGCATGTGAAAATCAGCTTCACAGTTTTCTCTCCACTCCAGCCCCCCATTCTTTCCATCTGGGAATCCTGAGTTTGTTTTCTAGGTCTGTGAGGTCTCTTTCTGGTTTGTAAATGAATTCAATTCTATCCAGTCAGAAATGCGCCCTCTTGTGGGTATCATGTGAAGCATGTCTTTCTGCACTTTAGTTGGTATGAGGGTGTCTGGGTGCATCCGTGTTGCTGCCAATGCCCTGATTTCATCCTTTTATATGAAAACTCCATATTCTATTGTATACACGGACCAGATATTCTTTATCTCCCCACCCGTCCCGGGATATTTGGTTGCTCCTCAGTCTTGGCTACTGTCAGTAGTGACGCAGTGATCGACGGGGTGCATGGGTGGTCTCAGGCGATGGTGTTCTCCAGACATACTCCCAGGTGTTGTGCTTTCGGGAACCTACTTTCCGTTCTCCATAGTGCTTTGTACTAATCTCCATTCCCAGCAACAGCGGAGGATTGGCCCTTTATCTACACCCTCCCCCACATTTATAGCTTGTAGCCTTTCTAATGATGTCTACTCTGACCCGGGTGAATGATACCTCCTCGTTTTTATTGGCATTTCTCTGCCTGGTAGAAGGTCCAGCATTTGTTCCTAGGCTTTCGTTTCAAACAGTGCCGGTAAAAGTTACTCATGGAAAGTTTCTTGGAAGGTCAGCCCTGTTATAAATTCATTTTCGATTACCTACCACAGGACATTTCACGATAACGTCTGCCATTCACAGCTTCGCACCTGGTCCACGAATACCGAGGGCGCCGCTATTGCAGATAACCGGCAGAAACACAGGTGTTCGTGTTGTTACAAGGAACGTCCACACGATGGCAGCATTTCTTCATTCCCAACTAAGATGGACTGGAAGGGGTGAATTTAACTCAGCTGACCATCATATCTACTACTGTGGGCAGGAATCCCTTAGAAGAAATGGAGTAGCCATCATGGTCAACCAAAGAGTCAGAAATGCAGTATTTGGATGCAATCTCAAAAATAACAGAATGATCTCTGTTCGTTTCCAAGGCAAACCATTCAATATCATGGTAATCCAAGTCTATGCCCCAACTAGTAATGCTGAAGAAGCTGAAGTTGAAGGTTCTATGAAGAACTACAAGACCTTTTAGAACTAACACCCAAAAAGGATGTCCTTTTCATTATAGGGGACTGGAATGCAAAAGTAGGAAGTCAGGAAACACCTGGAGTAACAGGCAAATTTGGCCTTGGAGTACGGAATGAAGCAGAGCAAAGGCTAACAGAGTTTTGCCAAGAGAACACACTGATCATAGCAAACACCCTCTTCCAACAACACAAGAGAAGTGGACAGTTACTTGGCCATAAAAACGAATGAAACCATGCCATCAGCAGCTACCTGAATGGATGTGGAGATAATCACACTAAGTCAGAGAGAGAAAGACAAATGATCCCATGATATCACATATAGGTGAAATGGAGTAATGGATACAAATGAACTAATTTACCAAAGAGAAACAGACTCCCCAGCTTTGGGAGGTTTATAGTCTCACCAAAGGGCAAGTTTTTCTTTTGGACTCGAAAATCACTGCAGATGGTGAATGCAGCCATGAAATGAAAAGACACTTGCTCCTTGGAAGAAAAGCTATGACCAACCTAGACAGCATATTAAAAAGCAGAGACATTACTTTGGCAACAAACGTCCAAAGCTATAATTTGTCCAGTAATCATGTATGGATGTGAGAGTTGGACCATAAAGAAAGCTGAGCACGAAAGAATTGATGCTTTTGAACCGTGGTGTTGGAGAAGACTCTTGAGAGTCCCTTAGACTGCAAAGAGATCAAACCAGTCCATCCTAAAGGAGATCAGTCCTTCATCGGAAGGACTGATGCCGAAGCTGAAACTCCAATACCTTGACCACCTCATGCGAAGAACTGACTCACTGGAAAAGACCCTGATGCTGGGAAAAATGGAGGGCAGGAGGAAAAGGGGATGACAGAGGATAAGATGGTTGGATGGCATCATGGACTCAATGGACATGAGTATGAGCAAACTCTGGGAGTTGGTGATGGACAGGGAGGCATGGCGTGGAGTTGGTGATGGACAGGGAGGCCTGGGTGCTATAGTCCATGGGGTCCCAAAGAGTCGGACACGACTCAGTGACTGAACTTATCTGAAGGAAAAGGAGGGTTTGGGCAGGGGGAGATATAAATGAAAAGGCTGGGATTAAAACATACAGCGTAATATATCATATATACATATATATCTACATATTTTATATATAAAAACATATTCTAAAGATAAACTATGTATAATATCTATGCACAAAAGATAAGTGATGGAGAATGACTGAATAACTCAACATGCTGTAACAACCTATACAAAAAAAGCATCCGAGAAAGAATAGATATGTGTTTATATATACATATATGGATCATGTTGCTGTATATCTCAAACACACACAACACTGTAAACTACTATATTATAATAGAAAATAGAATTCGGTTTAAAAGAAGAAAATGTAAACAAATGCCTACTTTATTCCCATCAGGCCAGGGTGACCTGGGCTGCTGTTACATCCTCACAGCCTGAGCAGGCTTGGGGTCCAAAGATGGACTGTCTGAATATATTGTATATTACATAATATATAAATAAATTGCTATATATTTATTATATAATTTTACATAAAATTATATAATATATTTAATTATAAGGTTACTTACATTAATTATGTTTATTACATATAGAATTAATGTTCTATTATATATCATAATATATACTATATGTATATATTATATAATATATAATTTTTAAA
>ML660201.1:46550640-46738854 GCA_007570785.1 Antilocapra americana | reverse complement strand
GACTTGGGAGGGGCTGAGGAGACGGGCTGCAGTTGGAGTACACTGTCCCCAAAAGGATGAGAAAAATCACATCTGGGAGCTTGCAAATGTTAGAGCTGAAAAAGCCTACTTAAATCAACCTTCCCTGTCATTCTGAGATGGCACCAGTGTGAGGAGCCACTGCCTACGGCTTGGAGAAAGGACAAACCCCTCCCTGTACTGCGTCCCTTCTCCTGTCTTCCCATGACCCCTCACAAAGCTGACTCTTCTTGAGAAAAGGATTTCTGACAGCAGGATCATCTGTAGGACCACTGAACAGGCCTTCTTAACAAGCAGCAAGTGCTGACGAGAGTCTTGCCCACGCCAAGAAGAGGTATCTGGAACGTCTGGCTCTGAAGTGCCTGTAGGCACTTGGCACTGGTGGCTGCCCACAATTCCCTGAATGTCCATCTCATAAGCCAGGGGTCAAAGCAAATCTACATGAGCACCAACTGCCAGATCTTCACCAACTGGGCAAAGTCGCTGGAATGTTTCCACTGACCCCTCGGCAGAAACCCCTGAGTACTCACACAAAAATGTCATCCCGAGGCATGATATGGTTTAAACCTTCATCCATTTGGAAAATCTTGTGGAATCGGTGGTTATACACATCTGTGACCACCATCTAAGAAGCAATAGGAATAGGGTACTTAACACTCAGGTGCAGATGAAAAAAAAATGTGCTGCTGGGATGCTGCTTCCAGAGGGATTACAATGTGACCAGGCCCAGAGCTCAGCGGTCAAGGTCTAATGAAGAGCAGCAGGGCTTTCACCAGCAGAAAACATGCCAGTAACATCTGTCCCAAGGTTTATGATGGGATCTGCCCTCCAGTGGTGGGAATGGTGGGAAGTGGGTGTGGACCAGAGACCAGTCATCATCCAGAGTGCTCTGGGGCTGGAGGTCCCCATGCCATCCTCACACATAGCAGAAGAGAGCAAAGCCCAACCACCAAGACCTACAATCTGACACCAGAAGGAGGTGCAAGGGGAGTGGGGAGAAGGGCACTAACCAGGGCCAGGACAGGGCAGGGGTTGGGGAGGGGGGAGGAGGGGTCCTCACGCATGGAAAGGTCTTCACTTTCCCCACCTCCACCTGGGGCCAGGCTCAGCAGAAGGGCCAGCATGAGCAATTGTTTAAAATAAAGATTTCTAGCAAGTCGCTTCACAGACTTGCAGAGTTTGGGCCAGGAAAGAATGTGAAGCTTCTCACATTACAGATGAGGTCAGGGCCAGGTAGGAAGGGGAGAATGAGGTGACAGCAGAGTCCCACTCCTGGCCCTCTGACCATAGCCAGGTGTCCTCCATGATGGAAAGACTGTTCCCAGGGCCAGAAGGGACAGTCTCAACCACACTGAGCACAGTGAACGAGGACCAGGATGTCAGAGGCATCCAGATATAACCACATGTGCTGGCCATAAGAACCACCCCCAAAAAGTGACTAAAAGGTTGAAAACTAACTCCAAAGGACTATGAAGTGTCCACAGTAGGCAGAGAGCCACAAAACACCCCGCCTTACGTTTTCTGCAGCAATGCCAGACAGTCTGGAGAGCGCCTCGCACAGGTCAGACACCGCCCCCATCAGAGGCACAACGACACGGTACTGCGGAGAAGAGGAGGGGTGACAACGGGGTGACAACGGTGCTCGGGAGAGGGGCGGGGAGATGAGCTGGGAGGGGCAGGCACCGCGGAGGGCCGAGGGGCTCCATGAGCACATGGCCAGAGGAGCTGCCAGCAGAGCAGACGGGCAAGTCTTTGGCCTTAACATCTGGCTCTCTATTCAGGCAGCACCACACAGAAGCTGGGCCATCTCTTTCTCTCCTACACATGGCTTCATTTTTTTCTTAATTTTTTGGAGATGTTCACTACTTTCTTTAAAAAGATGTTAAAATTCTACAAATTGCCAACCAGTTCTTATTGTCTTTCTTTAGAGACGAAAGAATATAAGACTAGAAAAAGCATGCAGCGAGCTGTCAGCTGGGCTGAACACCTTTCCATTTAGCCTTCTGCTCTGATCAGGCCTCCCAGTTGATTCAGGGGTGAACATGACCAAGGAAAGTACTGTTTCTAGTTCCCTAACATTCAGATTTAAGTATCTTGCAGCAGATCAGCCAGGTTCTTTTAAACAAATGAAAGGAGCATGGGGGAAAAGGTGATGGCAGAGCCCAGAGGACCTCCACAATACACATGAAAAAAAGAAAAAATGGAAAAGGAATTGGCAACCCATGCCAGTGTTCCTGCCTGGAGAATCCCAGGGATGGAGGAGCCTGGGGGGCTGCCGTCTAGGTCGCAAAGAGTCGGACACGACTGAGCGACTTAGCTGCAGTGACAGATCCAAATTAAAAGTGGACTCAGAATTGAGAAAAAAAGAAAGAAAGAAAAATCATTCATTTGGCTGTCCCGGGCCTTAGCTGCAGCACACAGACCCTCTAGTTGTGGTGCATGAGCTTAGTGGCCCTGTGGTACCTGAGATCACAGTTCCCCAACCAGGGGCTGAACCTGGGTACCACACACTGGAAGGCGGACTCTTAAGCACGGGATCACCACCCCGAAGTCCCCATGATGTGCTGGAATGCATGGGATTACAGAGAGGTCTGATGGAGGACACAGGCACACACTCAAGGCGAGCACCAAGGGGTTTCCGAGGCAGCTGCTCCTATCGTAACAGACAGAAGCAGCCCCACTCTGGGTCTGCAGGCCTCTCACCACAAGGGAGATGTGAGGGTGCCAACTCTCTTACCTGGGTAGGCCTGCGGCGAGGGTCGGCAGGAACTAGGAAGATCTCCATAACTCGGTCTTTCTTCAAGGGCAGTGGGAGAGTTAGATAGCAAAATGGGTCAAAGGTCACAGAAACCTTAGCACATTCTGGGCAAACCAATGTAGATTTGAAGAGGCCATGGAACGTGTCCACGATCACAGAGTCATTCCTCAACCTATGGTTCTCCCAGGCTTCCTTTGCCACCACCTGGAAGAAAGGAAAGAGGATAAATAACGTTCTCAACATCTCCCAGTCCTTAACCTCTGCATCTGGAATGATTCACAGCAAAGTCTGACATGGACTGTGAGGCAGTCTGTGTAGCCAAGAACTGGGTCCAGGTCAGTGAGGGCCAGGACTGCTCTTAGCACACCAGACTCATTCCATGTGTCAGCCCAGCCCCACATTTAACACAGTGCGAACGTAGGATCTATGGGACAGAGATGAACTGAAAGCACTGTGGACACATTGACCTGACCAGGAGCAGGGGATGGGACTGTTCCTATAGAGCTTCCAATAATTCAAAGTCCCTTCAGGGACTTTCCGGTGATCCTGGAGTTAAGACTTAGCCTTCCAAAGCAGGTGGGTGTGGGTTCAATCCCTGGTCATGGAGCTAAGATGCCACATGCCTCTTGGACAAAAAAAAAAAGAAAAGAAAAACCAAAAACAGAAGCAACAAATTCAATAAGAATTTTTAAAAAATGGTTCACATTAAAAAAATATCACTTGAATTAAAAAAAAAACAAACTGCTTCATGAGTTAGCTCAGGGTTTTTCCTTTAAGATGTGAATGCTAATTTAAAGTATTCACATTGAGGGGACTTCTCTGGTGGCCCAGTGGTTAAGACTCCACACTTCCACTGCAGGTGGGCTACAGCCTTGAGCCCTGGTAGGGAACTAAGATCCCACAGGCTACACAGTGCAGCCAAAAATTAAATAAAAATTTAAAGCATTCATATTGATCATCCTAATGTGATAGAATAACTTAAACACTAAATTCCCTCTTTAGAGATCTGAAAATCAAGGCAAAAAAAAAAGTGCCCTAAACACTATTAATAACAAAATATTTTAACAATCACAGATGGATTTTAATGAGAAGAGTAATAATCCCAAATGCCCACACCACAGGCACTTGACAGTTTTCAGGGGCTTCCCTGGTGGGTCCGATGCTCTGGTATACCAATAAGGAGCATCAGGGGTAACCAGAGTTAGCCCCTCTATAATCTGCAACACATTTCTCTATGGGACTGCATGTCCACATCACCAACAACAGTGAGAGAAAACCAGGGCCCCGCCACCAATACTCTGAGACCGGAAGAAGGGCCCTGGAGGCGGCTTCTGTGGAATACTTTTGTCCAAAAGTCTCTAGCATCATACCGCATCTGGCCGCCCATTGGCATCCTTCAGCTCTAGGTAGGGTTTTTTCTTCACACGGTTCAGATCTTCATGCAATCCATCTAGAAGAAAGGCTAAGAGCTCCTGAGAGTCTTGTTGTTGGTAGCCAGAAAACTGAGGGGCAAAACGTCCCACCTGAGTCTACAATAAAAGCAACCAAATTAGAAGGTTTTCAGTTATAAAGAACCAGAAAAGTCAGATGAGAAACTGTCATCAGAAATAACTTTGCAGTCACCTAGGACCAGAAAGGAGAAGACCCTTCGTCCAGTAGTCCCATTAACTTCACAAGGACCTAAAGGCAGGTAGCTCTCATCGGAGAGAAGAGGGCTAAGATCTGAAATTCAGGATAACTGCAGATTGGGAACCTGAGCCACCACCCTACAAGTAGAGTGAACATGACTCCCTGACTACGTCTCCTAAGTACAGACACGAATCCCTCTCCAATCACCTCCTTTGGTTCAGTCTCCCTAAGAACCTCACAAGTGGTACCTGCATCAGCCAGAACCCTCCTGTACTAAGAGCCCTCCTAAGGGACAGATAGGGAGTTTGGGATGGACATGTACACACTGCTATATTTATAACGGAAAACAAACAAGGACGTACTGTACAGCACGTGTACCATGTTCCATGTTATGTGGCAGCCTGGATGGGAGGGGAGTTTGGGGGAGAACGGATACGTGTATAGGTATGGCTGAGTCCCTTTGCTGTCCACCTGAAACTATCACAACATGGTTAATCGGCTATACAACAATACAAAACAAAAAGCTGTATTAAAAAAAGAGAACGAGAGAGCCCTCCTAGCCATAGATGTCTGCCCTGTACTGTTCTACGTCACTGATCCTCAGAATGCAGTGCCCAACCAGTGACATCAGCAGTACCTGAGAGCTTGACAGAAACACACATTCTCAGGCCCCAGCCCAGACTATGGAGCAGAAACTCTGCAAACAGTCATTTACATGTACTGCCCAAGGATTAATGTGACCAACAGGATGGAAAGGGTTTGTTTTCAATTTTAATAAACAATATAAGGTTTTAATTTTCTCCTTGAGCTTAGGTGCTATTTTTTTTCCTCTGTGAATCAGCTGCTTCATTAAGCCTCCTTGAACCAAATAGGATTCCCAGATTTCACCACATGGAGGCAAGCCACTTCTCCCTCGGCAGGAACAAACACTCAGAGCAAAGGAGGAACCGTTCCAAGTGCCCGCTGCAGTTCACTCCCCTCCCCATCTTCCTAACTGACAGATCCAAGTGAGAACTGCCCTTCACACCACCTTCCAAGACTGTCAACCTAATTCCTGACTTAAGGGGCTCAACTGAAACCACAGTTGGTTAAGTTCCATTCTCAGAGAACCTGGAAGAACCCCTCAGATAGTACTGGATATTAGGTTGAATTCTTATGGTCTGGCTTAGGGTACCAGCCATTTAAAGTGGCTCAGCTAGTAAATAATCTGCCTGCAATGTGGGAGACCTGGGTTCAGTCTCTGGGTTGGGAAGATCCCCTGGAGAAGGGAACAGTTACCCACTCCAGTATTCTGGCCTGGAGAATTCCATGGACTGTATAGACCATGGGGTTGCAAAGAGTTGGATACTTCGGAGCAACTTTCACTTTCACTTTTTTCACCGTAGAATATGGCATTCTGAGCAAGCAGCTTACAATACAAATGGTATCTGAAGACCCGTCATCCCAGAGGGAAGAGTTGAGTCACTTAAGACAAGCATGTGCTAAACGACTGAACAGAAAAGAAGTATCTGACCATGCAGTCTCAGAGCCCATCTTACTTGCCAAAGTGCAAGTAAGGGAATACTTCATTACAACATTAAATCACTCTCCCCAAAATAGGAAAAAGGAAGGACATACATCAACCTACTTTGAACATGCGAGGTGCCACGTGAGCATCCCTGCCAGACCACATCTGCTTAATGAGCTCTGCGTAGGCCTCTGCAATTTCCCCTTTCATTCCCAGGGGGTTGTCCCTGTTGATTTCAGCTTCGTATTCATCTTTGAGAAAGTAGTCGGTCAACGGCGCAGTGTTGCTTAAGCACTGAAAGAGAAATGATCACAGCTCACACACCTTCTGGAGAGCATGCAGACACACAGGAAAAACCCAGTTCTACATGAACAGTGAAGGTCACTCCAACAAAATGAAGGTCACTCCCTTCAGATTCTCTGGAGGGCTCACAACAGGAAGGCACAGTCTCTCAAAGGCCAAGGCTGGTGGCCACACAGTGATGAATCTTCCAGGAACACTGTCTTGGGAGGAGCTCACAGCCTAAGACAAGCTGAGGGCAGCGGCTATTGATCCCAAGAGCCCAATCACACAGTTTACTCCTTCATTCTGTCCCTATATTGAAAGACACTGCTTAATTTTTCAGGTGTTTAAACCAGTCTGGTTTTCCTAGCACAACCCCCACCCGCTTGTTATGTGTTACTTTTACTTAGACCTCACTGATTTTGATCTGCTAAAATTTTATCTACATTACTTGCATCTATAGTTGTGAGATATGGTAATCTGTTTCCTTTCCCTATAATATACTGTAACTGCTTTAAGGAGAATTACTTTCAAGTGAAGTCTATGAGTCTGAGCAAATTAACAAACTGAGGGTCGTCTTTATGGACCCCCAAACTTGCAATGGTGTCAGAAATGAAGGCAGTTATTAGGGACTGTGCCCTCTCAACTTTGTAGCTGAACTCTAACTCCAGCCCATGACCCTAACAGTCCCATTACACAGTATGCACCCAATAAATATTTGGTGGATGAATAAATGAGGTTTCAATGGGCATGAACTGAGACAGCCCATTGGTGAAGATGGTCAGCCTCAGGCAAGAATACGGTAGCATGTTACCAGCTGCTCTGAGATCTCATCCCATTAGAGACCAACCAGGCATGTATTCCAGTACTTTCTGACATCATTCTCTAAGGGTTAACAAAACTCAAAATATTTTCACTATAAAACCAAATCACACTGAGAAGACATTTTGAAGCCAGAAACACTGATGAGGCCATTCTGTACCACCCAGTGGCTACGCACTGGCAGAGATTCCTGAAGTACTAACCACGGGTCGTTAGAGACCCTGGAAAGGGTCCTCCCAACACTGCAGAGGCCACTCCCACCCCAGCCTCAAGTACTATGGAGACACGGTGTTAACTGAGATGGCAGCTCTCCCCCCTACCTGCAAAGCGGAGTTCATGAAGCAGGTGTTCCCCAGGTTTCCTAGTCCGCAGAGCCCAGGTTGGACGTGACTCAATGGGGACTCCTGACAATTATACGAAGCAGGGAAGCCAGATCCACTGGAAAACACAACCCACATCAGCAATCAAACGAGTGCTGCTCACATGCCCTCAAGATGCCTCTTGGGGCTTCACCTGGGCCCCTAGAATTCTCAATGGATAATGACCCCATGATATAAGTTCTCTTTACTTCCCTCCCCAGCCCTCCAGCTCTCCCAACCCTCTCCTTAACCTGACATGGTAATAGGTGGTAGGAGCATCCTTAAAGGGAAGAGATGCTATTTGAATCCTCTACTCTCTAGCTTTATTATGGAGAAGGAAATAGCAACCCACTCAAGTATTCTCGCTTTGGAAATCCCATGGACAGAGGAGCCTAGTGGGCTCCAGTCCATGGGGTCGCAAACACTTTGGCAAATGCTAATTCTATATCCCCCCAGAGGGCTAACTGCCAGGTGACTTTAGGGAAGAGCACTGTGGTTACCAAGATGGAAACCTGTACCTGCCACCACCCACCCGGCCACGCTCGGTCTTGGCTGTGCCTGAGTGTGCATGCATGTTCCCTCTCGCCTCACCTTCCTCTACCACTCTGTCTGTGCTCTATTGCAGGTGCTCTGACACACTTGGAAAAAGGATCACAGCCACACAGAGGAGAAGCAGGGAGTCCGTGTCCCATCCCCTCTGCAGCTGACAGTCACCTCCAATAGCTATTCTGCCAAAAGGCCAGCCCATCCCTTCCCAGACAAATGCAGTGATGGGAAAACATCAGCTCGTAGGAAGATAAACAACGTACACCAGAACTAGGAGGCACTCTGTACTGGGGGGATGAAATGGAACAAGAAGCCACATGCAGCGCATTCTCATGGGGAACCCAAGTCCTACCAGGCTCAGGGCAGCAGCAGAGGAGCTGTTAGGGACGGCCGGGGAAAGGACTTGGAGGGACAGAAAGGGAAGTGAAAGGAAGTAAAACGACCTGCTCTTACCCCCTGCTGACACTGGAGCTGTGCATCCCCGAGGTGTTAGTGCTATCACCATTTGCAACGGGAGAGGCAGATACTGAGGAATAGGGACTTGCTGATGATTTTGGAGAGGTAGTAAAATTTCTGCTAGGCGCAGTGGTTGATCTGGGAGAGAGAAGCAGAAACAATGCTACTGACTTTGTGCACAGAAGCAAGCTCTCTTTAAGGCTTGCTTGAGAAGGTGTCTTCTCAAGAAACACATGTTCTCAACATTCAGTTATTTAAAATTAATTGCAAATAGCCCATTTTCACGCTATCTCAAGGTAAATTTTTATTGCAGTGAAAGTGAAGAAACTAATTGGTCTTCCTGCGTCGTTCACCCACATGGCCATACACTGAATCTTTCAGTGAGATACACCACAAGGCTGACCTTCAGGGCATCCTGGTTTGACTTATAAATCATCAGCTTCCCTGAATTTTAAGCGTTACCAGCGAAAGACAAAGAAAAATGGTGATAAAAAATGAATTATCTCAAAACACTAGACCCAAATTAAACAGATGGCTGTAAGCACACCAGAACACGAAAATGGCAGTTAGTGTCGCAGTGCTATTCCAGGCAACTGCTTTTCTTTCCTGAAATTTACCGAAGTGAAAAACCTCTCTGTTTCAAACTTTTGTTTCAGTGTTTTTCAGTGTCTTTTTTTAGATTTATTCCTAATTTCAGATTAATTAACTCAAGGGCTAATTGCCTCAAATCTTAAGTTGACAAAATTTTATCAAGTTTTCTACCTAAACCCACATAAGACAGGTAGAAGGAAATGAGTTGTTTGCAATGTTTCAAATATGTACAATGGTGATTTTCCTTCCAGATTGGGAGTTATTTTTAGAATAGAGAAAATAATTAAGCTGTGTTGTCCCTGCAGAGCACCCAGCCTCATGGGATGTGATGTCAACCAGGGCTCCCTGTAACAAAGTGGGGAGCGGCAATAAAGATGAGCGATCCTGTACCCACACTGTAGGCAGATGTCAGGGACTATCCAGGGGCCTCAATGGGCGTCAGGAACTGAGTTCTGCTTCACACTCCCAAGTCACAGCAAGGGAAGGGGAAAGAGGGCTCCCCAGGCTCTCGACCACCCACAGAAATGTGTCTTCTCTAATCCTGAAGAGCATTTGCTTCACCGCTTCATGCTGCAGAGAAGCCCAAGAACTATGGCAGCTCCTTAAGTGAGGCTCGGCAGAGCCAAGGGACATACTCTCTGGCACACAGGGGACTTCAGCAAACATTTCTAAGGCCTGTCCCGGGTGCTGCCAGAATGCCCAGCCTCCAATGCAGACAAGTCGCTACCCAAGGCTGGGCTCATGCAGCAGGCTCTGTACCTCAGGTCTACAAATACTACAAGACAGTGAAATTCAATTTCTGACATATAAACCTCAAGGCACATGGCTTAACACTCCCTTTTTTAGTCATTGTTCACTGGTAACTTATTTTACTCTCTGAACTTAAGAGGGCAAAAAAATCCATATAAGGCCGTTATACGTATCCAAGATCTGTCAGCTTCTTAGACAACCCTTCTGGTTGAAATAAAAGAAAATGAGAAAAATTTTATTTGACGCTCATATACAGTGTTTCAGAAAATAGTGCCAGTAGCTTCCAGAGTAAATTCAGTCAAAAAGAAATCCAGGGACTTCCCTGGTGGTTAAACATCTGCGGGGATGAAGGTTCTATTCCTGGTCAGGGAACTAAAATCCCACACACTTTGCGGTCACACGCTGCAATGAACGATGACCCAGCTGAGATTCAACACAGTCATAGGTAAATATATTTAAAAAAGAAACCTAATGATGACTATCTAAGGATATATTTTATATGCTTGAAAACTTACATAATACAAAGTGCTTTTTGTTTTTTAAACTCTACCTCTGACAGACAAAAAAAGACTTCTGTACAGAAGTGACTTGACTTGTACCTGGGAAACGCTTGGGCACTTGTCACTTGTCAGGCAACTTGAGAGCATACCCGAGGGCGCTATGAGATGGGAAGTAGGCAACAGGAGGAAGGAACTGACATGGCAAGACCTCACTATCAACTGTGACCGAGTCTCCTGCCACAAACATTCTGAAAACAGAGGCTACGTCTCCAAATAATGGTCCCTCTGCTCCCAAAAGATAGTCTGGTCAAGCCTCTGGTCTCCTGGTACCTTTCTCCTGAGCTATCTCCTGATCCCAGGCACACCAGGTGGTTACCATAACAATGAAAACAAGCACTGACCAATGGCTCTGTAACATACTCATGCCTGCCCTCGTTACTCCATTGCTCTCTGCCTACATCTCAGATGTTCTCCAGGCTGAATGCTTCGCTGAGGAGGAGGCCACTCTTTAAGTCCACCCTCTGACCTCAGAGCCCAGCATCTGGCATTATCCTTAAGACAACAATCAACTAGTAGCCACAATCCTCTCTGCCGCCACAACATGCTAGGCTGTGATCTTCCTCACACACACCAACACTGTTAACTCTCATCTGAGTGCAACTCAACTCTCCATTTCAGCAACACTGGCCTCTTCTAGCTCTGGGCAAGCAGCCTTTAAAAGGGATGATGGAAAATAAATAAATAAAGGGGACTGTGGTACAGAGATAACCAGGCCTTATAGATATCAGGCAAGCAAAGTTAGAATTAAGAGAGAGACAAAAAAATTGTGACCAAATCTACAAGAAAACCTTGGCAGAACTAACAAAGAGGTTGGAGTAATCCACAGAAAAGGGGGAAAAAAAAAACACTGCAGATGCTCACAATCAACCAAGTGTCTTTCACTGGTGAAATAAAAAGCTGAGTGGAAACAAATTTCATTATGCTTTCCTCTTGCCAAGATATATGGAAACTTGATTTTATGAGTGGCTTTTTTTTTTTTTTAAAGATTAAGCCAATCACTGACTTTCCCTGGATGACATTCACTTGATGTACTTTTCACATTTCCTCAATTTCATCCTGCCTCTTCTTTGACAGACAACATATTACTGAACATGGCTGGTTTAAAAAAAATCCGATTTGAGTTTGTCTTTTGAATAAGTTGAACGCATCTATAGTTATTCTAATTACTGTTACAGATGGACTTAATTCAGCCTCCTATGTTTTTTAATTACCATACTTTTCAGTTGTTTTTTCCCCCTCATTCCTGCCTCCCATCTCAATTTCCCTTTTAAGTATGACAGTTTCCTAGCTGTATCCTATGGCACTGTGATTTATAACAAGAAATACATACTTTGGTTTGGTGCAATGTTCTTGGTACACAGCTTCTAAAACTGTTGCAATGTCTTAAGTGATAAGAGTAACAGGAACATCTCTGGTTATATTTTGGTCTTCTATCTTTGGTTCTTGAAACAGCTCCAAAGTGATAAAAGTGAAAAGTGTCTGTTGATCCTCCCAACACAGATCTTTCAACCACATCTCAATTTCTGCATATGACTTTTGGAAAGTTCCAAAGGATTGGGTGGGGGGGGGCTTGCTTCTGGCCAGGGGAATCAACCTTGTGATGAGAAGGTTGGATCTTTTGCCCTTACCCCCACACACCCACCTCTGGAGAGGGGAGAGGGGCTGGAGATTGAGTTCTGTCACCAATGGCCAAACAGTTTAATCAATTCTGCCTGCTTACTGAAGCCTCCACGAAAATCCCTGAAGTATGAGTTCTGCTGAGCTTCCAGGCTGGTGAACACATGCAGGTGCTAAGAGGGTGACTGCCTGGAGAAGGCATAGAAGCACCTCACTTTTCTCCTATACCCTGGCTATCCATCTCTACCATTTCACTGTTCCAGAGTTATACTGTTCCATAATAAAGTGTTATTTAGCTAGCTGAGTTCTGTAAACTGTCAAGCCCAAGAAGAGGGTAGTGGGAACCCCTGATTTACAACCAGCAGGTCATCAGAAACACAGGTTGAAACTCTGGCTTTGGGAGTGGAATCTTGTGGAGGGAGGCAACCTTGTGGGCTGAGCCCTGAACCACAGGGTCTGATGCTAAATCCAGATGAACAGTGGCAGAACTGAGTTAAATTGCAGGACACCCAGCTGGTTTCGGAGAATTGATCAGCATGAGGGAAAACCCTCACATATTGGGTGGCTAGAAGTACTAACAGAATAAAGTTGTGTTTTTTTTTTTTCATCTCCCAATAGCTATTCTTCCATTCTTCTTTAGTTTTCAAATCCCGAGTTTTAGCTAGACCCCTTGCAACTGCTGAAAGGCATTTCCCAGCCTCTTTTGAAGCCAAGTGTGGTCACAAAATTGACCAGAGAGATATAAAGGGCCATCTTCTATGTGATTTCTGGGAAATTTCCTTAAAAGGAAGGGGCACGCCCTTTCTCCTGATTCCTCCTCAGCTATCTGAATGCACATATGATTGGTTCAACTAAAGCAGTCACCCTGGACACTGAGGTGACCACCTTGGAAGTTGAGCCCACACACAGCAGTTACATGACAGAGTAGCTGGGTTTCAAACAGCAGCAGTACTGCACTGTCCTTCTTGGAAATTCTTTTTGGAAAGATGTGTCTACCCTACTTAACAGACTAATTTTCAGGTACTTCTTCACTGCTAGCAAACCTTTCCTAATCAACACAGCATGTTAAAATAAAAGACATAAATTCTACTTTTGTCCTTCTGGTAGTTACTGCATTAACTTATTAGGATCTGTTAACTATTTTTCTTTTTCTCCATCAATTACTTCAACTTACTAACTGCATTTCCCTGCAACAGAAGCAGTTCAGGACATTTTCATCTCTCTTTACTGCCTCCTCTCCTCACCTGTCTTCCATGTCTGGGTTAGTCGGTATTTACTTCTGGACTGTTATGGATGCAGGCTGCTTTCTTAAACCTTTCTTCTTAACTTTTACTAAACTTTTTATTGAAGTATTACATACAGAAATATATAAATCATGAGAGTACAAAAGTGAAGACGTCTTGGGAATTCCCTGGTGGTCTAATGGTGAGGACTTGGTGCTTTCACTGCTGAGGCCTGGTCTGATCCCTGGTTGGGGAATGAAAATCCCACAAGCCACGCAGTATGGCCAAAAAAAAAAAAAGAAATTCAAAAGAGATTCTTATCAAGTGATGGTAAAAATGTTACTTACTCAGTTCTGTCCAATTCTCTGCGACCCTATGGAGTGTACAGTCTGCCAGGCTCCTCTGTCCATGGAATTTTCCAGGCAGGCATACTGGAGTGGGTAGCCATGCCTTCCTCCAGGGACTCTTCCTGACCCAGGGATTAAACCCGGGTCTCCTGCACTGCAGGCAGATTCCTTCCTGTCTGAGGCACCAGCGAAGCCTTGCACCTGTATATCACTACTGCACTCCCCCAGACCAAGAAGCAGGACAGCACCACCTCCCAGGTGTCCTCCTCATGCTCCCTGCGGTCACAGTTCTTCCCAAAGCTAATCTCCGTGGTGGCCTTGCGACGCACAGATCAGCTTTACCTGTTCTTAAGCTCTGTATCAGGGACTGATATAGCAGGCCATGTTTTGGGTCTGGCCTCTCTCATTCAACACTGCTGATGAGCCTCAAGGCTGTCGTGGCTGGAGAGAATTCTGTTGTACGCACACACCACAATTCATTCTATTCTGGGTGGCCACTTGGGTTAGCTCCAGTTTGTGACTATGACAAGCTGTGCTGTCATGAACATCATTGAACGTATCTTTAAGTGAACGTGAGACGTACTTCTGTTGGTTGTAAGCCTAGGAAAGGCTCGCTGGGCTGTAGAAGATGCACACAATTCTTCATTTAGTGCTTGTTGCTAAATCTTCTAAACTTGCTATACCACTTTATACGCCCCATCAGCAGGGTCCAACACCTCAACCACACTTGCTATACCCATCATTTTCATTGAACCATGCTGGGGATGTGCAGAGGCACTGTATTATGGTTTGAATCCACCATTTCTGGATGCTTCCCAAATCTGAACGCCTCTCCATATGCTCGCTAGCCACAGGGATAATGTCTTTCTTCAAGTCACTGTTACAGGTTTTCTTGTCCCTTTTTCTAAAAGGGGTCTTTTTCTCACTGACCTAAAGGGGTTTCTCTGAAATTCTAGGTATACACAATCTGTGAGACATACGCACTGCAAATACCTATCTTACTCTGTGGCTTGCCTTTTTACTCCGCACTGAATAGTTCTTAATTTAAAAGTCATCCAACACTATTTCCTCCTCTACAGTTTGTGGTGCTGTGTCTTGTTTTAGAAATCTTTGTTTCTCCCAAAGTCCTTGCTTTTCCAGTCAAGAGAACACTTTACTAGCTGTATGCTAGCAGAGCTGTATGCTGGATGTTACTGCCTGCTCCCTAACACCACTTCTCCCAAGAGGTTTTCAAGAGGATCTCTGTGTAGAAAACCTTCTAAGGTCATCTTCAGCCAGAGAAAAAATTTACTTTATCTTCACATTTAGATAGTAGTGTAGTAGCTTGCAAAATTTCTGTTTTAAAGTTACCCGACTTAAACATGAGTTTGAGCAAGCTCTGGGAGATGGTGAAAGACAGGGAAGCCTGGTATGCTGCAGTCCATGGGGTCACAGAGTTGGACATAACTGAATGACAACTTTGATATTGAGAAAGTATTCCTTAGGTCCACAGATGCCACTGGGAAGTTTGATATTAATCTGCTTCTCATTCATGACTTTCTCTTCAGAACAGATTTGACAGTTTTGCTACATCTTTGTTGTTACATTTTAATTGAACCTGTCTTGGTGTGGGCTTTCTTTTATCTGTTGTGTTTAGCACTCTTTACATTGAAGATGTTTCTTCTTTCATGACGACAGAAAGACTCCTGGTCGCTCCTTCTAACATACTACACTTTTTAAACTTAAGTTTAACTGATTTACGCACTTCTCTATTATCTTCTACACCTTATCCCCTAGAATTCTTCAACCTGAGCTTTCGACTTCTACCTTCAGCCTTCAGCTACATTCCTTCTACGACTCAACCCCGCCCTGAATTCTTTGTTGCCATGTTACTTCTCTCCTTGTTTCTGTTTCATATACCCATTTCCTCTTTTCCTGAGGATTTTCACAGTGTTTGTTGCCTCCTCCTAAGCAGCTGGGGATATGAACTCTGCTCCAACTAGCACCGCCTGTCAATCTGTCACTTTCCTTCTGACTCTGGTTGTCAGCTTCTCACTGTGGCTCCCTGTGAGCCTTTTGCCAAGGAGATCACACTCGTTCTCACTCACCACACCCCTCCAAGGAGCTCCCGGCTCACGGAGAGGCAGAGATGGAATCCAGAGTCCCACACAGCTCGCCTCAGTCCTCCTGTCATTCCTCCGAGCGCCAGCCACAACTAACTCCTGCTGCTCTTCAACCAGGCCTGCTTGGCCCCAGGTCTTCTGCAGCTGCTGACACCTCTGCCTCATAAAACCGTCCTGCTCACGAAGAACCCCACTGCCTGCTGATTCCCGTGCCTCCTTCATGACCCTGTCCCAACGGCACGTCAGTGAGGCCCCCCTACTATCCCGTTTACGCCGCCCAAAGCCTTAGCACTTGCTGATTTTTCTTCCTTGCTTTTTTCCCAGAGTACTTGTCAATCTACAGACATGTGTCTTTCTTAAACTTATTTTTTGCTCCTTGAGGACAGAAATTTTGTTTTGTTGACTGCTGCATCCCTGGCACGTAGAACAGTGTCTGACACTACTGAGGGAATAGTAAGGTGAGCTGTGCCTTAGGAATTCTGCTCTGAGCTCATTCACCCCTGGCCACCCTCCACCAGGAGACTCCAGTGTTTGCGGCGTCTCAGTAAGGCAGTGCTCTTTTCCAAAAGTGGTTTCCCTTCACAGGAATCTCTTAGGTCTGAGGCTCTGGAAGGAGTAGGGAGAAGCAACAGGAGGAAGAGAAAAAGGCACAACTGCCAACAGTCTGCCTTGGCCCGTAACCCTGGGCTCTTTCGCCCCAACCTGTTAGCCTACCTCAGAGACTAGAATCCAAGCACCTTCTGTCTCCTAAGGAGGGTGTCTCAGTTTTTATGTTATTTTCTCTTAGTTCTGTGGCATTTCCAGTTCCAAGAAGGGAGTGAGAAGGCTGCTGGGCTACTGTTATCTGTTTTTTAGGCTGCTGTCACAAATCACCACAAACTTAGTATCTTAAACAACAAAGTTTATTATCCTACAGTTTTGGAGGTCCAAAGGTCAAAACGATTGTCATCAAGCTAACTCAAGGTGTGGCAGAGCTATGTTCCCTGGTGAAGGCTCCAGGGACTTCCAGAGGCTGCCCAGCTTCCCTGGCTCATAGCAAGTGGACTCTGCCTCACATTTCATTGCTCTGACTCTGCTTCCACCCTCACATCTGACTCTCCTGCCTCCCTCTTTTGTTTATAAGGACCTTGTGATTATAATCCAGGATCATCTCCTATCTCAAGATCCTTAATCACATCTGCAAAGTTCCTCCTGCCAGGAACCTAACATATTCATAGGTTCTGGGGATTAGAACATAGACTTGGGGGGTGGGGTAGGGGACACAATCACTATTCTGCATAACACAGCTATTCTGTCATCTTCTCAGGAATTGGGGGTCAGAGTTTCTTACACTGATGTCCATGGCTAAGCTTTAGGAGAGATCTATAAAACCCTTGAGATTTTTGGCAAAGTGCTGTATCTTCCTGTGTTTTTCAAGAAAGAGCGCATAGCTTTTGTAAATTTCATAGTAGAGCTATGAGTCCATTATCACAAAACACTCACTGTCCAAGGCCTGACTGAGGGAAGAGAGCAAAGACCAACACTGTCCCAATAACTACTGAAACACAGACACGATTCCCCTAGCTTATACTGTATGAAAAGTCCACCACTCCTTTCTGTCCCCTTCTCAGAACTTGCATTAACTCCACACTGCACATGAACCTCTCCTGAAGACAGGGGTGCCTGGAGTCCCAGTTTAGTACTAGAGTAATTCCCCCAGGAAGTGACAAGGGCAACAATCAGAAACATACCCCCAGGATAAAGAGTGGAATGGAATGAACTATTACCTTTAAGTAGGTAAGACCCTATATCTGAGCCCTCTCTCCCTGCTATAGGTGGAGAAAATAAATGCCCTTGACAGAAACATAGCCACATCTTGGCAGGGCAGCATCCCCAGATCCCAGCCCCTCCTCTTCCCCATCTCCTTCTAAAAAGCAGAGGCTCACTGCCTGGTTGACACATCTGACAGCTTTCCCTGGGACGGCTGCCCAGCATGCTCCTTACCAAAGGCCAGGATTACAGACTCTGGATACAAAACCAAATGTTTTCCATCTGGTTTAAAGAATGTTTTTCTTTGGTATCTCTCTTATACCCGTGTGCCCGGCCACAAGAGAGAACAACTTCACTTACTTTGATTGCTGGGCCTGCCGTGGCCATGTGCCATCTTCATTTTGGGGCTCAATTACTAGCACCTGAGTGAAAGAGGAACCCATATCAGGAGGATGCCAACCATCTCACTTGCTGACATGCTCAGAACCAGAAAGGTGTCTGTCCACACACCCTGGATGGAGCTGTCTGCGGGGACACAGCCTGGGCCCTCCTACCTGACCCTGGTACAGCCCGGCATCCTGCACAGTGTTGTCTAGCTTGCTCAGCTGCTCATAAGTGTTGCTCATGTATTTGTTCCACAGCCGTGTCTCGCGCTCCGCAGGGATGTTGAAGAGCTTCCTCATCTCCTTCTCGATGGTTGCTGGGGACAGGCAGACACATTACTCTGGGCTTTCTCCCGGCGCAAGGACAACAACAGCCATGGCACACTCACTGACCTCAGCCCCTTGGTGACTCCTAAGGCCAAACATCTTGCATGGGGCATCCTTTTATACTCAAATACCCAACGACTGCCCCTAGGCTTCTCATTCTTTGATGATGTGAGTCCCCATTTACAACACAAAAGCAACATGGCATAGTTAGAAAATGGACCTCCAGAATTAAGGCAAATTTGGTTTCAAATACTAGGTCTGTCATTCTCTGAGATTTCTTCACCCTTATTACCACACGTTAAGTGGGCAGAGAACATGCACAGTGCTTCATACAATATGACTGCCAGGCTTAGCTGTCCACAAGAGTGCCCTGGAGAGCAGGCGCCCAGGTCAGGACAGGTAACCACAATCCGAGGCTATCTGGGTAACAAGTCTAAAGAGGATGCCCCACCTCCCTCTCCCTCTCATTAGCCACCATGCCCTGCACTCTCACGACTTCCTGGTATGCCAACGAGGGGACTCAGAGAGGGGACTCACCGATGGTGTCTGCCTTGCTGAAATGGCAGCTCAGCACGTTAGTGGGGTCACTGTTCTCACAAAGCTTCAGTTCCAGCAAATACACCTCCACCTTGCAATGCTTGACAAACAGGCCATGTTCCACCACCTGTGAACGAGAGTGCGGGTGCAGGAGAACTGGTCCCACAGTGGGACGGTCTGGGAAGCAACAAGCCTCATCAGCGACAAAAGGCAGAGTCTGTATGACAATGAGTATGAGCTTTAAAGTCACCGCCATGTGTCTCAGGAGTTCAAAACTCTTATTTCCACTGGCCCCAGACAGATGAGGTGCATAGGAAGGCATATTTTCAGTGAGCCCAGATTCTTGCATATTTCCATATAGAAAAGCACTAAATTCCTTCACTTGAGATATATGGTTTTCCTTTACTTAACAATAATCTTTCAATTATTTGTTGTGAAACTTCTCCATAACCTGGCTCCCTGAGCCTCGCCTCCTCAGAGCAAGTCTCTCAGGGTCACTTGAGATACTGTCTCCTGGGGGCTTGACGTCCTAAAAATTTCCACCAAATAAAATATAACTCTTAAAGGAAAAAAAAGAAATCTTATTTCCACTCATTAGGACCAACCAAGAGCATCGTGATGGAACCAGAGCTAGGAACCAGAGGGCACAACAGGAAAGTCACTGTTTGTCTCTAAGTGGAGACCACGACACTGCCCTTGCAAGGTCTGTGGAATCAGAGGCCTGAAGAACAGTTAAATCCTTTGGCAGCATGCTCACCTCATGGCAGGACTGTAGGCATGAGGGGACACTTGTGAAAACTGGCCCGCCCCTCACCATTTGATTCCTAACCCCTCTTGGAGTCCCAGCTTTCGGGTTGGAGAAAGAAGGTATCCTGGCCCTGAAGAGTGACGCTCAGAAGCTTGACATCAGCATGGCAGCCCTTCCCTGCTCTGCTAAGAAGGGAAGCTGCACACCATGCAGACTGAGAGACGTACCCAGTGCCTACTCCTCCACCTGAGGAGATGTCCCCCTCTGACGGGACAAGCAAACAACTGTGGGAGTCAGGGTGGTGGTATTCCTGTGAGTTCTGGCCACCAGAGGGGTCGACAAGCTGGTTTCTCTCCCAGGGCCTGCTTTCCCTTAGAGATTGCTCTTCTCTCGGCTATTAACACCTATTTTCCGAGGTACTCAACAATGTGATCAGACATTCCTAACTGCAGGGGGGAAGAGCAGTATCAGAAAAGTTAAGTTAAATAAGAAGCAGCCCAGTACTGTGTGTCCATATGCCCTCAAGTAAACTTTCCCTCACAGAAGCTTCCAGAATGTGATCTCGTTGTACTGCTGGACACATCCCAAGCCACTGGGCAGCTGTGATGTTTAGAGGCCTCCATTCAACAGCTTAGGAACACCTGTACCCCAAGAAAGCAACAGCAGTCAAGTGTCAGGGAGCACACTCACACCGACGAGCAGGTGGGACAATTCGGGTACTCACTTTTCTGACAATGGGCTGCTGGCCTTCCACGCAGCCATACCAGTTTAGTAACTTATTCCAGGCCTCTGCTGGGACCAAAACATAGTCCAATTCATCAATTAAATGTTCCTTTAAGGTCTGACTCTCAGGATCTGAAAAAGGAAAACAGCACATAGCTCACTGCTCTTCTCCCCAGAAATGTTTGTTTTACATGATTCTCATCTTCTTTTCAGAAACAAGAAAGGTATTTATGGGAACAGGTACAAAACTCCAAAATTCTGTCACTGGCTATAACATAGAGCAGACCTGGATGATTGTCTTTAGCTGTGATTTCTGAATAGTTTATGAGGAACTTGTATTTCTTCCAAAACTGGAGGGAGAAGGAAAGAGAAAAGAGAAAACTCCAATTTACATTTTCAAAGTGCTTCCAGCTCCACAATTAAAACTGTTTTATTGGAAGCCACTCTTCTCTTCCAGACAAGTGAAGCCACAAAGCCAGGGAAGCAAAGTACCCACAGTGGTGTAACTCATCTGTACAAGGTAGACAATGTTAAAAATAAAAACCAAAAACAGCACTCACAAGATGACCAGGGCTTCCCATTATTCACCTTCGCCTTTTTCATTTCCAAGGAAAAGGGAAAGACACTAAATAGCTTTGGAGAACAGGAATCCCTAAGTAAGAAGAATGCATGGGTAAACAAAATGCAGTCTATAAGCAGGGTGGTGTGTCATTTAACCTTCAAAAAGAAGGAGATTCTGACATGCCATAAAATGGATAAACCTTGAGGACCTTATGCTGAATGCAAAAAGCTGGTCAGAGACAGACAAATACTGTATAATTCCACTTATACTAGGAATCAAGAATAACCAGACTCAAGAGACAGAAAGTACAATGATGGTTGCCAGGGTCTGGGGAGAAAAGAGATTGGGAACTACTGTTTAATGGGTATGGAGATTCAGTTGTTGTTGCCGTTTTAACATTTATATTTACTTCTTAGGACACGCTGGGTCTTCACTGTGGTGTGCGAGCTTCTGCAGTTGTGCTGTGAGGGCTCTTGAGCTACACCATGCGTGTTCAGCTGTGGCATGTGGGATCTAGTTCCCTGGCCAGGGACTGAACCCAGACCCTTTGCTTTGGGAGCGCAGAGTCTTAGCCCCTGAACCAACAGGGAAGTCGTGAGATTCAGTTTTGCGAAATAAAAAAGTTCTGGAAATTGGCTCTGCACCAACGTAAATATACTTTATACTACTCAACGCTTAAAAATATTTAGATAGTACAACTTTCGTCTGGTGATTGAGACTCTGCACTTACAATGCAGGGGGCACAGATTCAACTCCTGGTCAGGGAACTAAGTTCCCATATGCCACAAAGCAAGGCCAAAATAAGAGTAATAATAAAATAAATTTAGATGGTAAATTTTATGTGTATTTTACCATAATTTAAAAGGGAAAAAAAAGTGGCTCCTCACTGATGAGCCAACTATTTTCCACAGCAGCTCTGGCACAATTATTCACACTGACAGATCATATGTTTCTATTCAGCAACAGAAGGATGATCCAGGAGGAGTACTTGAAACAAAAGCTTCACACCTCAACTCCAAGGTCTTCTCTGATTTGCAAATGAAAACTCACAAAGGTTCTTCACTGATCTTACTTGGAGACATATACCTTCTTCATTTCTAACACTAAAACTATGAAGGTCTGGCTATCTATGCTGTGCCCAACAGCAGCTACAGACCTTTAAAAGTGGGAAAGGAGCCAAGAGCTTTTAGCGTCTTTAACCCCAAGTACATTAGTTCTACAGGGCTTTCTCCTCTTAGGCTCAAGTGACAAATTTCTCAAACATGTCATTCTTATGACCCTCAAGGGCAAACATAGGAACTGGAATTTTCAATACAGCTCACTATTTTCACTTA
This sequence comes from Antilocapra americana, assembly GCA_007570785.1. Lineage (NCBI taxonomy): Eukaryota > Metazoa > Chordata > Mammalia > Artiodactyla > Antilocapridae > Antilocapra > Antilocapra americana. The sequence continues at coordinate 46,716,924 of ML660201.1, read as the reverse complement.
AAACTGCATCAGTCAAAGGGCATCATAGTAAAAAACACACAGGGTTTTGCAATAAGGATTAAGCCTTTGCAATTTCTCTAACAGAGCAAACAAAGGGAAAAAATGAGAGCACAACTTGGTCTTAGCATAAGGATTCCATCAGATATACAGGAGGGGCAGAGGTGGAAAGTGAGAGAGGAAAGGAGCAGACTACATTAGGGAGGCTATGCCCTACCCACTCCTTCCCACTCGTTCAAGAGCCCCTTCTAGGCAACTCCCATGACTGTAGGCGGCAGGCAGTCAGACTGGGACTGGCAGGTGACTGAGAGTCCACGAGCTAAGAGGGTGGCCCTCATTGGCTAGAGACAGGCCATTCCTGCTTTGTCAATGTTCCAGGGTCTGAACGGAATGTACTTCTTGCCTCCCAAGCACATAACAAATGTTTCCAGCCTAATCCAGTGACATCGAATTGAAAGACAACACAAGAAACGCTTGCCCTAAGCTGAAGGTCATACCAAATGACTTGAGGGTCCCTCCAGCTCTAGGATTCTCAACACCAATACTATTAAAAGCCTTGGGGTGGGAGGTGGGAGGGAGGTTCAAAGGGGACGGGACATATGTATACTTATGGCTGATTCATGCTGACATATGGCAGAAACCAATACAATATTATAAAACAATATCTTTCAATTAAAAAAAATTTTTTTAAAGCCTGAAGAATTCTCCTACTCAAATAAAAGATGGAAATGGACAAAGTGCAAATATAATACAATGATCCTCTGGGACAATTTCATGGTATACTTTAACCTATAATAGGAAGAAAACCCTAGAACATTATTATGTCATTCAGACCTCCCAGAAAACAAGGTATACACTGAAACACTGCTCACTTTTTAATACACCCAGGATAGTGTTAGGTATCTGAATCAAGCCTCATGCATTGTCTGCCTTCCTGCTGCCTTGACTATGGGCCCAGGCAACAGATCATCTCTGTCCTGCTTGCATGGGAGTCTAAAAGCAAGGCAGAAAAAAGCTGAGGAAAGGCCAACTTTCGTTTCTGAGCATCCAAAGGTGCAAGCCAAGCTCAGGCATGTCATACTTCACTTTCTCAGTCATTTCTTCCATGAGGAGCTGGTCTGTGTTTGTAACTCTACTCATCTTCCACCTCCCCTTACAGTACTTCTATGACACACATGGCCACCACAGCAATGCCTCATGAATATTGTCAGGTTAACACAGAAAATTCTGATGCCCAAATTTCAGATTCCAGATGCAGTTTCAAAATAATATCCTACTCCTTTCCATTCAATATAGTAATCTCAAATCTCTAGCAGAACTTGAAAAAAAAAAAAAGATAAAGAGGGACAGGCAGACTTTCTTCAGACATTCCTCACTAAGACATTTCTGCTTTTACTAAAAGGAGTAAATTCAGGAAAAAAGCAGCTTCACTTCTCTGTGAGGGCCTGCAAAGTCTTCTGCTATAAACACAAGTCAAGGTCCCTTGTCGCTATTCTCTCACAGTAGGAAAGTCAGGTTCATGATATCCATGGCAAAGATAAACACAACCTCAGGCCACCATGACCTCAGTTTACCCAAGTGGACATTTTACTTAGAAAAGCAATGGGATACTGTACCTGAAAAGAGTCCGGAGTTATCTATCGGGCCAGGATACAGATTATGTTCACCCACATTGTACATATCCCAGCTGTCGAAGCCCACATACTTCTTCCACTGTTTGAACCACCGGCTGTCAATAAGATACCTAGAGACAGACAAAAATGTACTGTACCAGAGAACCTGAGGTTGTACGTTTCTGCAGCTGCTCCCTAAATTTTTTAGGGTCCTTCCACTTATGGAACAAGCAATCTCTGCTAAAAAAACATTCTCTCAAGAGTAAAAGCAAAGCCAGGCCTTTTTGGGCCTGGAACAGAAAGCCTGGCCCAGGGGATGCACTAAGTGAAATGGTTGTTAAAAGAATAAGTAAAAGGAAGGAAATGACTAGCTTCAAAATGCTTGTTTAAAGAAATTCTTTATACAGGGAAAACCTTATTTGCTAATGACCATGTCATTAATTTCATCATCATCTTTACAGAGATCCTTGTTCAGGCAGATAGTTTGGTTACACTGCTTTGCTTCATGTGAAGAGCATTAAACCAATTTTCTTTCTAAAAATGAGATAGTAACATAACCCACTTCAGTTTTCCTTTGAGAACCAAATGTTTATGTATATACTTACACATATATAGCTATATACACACATACATACATACAACGTCGTGGTGTGTTTCTCTTATCAAAAAGCATTATGTTGACCTGGTTCTATTTTAAAAGGAGCATCATGCTGTTTTATTAATACAATTAAAACAGAAGGAGGGGGAAACCTCTGTAGGGGAACAAAGCATAACAATTACATTGGTGAGTCCTTCAAACTTTATAACCAACAAACTTCAGAGACCAGACAGCTTTCCAAAGGCCACAAGGATCCATAAATATATCTAAATCTCTAAAATGCTCTTTTCTCTCCGAACACTTTAACTGTTTGATTTTATTTTATCTGACACCTCTTCTGCTTCTGCTGACTATTCCTCATGTTTCACCGCTATTCGGGATATCAAGTAGTTCTGTCTGCTCTCTTGCCTATCACAGCTTGGCCAGCTCAAGGACACTGTAACGATTGAATTCCTCCTAACTTCCTTTCCCTGCTCAGTTTCTCTGTCACTGTAACACAGCCATTATCACCACTACCATCGTTTCTTAAAAGAGGGTTGCTCAACCACATTCAGGGCAACGCCAAGCCCCAGTTTCTGTTTCCACACAATAAAACCACCCAGGAATCTCTTCACTAGTGGAAGTACTGTCCCTGCTACTGGATAATTTATTAAGAAAAACTTACTAACTCAGACTTGCTCGACTAAATCTTCTTTTCAGTTAGGCTCTAGGCTACCCGCCTCTTTCACTGCGAAACGCTGCTGCCGCCAATTATTTTTAACATTTGCTACCAAAATAACCTGGGACTGTCAGACAATTGTTCAGCTACTGACCTTGACGTCTGTCCAGCAGTTTATAAGTTACAGAGTATCTACTTCAGATCTACACCTCAAGCAACGGAAGGCGGGGGTACCAAATATCGCTATGTTGGCCTTAAAAATAAGAAGTCAGGGTCTGTGAGTTGCGGACGCCTTCGCCCAAAATCTCTGTGAATCCTCAAAGGCTCTCCTCAACCGCAAAGTCCCTGGGAGTACTCCCCTTCTTTCCATCTCGTAGCCCTAGCCTCCGCTGGATACGCCCCCTCGGGCTTCAAGAAGACGGGAGACGACCCTCAGCTCCACCCACGCTTTCTTCCAGGGCCCTTGGAGTCCAGCCACTCTCTCAGAGTCACCAACATCTCCCCTGCCCAGCCCCTAGCCACGCCGGGAAAGAGGGGCCGGCCCCTGGCCCAGTGGGGCGGAAAGGCGAGCCCGGAGCTCACCACTGCGCCCCTCGCTGGAGCGTGGTCCTCATCAAGGCCCCGAGCTCGGATTTCTGGGTCTCCGCATCGGGTCGCTCACGGTACTCTCCGCCTTCCGCCATCTCGTCCGCGGCCCCAGCCCAGCCGGCCCGGACATCCGCCTCGCGCACAGCGTGCTGTGGACCGCGCCCACGCACGCACACACGTGCGCGCACGCAAGCCCCTCCCCGTGCGGCGGCCGGGGGCGTCGGCCCGCCCCTGGCTTTCCCCCACCCCCTGCCGTGCACCGCCTCCCGCCTCCCCCACCTCCCGCGCGTGCGCGGTGGAGCCGGGAGCGGGGCCGGAAGAGGAGGCGGGCGTCGGGAAAGGGCCGCTGTGTTCTCAGCTAGGCAGGCAGCGCCGAGCCAGCGCCGTCCGGCACAGCTTTCTGTGTCCAGCCCGGCGATCTCGAGGAGTCAGACCACAGGCCCCACGACCCTTCGGGTCCCTCTTTTGGCCTGCGGGGTTATCCTGGTGGTAAATCAACGCAGCGCCAGGTGCGAGGAGTCCTGAAACTAGATTTTCTTGTTTTCACTCCAGCCATTCCGCTTTCAGCGGAGACCTCAGGCGAGCCCTTAGCTGCCCAAACGTGAGCTCCGGATCGCTGTCCGGCAGGCCCTGCGGGAATATTCGCAACCATCTCTGTCTGAACCCCAGAATCACCTGGCCTAGGCCGAATTCCTCAATCCCTCCACTGATCTATTTACTTTATCTGGCGGACAAGCAGCCACAGGGGGGCGATAGCAACGGGGGTGCGGGGAGCAGTCCTGGTATATTCTCCACATCAGGTACCCAGACTGCTGCTTTGTTGCTGCAACAAAGTACAATAGCCTGAACACCTTGTGGCTCCCACTCGACCATGCGTTCAAGAAACACAGCCCTCCTTCTGGAGGGCTAGACTATATGTGTCTAGCAGCTCCTGCCCTCAGAAAAATTAGACAAATAATGACTCAGTACCTGCTCTTATCCAGTTATCCCCATTTTTTTATGCACCAGGGACCTATTTCGTGGGAGAACTTTTTTCTTGAGGTGGGGGGGTTGGATGGTTTGGGGGAAGATTCAAGCGCATTACATTTTTTGTACCCTTTATTGTTTTTACACCAGCTCCACCTCACTGCCAGACATTAGATCGCAGAGGATGAAGACCCTTGCTTTACCCAATCTAATAGGGGAGAGGAGCTATTCCACAAGTAACCCCAGCACCAAGTCAAGCAGTGTGTGATAAGCACCATTAAAGGGTATAAATCAAAGACTGTAGACCCCAAGCTGTGAAACGGAGCGTTTCACTTGAGTACCTTTTGAGTGTGACCTTGAAACCATAGAAATGATGGTGCATGTTAAAAGAGAGGAGACAAAAGGGGTTAAAGGAAATTTCTGGAACAAGCAGGGAAAGATTACAGAGTGAAGATTAGGCCGGTTGAGCTGTACGCTGACTACTGAAAGGGCCTGAGATCTAAGGCTATAAGGGAGGCTGGGGGACCATATATCCTGCATACAGATACTATAGGAGGTTTGAGAGAAATAGCTGAGGGTACTTTATACAGAGTTGCAGCCCACAGACCTACCAAGAACCCTTTGGAAAGATGTCTGTGAGGGAAGAGAGAAGAAACAGGTGCAGAAGAGAGAACCGGCCTGGTGCAGTTGTGGTAGGTCATTTGAACAGATTTACTACTTTTTTAGGTTGAGTTTCAGCTAATTGAAAGTAATATATTAAGCACTATTTGCTAACAGAGGCCTCTTGGCAGCTAGGTAGATAGTGGGGCAAGGTAATTTGGAATTAAAACTGCCTTTGGGAACTTCCTTTGTGGTCCTGTGGTTAAGACTTTGAACTCCCAGTGCAGGCGGACTAGGTTCAATTCCTAATCAGGGAACTACATGCCACATGCCACAACTAAGACCCATAGCAGCCAAATAAATAAATAATAATTTTTAAGTACCCCAGTGTTCATCACCGCACTGTGTACAATAGCCAGGACATGGAAGCAACCTAGATGTCCATCAACAGATGAATGGATAAGAAAGCTGTGGTCATATACACAATGGAATATTACTCAGCCTACTGAGGTGGACGAAACTGGAGACTATTATACAGAGTGAAGTAAGCCAGAAGGAAAAACAATACAGTATACTAACCCATATATATGGAATTTAGAAAGATGGTAACGATAACCCTGTATGCGAGACAGCAAGAGACGCAGATATATAGAACAGTCTTTTGGACTCTATGGGAGAGGGCAAGGGTGGGATGATATGGGAGAATGGCACTGAAACATGTAAATTATCATATGTGAAATCAATCGCCAGCCCAGGTTTGATGCATGATACAGGGTGCTCAGAATGACCCAGAGGGATAGAATCGGGAGGGAGGTGGGAGGGGGTTCTGGAAGGGGAACACATGTATACCCATGGCGAATTCATGTCAATGTATGACAAAGCCAACACAATAATGTAAAGAAGAAAATTAATACATAAATTAAAAATAATAATTTTTAAAAATGCCTTGAATAACTACATAGCAGTTAATCCCATATACGTAAGAGTTACTATGAAATGATAATTCTACATCTCGATCCTGATACCCCAAGTGCCCTTCTGTGAAAGCTGGGTTAATTGGCGTGACTGAACCTACATTACAGTGTCTGCTTCCCTCTTCTTTTTTTAGCAGTTCCTCCTATACCATTTATGGCATGGGTCAGATTCTTGAGGAAGTAGGACAAGTCAGCACCACAAGAAAGGGGGACAAAACCTAATTATAAAAATAAAAACTTTGGAAAATCTTTTTTTTTTTAGCCTGGATCCCTTCAATGCTATACAATAGCTGTAAAAAAAAAAAAAAAAAAGTACACTAATTATGAGTAGTTCCTAAAAATTTATATTCAATAACCAAGTGTTGAAAGTTAAAATGCAGGGACTAAAGTGACACTTCATAATCAGAAGATAACCATTATTTCTAAAGTTTTCAAACTTTCATAGTGTGTTTGATTATTACACGTTAAAAACAGAACTAGAAGTCACAAACATCTGCCTGTACTTTCCTGCTATTGTGGGAGTGACCCACGGGTTGGGGAGGAAAGGAGTTGAGTAATTCAACGTAGGACACACCCTGGCCCCAGGACTGGTTTCTCTGTTGGGCTGTTTCCCTGGGGAGGGGTATAGGCCTGGTAAGCCCCTCTGCTGGCCTGTAAGGAAACCTCAGAACTGAACAACTCACCCACTGCCAGGGAACCTTGGAGCACAATAGGAAGGAAAGCAGGAAAAGGAACTAGAGGGAACAGGCCTGACTGACTGGTCACGTACCCGCCCTCTTGGATGGGGATGATCTAATTGAGGGTTTGTAATGTCTGGGTGTGTGAACTTTCAGCTTTATTTGGTTTCAAATCGTAAAGTTCTTTCCTTGGCTGGTGCTACGGCTTACTCTAAACCTACTCCCCAGTCACTCTTGGTCCACACCTGCATGGCAGTCACAGAGCACATACGGCTGTAGTCACAAATATTGAGCACCTTTTGATTAGAGGTGGCATCAAGAGAGAAATATTTTTGGTTTCCTCCTTGCCTGTGCTTTTTTAGCTTGCCCAGGGGACAGTGAAAAAGAGAAAGGCTCTAGAGATACATTTTAGAAGAATTAAATGTCTTATCAGTGACATTATCATCTCTGTGGTATGAGGGGTAGATTTACTGGGGAAGGGTGACGTTTCCAGGGTGGCTCAGTGGTAAAGGATATGCTTGCCAGTACAGGAGATGTGGGAGACATGGGTTCCATCCCTGGGTTGGGAGGATCTCCTGAAAGAGGAAATGGCAACCCACTCCAGTATTCTTGCCTGGAAAATTCCATGGGCAGAGGAGCTTGGTGGGCTACAGTCCATGGGAGTCACAAATTGTTGGACACAACTGAGCAACTGAACACACACACCGAGGAAGGTGACACAGGCAAAAAACTGAAGGAATCTCACAGAGAGGATGTGGGGTCATTTTCCCCCATATTGGAGACTCATGCTGTTGCACAGATTCCATTCTATTTATGCCCCTGTCAGTAGGCAAGCACCCTGGGCCTGGGTGTGGCAGTGCCTTCTCTTCCTGCCTGAATTCTGTTACTGTCAATATCTGAACCTTAAAAAAGTATTTAGGTATTAATTGTGTGTGTTGTTTGCCCTTTGCACAGAGCAAATTCTCAGTAAGCATTTCTTGGGTGAATGAATGAAAGAATTATCCAGATAGTAGTCATTTTTTCCTTTGAGTAATAATCTGTTATGTACTCACAGCCCCTACCCTCCAGGGGTTCACAGCCAGTGTGGCTAGGGAAGATGTTTTCACATGTAATTATAATTCGTTGTGTGATAAAAGTGCTAGGGGGAAAAAAAAAGTGCTAGGGGAACCTGGAGGGTGATGTTGTAGACACTTGCCTAGCAAGAAAATAATGTAATATAAGCAACTGGTGTAGGAAACAAAGGTATGCTTACCATCCCTCCTGGCCTCTGAGGATGCATAGTAAGTCTGCCAAGGAATCCTCAGGGGCCAGGGCTTCTTTATTTTTAAAAAAATTTTTAGAGGGCTTAGGAATAGGTTACTTTATTTATTTTTTGAACCACGCCTTGGGGCATGTGGGATCTTAATTCCCTGATCAGTGATGAATCGTACCTGTACTGCTTGCATTGGAACAACAGAGTCTTAACTACTAGAGACCACTAGGGAAGTCCCAGACCAGGGCTTCTTTAGTTTCATACACAGGCACCCAGCACAGTCACAAGCTGGGGACAGAGGCTGGGGTAATAGATAGGTAGGATTGTTGGACACCATGCAAGGTGGACTGCATGTGCGCCTGGATACTGCCTGACCCTAGGCAGTTGGATTAAGTGAGCCTGTGCTTGGGTCTCCTGTCTTGGCGTTGCTGGCCACAGCTACCCTAGACCTGGGAGGGGTGCTGAGAATCGGATTTCTGTCTGCAGGATGAATGATGGCAAGGCTGCTGGACCTCTGCCCAGGACATCACTGTCAGGTCCTGTCAGTTTCAGTGCTTCTGGATGCAATTTACAGAATACCCACCAGCAAGCAACCCACCTACCTGGTGATTTTGTTTTTGCTTTTTCACGTGACGTGTCTGGAGTTGAGCTCTTGGGTAGGTCAAAGCTGAAGGATGTCCGCTCTCACATCGGCTTCCCTCTTACCCTCAGGGCCAGGGCCCATGGGTCCTCACTCCTTGGGCAAGAACCTCTCTCATAGGAGCTCCCACCTCCCAGTCCAGCAGTTCCTGATGCCCAGTAACTTGTTGACCAGCTCCAGCTGGGTTTTATTTTAGTGTCAGCACAGGTGTGTCACACCTCAATGAAAGCACGCTCTTCCAGCCTATTTGGTGACCATAGTAACAAAAACCTGCCAAATTCGGAGTACTCTGACCTGGATCCCTGTCCATTCTTTATAAATCCATGCCATGGATGGATTTATTTCTCCTGGGGAAATCGTTAGCCAGTATTTTTCACTCAATAGTACCCCAAAGTTAAAACTTATGAGAGGGACTTCCCTGGTGGTCCAGTGGTTAAGACTCTGTGCTTCCAATGCACGGACACGAGTTGGATTCCTAATCTGGGAACTAAGATCCTGCCTGCTGCAGGGTGCCTGCCCCCCACCAAATATATATATATATAAAAGAAAAGGTTGATCAGGCCAGGAATGCCTCTCTGAAAATAAACTTGTTTTAAGTGTTGTTCATGGAACTCCATGGAGACAGAAAAAGGAAGTCATCTGATAAAGGGCTAATTGTGTAAGAAGGGCCTGACCAAATGGATTGTATCAGATTTTGTTTTTTCAGCTTTGTTGAGGTATAGTTGACAAATAAATCTGTAAACTACTTAGTGTGTACATAGTGATGCAATATATAAGTATGTGATTTGCCGGATTTAATGTTTGGAAAAAGTTTAAACCAGCCTTTCTGGAAGAACTTCTGAAATGGAGGTTTCTGAACCTGTTGCATAATAGCAGGGCCCAGCCCTTCTCGGAAGGACCTGTGGACTCAGTTCTGCTGCCTGCTCTCAGATCAGGCCGTGTCCCCGAGGCAGTGCTACCAAAGGCCAGGATCTCAGGCAGAGTCGCTGGGATTCCTTCACTTTTACTTGTTAATTTGAGCTGCTGATTCACAATGGGGTGGAGTGGGTGCAGGTCCCAGCCAGTAGCAGTAGGGTGGTTGAACAAGAAAGAATGTTTGCCTGTGTGTTTTTGGGGAAGAGGTCTAGTTTATGCGGAGGAAGATGAACCCTTAACAGGGCTTTAGTCTGAGTCTTCCTGAAAAAGAGAGAGTTAGAAAAGACAGTTAAAGGAGGCAGGCAACTTCAAGTCTGAAGCGGAGTAGTCACCAGCCAGTGTCAGCCATATGGGGATCTCAGAAGTTCTTTTCTCTTAGAGCTCAAGGCATAAACTGAAGAAGAAAAAAAAGTGGGCGATGAGGGCTGAGTCATTGGGCACCCAGACTCTCACCCTCTGGGGTGAGACGAGTCACTCACAGATGTCATCGAGTCTTGGTTCTCAGAAGGGCCCAGATAGGGTGGGGTCTAAATGGGCAACAGAACTCCGTCTTTGGTCACCTCAGAGGGGACTCAAAATCTGAGGTGGAGGGGATTTCCCTAGCAGTCTAGTGGCGAAGACTCTGTGCTTCCGATGCCGGGAATGCAGATTCCATCCCAGGTCGGGCAACTAAGATCCCACACGCTGTGTGGAGCAGCCAAAAAGGAAAGAAAAGTTGAGGTGGAGAGGCCTTGCAGCCAGAGGGAGGTGGTAGGCCTGTTGATGATGGAGGGAGAGGGAGCCAGAACAGATAATGCCATTAATGACCCAAGGGCAGACAGAGGGGGAGAACAGCAGCAAAGATTTCCGCTTAGGGTTGGAAGAGAAGTTCTTCAGAGTTGATTCCGACACAGCAGGGACTTGATTCACCGATGTGACCATAAACACTGGGACCCCAGAATATCTGGACCACATTCTGGACTGATAACGAAGTATCTGGGTGCTTGTCTGTCCAAACAGAAGCTTCATAGCAGCGCTCACTTCGGGAGCACATATACTCCAATTGCAATGATAAGAGATTAGCATGACCTCTGCGCAAGGATGACACACAAATTCGAGAAGTGGTCCGTATTTAAAAAAAAAAAAATTGAAAAAAATATAGAAGCAGCTTCACTGCGTACAGGCCTGCAGAGTCCCTTGTACAGTGATAGGAAGTGGCTCCAGATCTGTCTGTCTCAAGAGATTAATGACAGCAGGGACCACAGATGGAGGGGCTGGAACTGAGCCACACCTGGGAAGTGGCAGCTGGCTTCCAAGATATGCCCCACCCTGAGCCTGGCCCCGACATTGCAACTGCTGGGCAGGGTCAGAGCTACTGTGTACTCTGCTGATTACCTGAGCGAAGCAGTAAGCACAGATTCAGATCAGACAGAAGCACTGTGTGGACCTATGCAAAGATCTAGCAGTGTCCTGGGGAAAGAAAGTTATGTCGAATGAGCTGCCAACTGTGTGAAGTAGACTTATATGGTCCTAACACCTGGAGAAGCTGTTATCAAAACAGGACTTGGTGCCTGATGGGCATAGAAGCCAATACCATGGCACCTACTTTTATTATTTGTTTGCACTGGATCTTAGCTGTGGCACATTGGATTCTTAGTTGCAGCACGTGGGTTCTAGTTCCCTGACCAGAGATCAAACACTGGCCCCCAAGTTGGGAGGTTGGAGTTTTAGCCACTGAAACACTAGGGAAGTCCCTGGCACCCACCTTTGAGAAGAGTTTTACTGCAAGGTGACCTTAACTGGGAGGTCGATGGGCAAGGACTCAGGAGGCAAGACTGTCAAATCTGTCCCTAATCCAAAATCACTGCAGATGGTGACTGCAGCCATGGAATTAAAAAATGCTTACTCCTTGGAAGAAGAGTTATGACCAACTTAGACAACATCTATTAAAAAGCAGACATTACTTTGCCAACAAAGATCCGTCTAGTTAAGGCTATGGTTTTTCCAGTGGTCATATATGGATGTGAGGGTTGGACTATAAAGAAAGCTGAGCGCTGAGGAATTGATGCTTTTGAACTGTGGTGTTGGAGAAGACTCTTCAGAGTCCCTTGGACTGCAAGGAGATCCAACAAGTCCATCCTAAAGGAAATCAGTCCTGAATATTCATTGGAGGGACTGATGCTGAAACTGCAATCCTTTGGCCACCAGATGCAAAGAACTGACTCATTTGAAAAGACCCTGATGCTGGGAAAGATTGAAGACGGGAAGAAGGGGACGACAGAGGATGAGATGGTTGGATGGCATCACCAATTTCAAAGACATGAGTTTGAGTAAACTCCGGGAGGGAGTTGGTGATGGACAGGGAGGCCTGGCATGCTGCAGTCCATGGGGTCGAAAAGAGTTGGACACGACTGAACTGAACTGAATCTGGAGTTTGATCAACCTTTATTGAGTTAGGGGAGGATGGGTTAGTATGTGGAAGCGCTAGTGTGGCAGGTTTTGATTGGAGGGCATTAGAACTTGACCACTTAAGGTATGGTCTTCCTGGACAATGGACCTTTCACTTTTCAAAGTGTGCCAGCATTCAGCTTATGGTTATGTCCAGGTTCTTTTGATTTTGTAGGGAGGTGGGGTGGAGGTGGAGAAACTTGATTCCAGGCATTATTAGAGGTCAAAATTTTTCTCCTGTGCACATGCTCTGGCTGCATTTGTGGTTTTGTTCTGTTGTCTCTGACGAACAACTCACTCTCTTGGTATCAACGGAGGAGGGCCAGTTTGGGCTGGCTCTGCAGTTACAAGGCCACAAACTAAACAAATGTGAATGGGAGCCCAGGGTGTTATTTGTGAAGGTCATTTTGAGCAGAACAGATACTCAGAAAGAAGAGGCATAACTACAAGGAGGGGTTTAGGCAGTTTCAGTCCTTGACTCATCTTCCTCTTTTTTAAATAAAGACTTTCTTTTGTAACAGGGCCTCAGGATGGCCCTGCTGCATGTCCTGGCAGAGGGAGAAACTTTGCGGGAGGAGTCTGGATTCCCACAAAGGAAAGAGTGGATTCCACTGCATACAGTGTTGGAATGAATATTCATGCTACGTAAGGCCAGCCAAGAAATGGGGGCTTAAGCTCCCAGCCCTGTGACAATGAGGTTAGTAGGAAAGGTGTCCCCTGCTGACAATGACACAGGACACACACACACAGTTCTGCTCACATTTGGCACTTTATTCATGAGGAGTTGTGGTCTGGGAAAGGGGAGGCTGGGATGGACAGGACCAGCGCCCACCTCAGGGGATTTTCCTGGACATCAGGCATTCCTCCACATAGGTTTAGAGGGAACACCTTCATGGGTAAAACCCCGGGAAAGCAGCGCTGACCGCCAGGTAGCAAGGATGGGAGGGGCCCTAGGCAGAGGCCCCCTGGGAGAGCAGGGTTTCTATGTCAGGCTCGATGTCGATGGTCAGAAAGCGGCGGCTGTACCTGCGCACGGGCACACCATCTGGGCCCACCAGGAACTTCTCGAAGTTCCAGGAGACGTCGTTGCGGCACACTGGGGACCAGGTGATGAACTTAGGGTCGGTCATGAGAGCAGTGGCGTCGTCACTAGGCGTGGGCAGAGCCTCCCGAAGGAAGGCGAAGAGAGGATGCGCCTTCTCGCCGTTCACCTCGCACTTTTCGAAGAGCATGAAGTTGGGCTCGAACCCGCCACCTGGTCGGACGTACTTCAGGCAATTCAGGATCTCCTCGTTCTTGGCGTTTTCCTGCGAGAGGGGAGAGAGCAGCTAGGAAATCAGGGCTGCGAGGGGGAAGGAAAGCTTTCTAACCGCAAACTTGGAGTTTTTCTTGAGTCATTCGACTGTAACCCTTCTTGCGTAACTCCAGGGTGGACCAGAACCTCAGCCGGGAAAAGCGTCGGAGGGCTGCGAGCCGAAGGCCCGCCTCTCCGCGCCCTGGGGCCCGGCGGAGCACCAGCCGATGTTCCTAGCCTGGGTCGCACGCCCACCCCCGCTCTGCCCGGTTAGGCGCACCTGATGTCCAAACTGGTTGCACGGGAAGCCGAGCACGACCAGGCCCCGGGGTCCGAGGCGCTGCTGCAGGTCATTCATCTGGGTGTAGTCCCGCACCGTAGTGCCTCAGAGCGATGCTACGTTCTCAATGAGCAGCACCTTGCCCCGCAGGGAGGCCAGGGGGAAGGGCTCCCCGCCGGCCAGAGGGCGCGCGGAGAAGGCGTACACCGTGCGCGGGGCCGCCGCCGCCAGGACGGCCGCCGAGCGCTGAGCGGCGCACATGGCGTGGGCTTCCGAGCAGAAAGTAAGGAGCCGCGGAGCTGAAGAACAAGGGGGTCGGGAAGCGCCTGCTTTTAAAAGGCGGGAGACCGGGGGTCACGTGCTGCAGACACTTTTCCGGCCGCCGCTCCTCCCCGTCTGAGTCCCGCCTCATCCGGCCTCCGGCTTCCAGCTGCGAGCCCGCGGGGCGGGAGGGTGTGGCCGGGCCGGATGCGGACACCGCCCAGACCGTGCGATGCGCGGGCGCGTTTCGTCCGGCCCAGGGAGTGCAGCGCCGGCACTGCGGTAGCGTCCGAATAATTCCCGCCCAGGACCCAGACGGGCTGCGGATTCTTTCTCAATGGTTCTTCAGGGATTGGACCTGGCCCCGGGAGGGTGACCAGCAACAGGAGCGTGCGCTGTCTGTGGCCGCACAGCTCTCCCCGCCTATGCCATATCAGTACTCTTGGTGAACGAGCCCTATCGGCAGGCGCGGGGATGGTGCAGTTGGCGGCTTTGAAGGTTAATTTGGAGGAGGGTGGGCAGTGCTGCGGGGAAGGGGTCAGGCAGTCCGGGATGGACTGCAAAAGCCAGCCTTCTCATATCCTTGCATTCTGGCACTGCCTAGACTGCTCTCATCCTAGCTTCCGGTCTCCCGCCTACTTTGACACCCCCAGCGCAGCATTGCCTTTACACGGGGTTTCTGGGGTCACTGTTCAGGCCCTGCTCCAGACTCCTGGAGGGGAGCCCAAAAGCAGGCAGGGCCAAGGGGACTCAAGTGGATTTCAGACCATCCTCATACCTAGTCAACTTCATCTGGAGCTCAGGCTTGCCAGTAAAGGACACTGAGAATGGACAGGTAGTAAGAAGAGGAAAATATCACACTCCTGAGATTTGTCTGGAAGAATGATGGCTTGGAATACCTACTCCTCAGTAGGCTGTATTTCCTACTCCACCCCCGTGAACTCGAATGTGACAAAATACTCATTGCCACCTCCTTTGCAGAAGTCAGGTTAGTGCTGGTTTTGGGCAGTGGGTGGGCAAGCTGGTACTTTGCCCCCTGAAGGAAAGGTGAGCTAGGCAGAATTCATCCTCCCATTCCCAGCCCTGGAGAGAGCAACACAAACACCAGGATACAGGAAGTTTAGAAAACTGCCTTTATTCTATTAGTAGTTGGAAAAATTAACTGGTACAGAAAAAAAGTTTAGTCAGCTGGAGAGGAGAGAGAAACCAAGGGCCGTCCAAGAGAACTGGCGGCTCCTCTGGGAGGGAACCTGGATACAGTGAGAAGAAAGCACTGTGAACTAGAGCCAGACCCTGCAGTCCAGGTGAGGCAGGTTATGCCACCTTCTGAGTGTCTAAGTGCCTCAGGCAGAAGACTGAATTCCTACTTACTTAGCCCAGCTCTGGGGAAGGGGGTACTGGAATATGTGGGGCCGAAATGGGGGGACATGGCCATCTTTTATCCGAGAAACTGACAAAATGGGAATTTAAAAAATGAATTTTCCATCTGACTTTATTTTCAAATACACTTTCTTTAAAAAAAAAAAAAAAACAATACACTTTCTGTGAAGATGACAAATATCAGTATTAGGAAATCCAATTATACAAAAAATACTACATCTAGTCTGGGGTAGATATATTTATTTTTGGTAACATACATTAAGCGGCACTAATTACACAGTAACTATAAGGTAACTAACATGAAACCACAGAACTGTAACTTTACCACAGCTGCGTGGACTTGGGCCTTTCTGGCTGAGCACATTTTCAAAAAACTGGATAGCCACCCAGAGCTATGCCAATGAAATCTGTTAAAAGGAGTAAAGCTCTGAAGTGGTGACTCACCAGAGTACCTTGCAGCTGATAGATGACAGACAGGACATGTTAGTTATAAAGTAGTTACAGCCTAATTCACAAAAGTTACCAACGGTTTCTCTTTCTAGAAAGAAGCAAGAAGTTAAGAAATTCCTTGAATTAGCGCCTGGTGTGTCAGGTGGGAGTGCAGAGGAGGGCTGTTAGAGCAGTGTCAGAAGGACCCTGGTGGGTCAGGTGGGTTGGACATCAGTAATAATCATGGTTGGCTTCTAAATACTGGTAGCAAGATGACTTCTGATTTGTAATCTTAGGTAAATTATAGATAAATGAAAAAGGCCAGTAATCATACACTAAGATTAATAAACAGCACTTCAAAATTAACCGCATGAGGGCTGTGCTTGCAGCAGGGGTTTCACAAGACAAGGCACCCAGATTTTTTCTTCCCACGTCTGGCTTGCAGAGCAGCTCTCGTGGCCATTTCAAAAACCTCCCTCACTCCATCTTTGGTCTTTGCTGAACACTCCATGTATCCAAAAGCACCAATCCTGTTTGCCATATCTCTGCCTTCTTCGGGTTTTACTGGCTCCTAGCAAAGAGAAGAGAGCACTTTTAGTTAACAGTATCACATACATATAGTAAGTAGGTGTAGAGTAAACTCCAGAAGACTTCAGAAGCCAAGGTGTCACCCCCACCACCTTTAAAAGGCATTAGGGCTCTCTGGACTCCCAGGTTGCCTGATCCTTCAGCTGCCACCAGTTTATCTCTAGCCTCACATATAGGAAGGTAATAACTGGACAGGGAGATCGACAGACTGATAAAGCTTCTGCATCTGACACACTGACTACTGTTGTGACGGTCCCTCCTCAGGGAGGCAGTCTGCACAAGGAGGTCCCATCTTACAGGATTAGGGAGCCTTAGGGACCCTTTGTGCAGGCCCCAGTCAACGAGGGCCAGAGAGAGGCTTCTGGGACTCTCAAACAGCCTGGGCTCTGAGGGTTTCCGCCTTGCTCCCTGAACCTCCAATCACGGGTCCTGGGTTCCCAAAGCTACAGAAGACAGAGCCCTGCCCCAGACCGTACCTGCTTCATCTTGGCTAGCTCCCGCCTTGTGTGCTCATCGTTCCGAAGATCCTTCTTATTCCCAACCAGGATGATGGGCACGTTGGGACAGAAATGCTTGACTTCCGGAGTCCATTTTTCTGGGATGTTTTCTGAAAGAAGCAAAATGCACATAATTTGGGGATACATATAATTCTATCTTGAAGAATCTCCAGAAGCCATAGTTAAATTGTGAAGAAACTTCAGAATCATGCTGGACATATAATGGAATTTCACTAGTTTCAAAACCATGAAAAAGGCAAAATCTAACACCCCTTCTCTTAAGCACAGAAATCACCAGCTTTCTCAGTCATACCAAGGAGCTCATCTCCTCTGGAGGTGGCGCCAGGTGAAGGCTACAGAGGAGCAAAGGATTCAGAACACAGGGTGGCTCCACAATGGTGCCCCCTGCCCCCCTGGCCGGCCATAACGTCACTGTGTCACTGTTGATGATTCTGACCACACCTTACAGGAGTCCCCATTCTGCAGCTACAGCTAGCCCAGGGTTCACACACTTTCTCTATACCTTACTCATGGGCGCTCAGGATGACCTACCCTTGGGTTACTGGAATTTCAAAGGGCTTCAGTGGCTTCTGAAAATGAATCATAACCAGTTGCAGCTTCTTGCCAATACTGTAGTAATTTAGATAAGGTGGCCTGGGTTCAACCACCCACACCCACCACCTTGAGCATCTCAGAGTCAGGGATGACGTTATAAAATGGAGATAACTGTAAGACCTCACATGAGGTTATTCTGATTCAATGCGTACAGCATACTCAGTATGATGATCATTTAAATGGTACTGATCATAATTTGAGACTATGTTTCAGGCATAAACTGTTCACTCTCTGATTTCAAGACCAAAAGGCAGGAGTTACAGTATGGAAAGATGCCTTGCCTTCTGGCTAGAAGGTAGAGAAATTACATGAGTAGGGTCAGAAAACTCAATTCAACGCTCCACTCCTCAGCCCACAAGACAGATACTTTCCTCCTTTGCTATAGCAGCTACAGTCAATCACTAATGTGACAACTTAAAACTCAAAGCTTTATTCTAGAACAAAGGGGGTCCTTAAGAACTGCAGAGCAATAAAGACACAAGGGCCAGTATATCTGACACTGAAGCCCAACAGCCTCCGCACTCAATCTTGCTCTTGGCTGTGCACCCTGTGGTCAGTTTTCAGTGAAGCTGCAACAGTGATCACTTTAAAGAGCAGGTGAGATCACACACATCTCTCCTGTGTTCAAACCACCTGAGAGTTCCCATCTCTCTAATGATCAAAGGAGAGGTCCACACCATTAACCACGTGGCTCTGCAACCTCGCTCTCTGTACAGCACACTGGACTCCTTCCTTCTGCCTGGGAAGTCTTTTGTTGGCCTCCCTCACCTCTCCTCAGAGGTCTCCTTTTCAGTGAGGCTCCTGACCAGCAGCATGTGGTCATCTTCTAACACTTCATACTATCATAGCCTATTCCATATCCACCACCATGAATGTTATTTGTAACCTTTCCTGCTATCAGATTTAGGTTTTTGCTCTTGTCTCCATCTGGAATATAGGTTCTATAAATAGGTGCTCAATAATTATTTGCTAAACATACAAAATTATTACTCTAATACCCCCACCTCCAGAATCCAGGACATGTAAAAGAAAATGAATTGCCTCTCTTATGTTCACTTTTCATGAATAATTTTAAAATTTAATTTTTTTACCTTCTAATAATTCAGTGATGGCAATCACCTATAATTGCTCCTACCCTCAAAGTAATCTGATCACTTTACATAGATTTACAGTGGAGTGCTTTGGATGTCCTTGTGAATTCCATTAAGAGAGTCTACTTTTATAAGTCAAGTTTTACTGGAACAGAGTCAAGCTCAATCATGGATATATTTTTTTTGACTGCTTTTGTGCTACAACAGTACAGCTGAGTAGTTATGGCAAGTTCAGGAAATGCAACAGAGAACACATGGCTAACAAGCCTAAACTACTTACTATTTGGCCTTTTACACAGGATTGGCCAGCAACAGGGCTGAAATCTGCACACCAATATTCTGATTGCTGATCAAACTTGTTATTCTACACCCAGACTCTGGGCCATGGTCTAACATCCAAACATACATAAAAAACAAATTCCGACATTTGGTTGACATTAGCTTTTCTTGATATAAACTTTTGAGTTCCCGAGACATATTTTCCTGGGGCAAACTACCAGTGGAATTCTCTGCTACTCCCTAGCCAAAACAAGAGAACTTTTAAAAGGCCCTTGGCAAAACTAAGTTAACTCAGGTCAGCAAAGGGGCCCTACCTACCTATGATACTCCTGCCAAGGCCACCAGTGAAGGCACAGCATCAGCCCCACCCCACCTCCAGGTGTTTCTGTGCTCCAGAGAGGGAGCTCAATCTCTTTGCTTTCCACCTCTTCCTTCCTCCCAAGAACCTGCCCTCTGGATGAGGGGATTACAAAAAACAAGTCATAGTAAATAGGCAGAGGTCAAAAGCTGAAGATTTCCTTCAAGATCAGGAGATACAGTGTTCAAAGAAAAAAATAAGACAGAATAAGAGTAATATTTTGCTCTGAAGGTATTCTTGTCCCTAAAGGATTATGCCCTGGATGAAGCGGCAAAGGATGCACAGTCCTCATTCCTACAAGATTTAGGCAAAGTTCATCATGTGTGTGTTTGAAGAGAAGGTGTCCATTTTCTTTCTAAAGCTCAGCCTCAAGGGCCTCCCGAGAGTCCCACCAAAGGAAGCCAGATTAACTTGAAAACTGAAACTAAAACACAACTGTTGAACTAGAGTGAGACAATGGCAGGCAGTACAGTCTCAGTCCTGGGAAGTATCACACAGGGGGCTCCATCTCCACTTAGCTCCTTGGGCCGCATGATGTTGAGCGATCGGTTCTAAGTCTCAGAGCACCCCTCAGTATTGTCATTTACGTGAGTACAAGCAGGACCCACAAAGGGTCACTCCAACCCTAACTCCCCAGCAACAGCCCAGGCCACCAGCCAGCCCTCAACTGCCATTTGTGTAATGACAGTATCTTTGCCCGATCCGCTGCCCTGTTAAAACAGAGCACCACAGCACCAAGCAAGATGTTTTATCATCTTTAGTACAAAACGAAACCAAGTTCTGTTTTGGGCCCTGTGCTCTGTTTTGCAGAATAAGAGATCAGCATCATTCACACTTTTTTGTTTTCCTTTGAAGGAAAGCAACTTCTGTAACATGTGGCCAACTGAGCTAGTGTAATGGTCAGGGGTTCAAGTCTCTCTCCACTAGCTAAGGGGCTTTATAAAAGGGCTAAAACAGGGCTTTAAAAACACCACTAGGAATCAGCAAATCATGAGCCTAGATGTTGGGAGGCAGCAGGCTCAACATTAAGTACTGAAAAAAGATGTGGACACAGAAAAAAAGCCTTCCCCAAATCTCAGTCCAGAACAGAGCTCTGGGAAATGCCCTGGAGATCCAGTGGTTAGGACTCTGAGCTTTCACTGCTGATGGCACAGGTTCAATACCCTGGTCAGAGCATGCTGCATGTCTACCCCCCATCCTCCTTAAAAAAAAAAAAAGGGGGGGGGGCAAAAAATAGCTTTCTATTTGGAACCCACCCACTTACCAAGGTGAACACGGCAGTCAAGGGAGACCTAAACTGAAAAGGGATTCAGGGCTCAGGGGCTACAGTCCTGAGACTTGAGGACTCTGGCCACTGATGATCTCCTTCTCTGAAACTCAAGTCTGCTTTTCAGCCACCTGATCTACAGAAAGGACCTGAGAAACCAAAAACTGACCACCACATAGGCAGTGACAAATGTCAGGGTGCAGGGTTACTCACCTAAACTATCAGGGCTGTCAATGGAGAAACACATCAGTATGACATCGGTATCCGGGTAGGAGAGAGGCCTCAAGCGATCATAATCTTCCTGCCCAGCTGTGTCCCACAAAGCCAACTCTACCTATGACAGGAAAAATAAACATGAGAGTACACGTTAATCCCACTACTTACTTTCAGAAGAAGTGAAACCACTGTACCTTCAAATGACAGACTGTCCACACAGTAAAATACAAAAATGGTCAGTTTTATTAGTGTTAAGTCAAAAGTAATTTTGTAGCTTATAAGTACTTAGTTACAAATAACAGTCTACAGAGGAAAGAAAGTCAAAGAACCACAGACAACATCCCACCAGGTATACAAGGCAAGACAGGGAAATCTAGAACAAGTAACTTTTCTTAATACAGTCTCACTCAACCATTTCCTTACCTTGTCTCATCACTCTGCTCCAATGAGGAAAAAAGACTGTATTTGAATTGATGGGTAAGAAAAGACACCATCCTGGGTGTTGGGCAAGGTCTGAGCTGACAGGAAAGGCCTATGGCTCTGCTTTTACTGCTCAAAAAAATGTCTGAATGAAGGCATCATATAGGTAGGGGGGTACTCCTTTCACCTTAGGAACCTGTTCATTTTTTTTTTTTTTTTAGGAACCTGTTCCTTCCAGTGGAAGGAGGGCAAACAGACACCTGGAGCCAGACAGGACTCCACCACCCCCATGCCTGTCAGGCACTGTAGTCAGCCCAGTCACTTCTCACAACCACAGTGGTTTTTAGCCCTTGTGGCCCAAGGAGTTCTCCCTCCAATGCTTTGAGTAGCCTTCTCTTCCTAACACCTTCAGAGCCCATATTTCAGTATCTAAATATTATTCCTACCTTAAAGTTGATGGCTAATTATTTTTTCCACCTTCAACCTCTGCCCCAAGATGTGTCACCCACAACTTCCACAAGTCCCCCTGTGCCTCTGTCACACACATCACCATCAGCTTGGTACAGGAATCCATAACATATTGATGCCCAACCCTCACAACTGGTCTGACCTCAGGATGCTACAGCTCATTCTCTCACAATTCTCGCATTCTCCCACTCCCCTGGCACCCCCACACCTCATGATCATGAGCATTCAGTCAGACAGAAGAGCCAACTCTGTCTCCTGATAAATGATTCCAGGGTGACAGGCCTGTCTCACATCAGAATGGGCCTTTGCATTTTTGGCAGACCTATTCCTTGATCCATAACCATCTAGAATCCTGGATGGTTCCATGGGCTCTGTGGGTATATACTCTTATGAGAACATTCGTAGGAGGCGCCCTCTCTCACCCTGAGGTACCAACTTGCTCTGAGGTAGGTAAATAGGATGTGATACCCTCCTCCCAGATCAAGTACCCTTTTTTCAGGGTTCCTCTCCCTGGTTGAAGGGCTTTCATTTTGCCAGGGTCAGGGAGAGCAAGAAAGATATTAACTGATCATTCCTCAAGGTTTATAAGTCAAAATCCCTATATTTCTTAAGGGTAAGAAGATCCTGGTCATTCCGAGACCCCAAGGCAAAGATGATGCTTCCAAGAGGACAGAAGAGCCAGTAGTAGCCCTCAAAACATATACTGAAACAGATGGAAAAGACTTTCCCAACTGATGATTGCAGACACATAAAAACCAACAGCTGTCATTCTCTAAATGACAAGATAAACCCAGCAATATACATTAGTACGCCAGAGAAATGTGCCATGAAAACACCAACCTAAACCTGTTTCCTTCAAGCCACTGGGTCTGTGTGCGTGTGTGGCTATCTAAATTGGGTGAGAGGTCTGGTATGTGACTGCAGGCCCAGATTTTCAAAGGCTTGTCAGAACTGGGCCCTGTCTCTACACAAAACCGATCTTCCTATGAAGCCCACAGAAAGCTGTACCCAAGCATCCCCTCATAGAACTGGCTATACTGATGGGCTACTTGCAGGGTACAGGACCCAGACAAAGTTCTCTTACACAGGAATTCATTGTGGTTTTTTCCATCCATTCGTGACCAGAAGGGTGCCATGGGGTTCCTGATGGCCTGAGAGCATCCACTGTGGCCGACATGGCTACTGGGTAAACTATAAGAGGGGGTGTTGAGTATGCTCTTGTTCAGTCCAATTTTTCAAGTGCTTTGGTGCTTCCAAATGCCTTCAGTCACTTTATAGACCCTTGCTGTCAACCGTAAAATGGCTTAAACCACTTAACAAATCAAAGTGGCTCAAAGATTAGACAGCTTACTCATGGTCATACAAGTATCAAGGCACCCTGTAATGATGAACCGTAGAATTCGAAGCAGCTGGCCTAATGTGCTTTTCACACAGTCCCACAGAATGAGGTTAGGTAGTACCGGGACAGAAAGGGACAGCAGGAAAGCAAGAATAGGAGAAGGAAGAAAGGAGACAGAATTGTGGAAGCCAATAAACTAGGTGCTAGCAGCATGAGACATGTGACTGAATGCCTAAGAGGACTGAGTGTGTTGGAAAACAGCCCGTTGTTCCACTTTTCTTTTCAGCTAACCCATTTGCAATGAGAATTTCATTTCTCTTCAAAAGATGGACAGAAATCTGGATATTATTTTGACAACAAAAGGGAGCAGAAGAGGGAGAAACAATTCTAATTTCAGCAGTTTTGTTCCATTCTTGCTGGTGGGCTTTCAGGGCAGACAGCAGGAAACACTGTCCTCACAGCCAGTGACAAGTAACCAAAGCAAATACAGCAGCCTGTTTATGTTAAACTCAAAAGATGTTACAAAACAAAACAAAACAAAAAAACCACCCAAAACCTAAATGTGAGCATGTTGTTTAAATGTCACACTGTGGATGGTATAGAGCCGTACAACCCTTTGAGGAGCATAATCAATAAGAACACACTGACCTAGTAATCTCAAATTTCAGCACTTAATGAAGTACTATGACAGAAAAAAAAAAGCCCATCCATACAAAGGTTCATTTCAGTATTAACCATCTGGCAACAAACTAAATTTCAAATATAAATAAAGCTGGAAAGAATACAGATTCTATGGCTTCCTCATGTGAATACCAGAGAAGGCAATGGCACCCCATTCCAGTACTCTTGTCTGAAAAATCCCATGGACAGAGGAGCCTGGTAGGCTGGAGTCCATGGGGTCGCACAGAGTTGGACAAGACTGAAGCGACTCAGCAGCAGCAGCATGTGAAATACGCATGAATGTGGACATAATATAGATGATAATAGTTTAAAATGAATAAAATTGAACTAAGCAAGAAGAGTTCCAGGAAAACATCTACTTCTGCTTTATTGACTATGCCAAAGCCTTTGCCTGTGTGGATCACAACAAACTGTGGAAAATTCTGAAAGATATGGGAATACCAGAACACCCGACCTGCCTCTTGAGAAATCTGTATGCAGGTCAGGCAGCAACAGTTAGAACTGGACATGGAACAACAGACCGGTTCCAAATAGGAAAAGGAGTATGTCAAGGCTGTATATTGTTACCCTGCTTATTTAACTTATATGCAAAGTACATTATGAGAAATGCTGGGCTGGATGAAGCACAAGCTGGAATCAGGATTGCTGGGAGAAATATCAATAACCTCAGATATGCAGATGATGTCACTTTATGGCAGAAAATGAAGCACTAAAGAGCCTCTTCATGAAAGTCAAAGGGGAGAGTGAAAAAGTTGCCTTAAAGCTCAACATTCAGAAAACTAAGATCACGGCATCTGGTCCCATCACTTCATGGCAAATAGATGGGGAAGCAATGGAAACAGCCAAAGACTTTCTTTTTGGGGGCTCCAAAATCACTGCAGATGGTGACTGCAGCCATGAAATTAAAAGATCCTTGCTCCTTAGAAAAAAAGCTATGACCAACCTAGACAGCACATTAAAAAGCAGAGACATTACTTTGCTGACAAAGGTCTGTCTAGTTAAGGCTATGGTTTTTCTAGTAGTCATGTATGGATGTGAGAGTTGGACTATAAAGAAAGCTCAGTGCCAAAGAATTGACTCTTTTGAACTGTGGTGTTGGAGAAGACTCTTGAGAGTCCCTTGGACTGCAAGGAGATCCAACCTGTCCATCCTAAAGGAAATCAGTCCTGAATATTCACTGGAAGGACTGATACTGAAGCTGAAGCTCCAATACCCTGGCCACCTGATGTGAAGAACTGACTCATTTGAAAATATCCTGATGCTGGGAAAGACTGAAGGTGGGAGAAGGGGACAACAGACGATGAGATGGTTGAATGGCATCACCGACTCAATGGAAATAAGTCTGAGTAAACTCCGGGAGTTGGTGATGGACAGGTAAGCCTGGCGTGCTGCAGTCCACAGGGTCACAAATAGTCAGACACGACTGAGCGACTGAACTGAACTGAAACGGTGA
The DNA here is from genome assembly GCA_007570785.1 of Antilocapra americana. Classification (NCBI taxonomy): domain Eukaryota; kingdom Metazoa; phylum Chordata; class Mammalia; order Artiodactyla; family Antilocapridae; genus Antilocapra; species Antilocapra americana. The sequence continues at coordinate 46,692,103 of ML660201.1, read as the reverse complement.
GAAGAGACCAGATTTCTCATTTTAACTTTTTGTTATTGTTATATTATGTACTGAAGAGACAAAAAGGCCCGATTCTCTGAAGGCCCTATGAATGGCCTAACGTAGAAAACAGCAGCAGTTGTTCTGAAAAGTAAACTCACCTGCTTTCCATCCACTTCAATATCTGCCACGTAGTTCTCAAACACTGTAGGGACATACACCTCTGGGAACTGGTCCTTGCTAAAAACAATGAGCAAGCAAGTCTTGCCACAGGCTCCATCTCCAACAATCACCAGTTTCTTCCGGATGGCAGCCATTGCTGAAACAAGACAAAAGTGTTATCTAAATGCACAAGAATCCATAATAGCTTTAATCTATCACACATACTTTCTGCCCATGGGCACAAGCATCTATTAGCACACTAAAAATATAAGATATAAAAATGTTAGTTAACACCTTTCCATGTGGCATCAAAAAGTCATACCAAAACCCCATAACTAACATTATACTTGATGGTGAAAATATTGAAAGTTTTCCCTTAAGAACAGGAACAAAACAAGAAAGTCCACTCTTGCCACTTCTAAGGAGATTCTGGCAATGAGGCAAAAGACAACATAAAACACATCCAGACTGGAAAAGAAGTAAAATTAATTTGCAGATGACATAACCTTTTATGTGGGAAATTCACTTAAAAACCCAAATGAAATCCAGTAAAAAGCTATTAGAACTAACAAATTCAGCAAGGTTACAGGATATAAGATTAACATATAAAATCAATTTGTATTTCTATACCCTAGTAATGAACAAACTGAAACTGAAATTAAGAAAGCAATTTCACTTACAACAGCATCAAAAAGAATAAAACATGAATAAATATAACAAAAAGGCATGAAACATACTCTGAAAACTTTAAAAGATCTAAATAAATGGGAAGACTTTCATGATTACAGACTAAAAGCCAATACTGTTAAATGGCAATATCCTCCAAATTAATCTACAGACTTAACTCAATCCCTATCAAAATCTCAGCCAGATTCTTTGCAGAAATTGACAACTGATCAGAAAATGCACATGGAAATTCAATGGACTCAGAACGGCCAAAGCAATTTTGAAAATGAAGAGCAAAGTTAAAGGACTCACACTTCCTGATGTCAAAACTTACTATAAAGGTACAGTAATCAAGGCAGTGTTCCACTGTTATAAAGATATAAACAATTACCTGGTAGCTCAGACGGTAAAGAGCACATGCAATGCAGCAGGACCCTGGGACGAAAGATTCTCTGCAGGATGGAATGACTACCCACTCCAGTATTTTTGCCTAGAGAATTCCATGGATGGAGGAGCCTGGCAGGCTAGAGTCCATGGGATCCCAAAGAGACACGACTGAGCGACTAACACTTTCATAGATAATAGAGCAGATTTGAGAATCCAGAAATAAGTCCTCCCATTTAGGATCAAATACATTTTCAAAGAGGATGCCAAGACAATTCAACGGAGAAAAAAACAGCCTTTTCAACAAATGGCGCTGAGACAACTGCACAGATAACATGCAAAAGAAGGAAATTAGAACGCTACCTCACACCACATACAACATTAACTCAAGATGGATTACAGACCCAAATGTAAGAGCTAAAACTACAAGATATTTTTTAAAATGCAGTAATATATACAGAAAACTTGCCATTTAAACAATTTGTAAGTAAATACTTCAGTGGCATTACATATTTTCAACACTGTTGTACAATTATCACCATCATCCATTTCCAGAACTTCTTTCACCTTCTAAAACTGAAATTCTACATTCATTAAATAATTAACGTCTCATCTTTCCTACTTCCACTGCTGGCAACCACCATTCCACTTTCCACCTCCATGGACTTCACTGCTCTACCTACCTCATGTGAGTGGGCTCATACAGTATTTGTTGTTGGGTGATTGTTTTATTGCACTCATCACATCTTAGAGGTTTCCTCTCTTTGTAGCATGTATCAGAATTTCTTTTCTTTTTAGACTGAATAATATTCCATTGTATGTACTGATATATACCACATCTTATTTATCCATCTACCTGCAGACAGACACTAGTGTTGCTTCCACCTTTTGGCTAAAAAATACATTTCTCACAACGTATTGTCAACAGTGTATTCACAAATATATCTATTACCAAGAACCAAAGAAGAAAGATAAATTGGACTTCATAAACTATTTTAAAGCTTTTGTGGTTCAAGAGATAGCATCAAGAAAATGAGAAGATAATTCACAGAATAGGAGAAAATGATAAAGGACATATATCCAGAATATATAAAGAACTCCAAGTGAATAACAAAAAAGCAGCTTAGGTTAGTGGTCTGACTTCGGATCTCTTGCTGCAATCAAGATTGATGTGGACCCACAACGATAAATAGACCAAATGTGATTTATATACACAATGGAATATTATTCAACAATAAAGTGGGGGGGGATACTAATATATGCTACAACATGGATGAACCCTGAAAACATTACAATCTGTGAAAGCAGCTAGTTACAAAGAAACACATATCGTGTCATTTCATTTATATGAAATGTCCAGAATGGGCAAATGGAGGGTTAGTAGACTGCCAGGGGAAGGGAACTGGAGGAAGGAGGAACAGTGAATGACTACCAAAAGAATAGTGAGGTTTTTTAATAGGGTGATGAAATTTTTCCAAAATGATTCTCAGATGGTTGCATAACTCGATGAATATCCTATATACAACTGAATTGTAAACTTTTAATGGGTGAATTGTAATTGTAATGTGTGTGGATATTTACGAAAGCTGTTACCAAAAAAATAAGCATGACGACTCCCCACCTCCACTTGCCACAGCCTAGAGGTCAACCTGAACTCTCACCGTTACCTCCTAGAACAGCACTCCAATTTTTAATTGTGCACTTTGCTGCCCAGCTAAAAGACATTTCTTAGTTTCCCTTACACTAGATATAGCCAGGTACAAACTTCTAGCCCCTGAGATGTAATCAGCAGTATTCTGTGGGACGTCCAGAAAATCTTCCTTAAAGTTGGAAATCCCTGCCCTTCTTCATCTCCTTCCTGCTGCTTAAACCTGGAGTCACAGCTGCTTTCTAAACAGTCATCCTAGAATATGAGTGCCACACCCTGGAGTTGGAGGAATAAAGGATGGAAGGTGCCTAGATCCCAGATATCTTGGGAGCCACCATCTCAGCCCAAGACTGCCTACTTCCATACTTCTTTTATGTGAATGAAAACTAACTGTGTTGTTTAAGGTAGTATTTTTCAGGTCCCCATTATCTATAGTCAAACTAATTCTCAACAATACATTCACTGACAAAATCATACTGTCTCAAGGGAACGTTTCTCAAACTGGAGTGGGTGACATAATCCATTGGGGTACATGAAGTAAACATTAGAAACTATTTTTTAGTCTGAAAACGTAAGAAATTTAGCTTTAAAATTTAATGCACATAAACTCATAAAGTTCTGTAATGGGAAGGGCTGATGCCGCTGTCACTCGTTTGTGAGTTCTGAGAACATTCATGTTGTAGTGCAGTGAATATGTGGCTAAGAATATACATATATATCATAAAGTTTTAACCAACTCACAATATTATCTAGTAATAGTTAAAGACTTATTTTCTGTGAAAAAGCAAAATGAGGATTAAGGATACTACTACTAATGAAAGCACAATAACCATTCAGCTCCTATATTCCTGCCTCCATTTTTGTTTTTGATTCTTAATAAACATTAAGGACCCACTTCAAGGCCCTGTACTTGATTCACTTGTGTTTTGCCTTCCAACCAGACTGCAAATCACCTTAGAGCAAAGGAAATATATTTCTTCACAGCCCTATGTGGCTCTGTAGTTTAGCGGACATGTAGTAGAATTTAAGCAAGTGAATGGGTATGAAGCAAGTGGAAATATATACCTTTTCTTTGAAACAGATCAGAGAGAGGAAGGTTAGTAGAGGAAAGCACGGACATGGGGTGATTCCTTGTTTTAAAATAGGCACCCTGCACTTTATGGTAGACTCAAAGAAGGAGCCAGTAGACAGGAGAGATAAAGGGGGTGTGGGATACATATTAAGTAAATCCAAAAACAAAACATTTTTTTAATGAACAAGGAGAGATAGACTACTTCATTTTCAGTCTCCTATGAAATAGTCCAGGGCACAGACACTAAGTTATCTTTTTTAAAAAAGTCTTTCCTCTATATTCAGTCTGACTGCTAACATCTTGATAGGATTCACAAATCATTTTCTATTTTTTCTTATGCTCACAAATTCATGTCACGATTTTACCTCCCTGGTCTGTCTTGGTATTGGTGTATGCCCAAAGTCCAGCAATCAGGACCTTATAGGATGCAAACAAAATGTATCTGTAATTCCCTGAATTATTAAAAAAGACTGTCACCTTTGAATAGCATTCTTCCTAGAAAAGTACTCAATTCTTAAGAAATAATTCCTCTAAATCAAATACAGTTAAGGACACACAAAATGAAGATGCCAGGGAACAACCAAAAAGGCTCTTGAATATTTCCCTTAGGGAATATTCTGCCCAGGAAAAATATAAAACCATTCAGCTTCTATTGATGATAAAGAAAAGAAATTACAAGTGATTATGGGACAAAATGAAAATGAAAGCCTATAATTACAAGGTGATTTCTGGCAGTCTGGTAACACAACCAGAGTTGTTGACAAGATGTGAAAAGTACAAACATCAGAAATGAAACTCACTACTTTTTTTCCTGAAGTGACCCAGGAATTTTTTTTACTCTAGTATCTTTCCTTTCCACGTTGTTATAATCCAGCATCTTTTCAAGTACATGGCTTGCCAGCTTGAGAAAGAAAATCACACTTAGCTCTCTCTGCAGTCTCTCGGCCAGATGTATTATTTTCTAGACTCTGAACTGTTTCAGATATAATTCTTACAAATGCTGAGTAGACGTTCGTTTTTCCAGTAACAGTCAGCTATAAGATAAGTCACCTGCAATAGCATCCAAGTGAGTGTGTATTTCTTTAGAGGAGCTATGGGGATCTCTGCATCTCTTATCGGGTCTGGCGTAACACAAAGGAATGCAAAGAGCAAGTTTTTCCTACTAAGGTCTCTCCTGCCCAGGCCTAACCTTACGGCCTCCAGCATCTTTCAGTTTATACAGTACTGCCACCGGGGGTATCCCACACCCCCTTCATCTCTCCTGTCTACTGGCTCCTTCTTTGAGACTACCATAAAGTGCAGGGTGCCTATTTTAAAACAAGGAATCTCCCCACATCCATGCTTTCCTCCACTAACCTTCCTCTCTCTGGTCTGTTTCAAAGAAAAGGTATACATTTTCAATTGCTTCATACCCATTCACTTGCTTAAATTCTACCAATTTGCATTCTACCCAAACTTCTACTGAAATTTCTCAAAAGTCACCAATGACCTACCATCACAAAATCTAGTCCTTATTCTCGATATTTTTTTACAACCTTACCTTCCTATCCTTGTACCTCCCTGACAAAATATGCTAATGTCCTCATCTCTTAAGTCTTCCGTTTCTCCAGCTACAGCCTCCATATCTAAGGATTCCCTTCAAGATTGTTTTTTCCCTTACTTTCCTAATACCCTACCTATCTCTCCGGGTTTCAGTTATTCAAATATTACCTTTATGCACATGATTCTCAAATCTCTATTCCAGATCCAGTCCTTGTTCTCAAACTCCTGACACACCTGACCTCTGTGCTCTAATTCTAACGCCTGGGGCTTTGGACCCCCTGGGTCTTTATATATATCAGTTCAACCACATTCACCAGGCATCCTACCCTATGGGAGAGATAAGGCAGGTTTTTTTTTTTTCCTCTGGATGTCTCATACCCATTCCAGAGAAAAGTTCCTTCAGGACCAGGACTATGGGTCTGGCTGGCCTATCCCTTGCAGCTGTATTCTCAGCGACATTAAAGTGGCAAGGACATGCTGAATAGAGTTCATGTACAGAGGAATAAAAGTCTAAAAAAGGGGTATGCTTCTCCTAAATACTGATGAAAAACCTGGAAAGGCTCAAAAAACTGAAATTCCAATCCGACTACCACAGGTCAAGCACTAAAATACTGAAAAAGACTTCAGTGTGGAATACTAATTGGACCTGGACATGTGCTATATACTTACAGTATTTCAATGTCATTCCTTTGAAAAACAAACTACACCCAAGTATGTCACCTGAAGCTATTTCTGCCTGTCTTACAAGGGATGTTTTCAGAGTCTCAACATTCTAGCTTTCCCTCTAGGTCTGTATAATGTTTGCTATCTGCCTTTCAAAAGCCCCCTATTTTACTCTCCTACACTACTGGTGGGAATGTAAATTGGTACAGCCACTACAGAGAACAGTATGGAGGTTTCTTACATTAAAAAACTAAAAACAGAGCTGCATATGACCCTTCAATTCCATTCCTGGGCACCTATCTGGAAAAAAATACGATCTGAAAGGATACATGCACCTCAATATTCATTGCAGCCAAGACATGGAAGCAACTTTAATATTCAGCAACAGAGGAATGGATAAAGATGTGGTACATATACACAATGGAATATTACTCAGCCATTACAAACAATAATGCCATTTGCCGCATCATGGATGGACCTAGGGTGTATCATACTGAGTGAAGTGAGACAAAGGAGAAATATCATATGACATCCCTTATATGCGGAATCTAAAAAGAAATGATACAAATGAACTTACTCAAAAAACAGAAAGACTCAGACTTAGCAAAGGAACTTTAAGGTTCCTGGGAGGGTGGAAAGGAATAGTTAGGGATTTGGGGAAGGTCATGTACACACTGCTATATTTAGAATGGAAAACCAACAGGGACCTACTGCATGGCACATAGAACTATGCTTAACATTATGTGCCAGCCTGAATGGGAGGGGGCTTGGGGGAGAATGAATACATGTATATGTATAGCCGAGTCCCTTCACTGTTCACCTGAAAGTACCACAACTCTGTTAATAGGCTATACCCCAAAACAAAATAAAGTTTATAAAAGTCTGGAATAACAAAAACGAAAGCCCCCAATTTTAAGTACATACTCCCTACCACCACTGTATTGCAGTTGGATCGTTCACATCTGAAAACAGCCATCAGAAAGTCAAATAGCACCACAGCAAAGATACCCGCTGTTAGTGATTACTATTCACAGGGGACAGTGTACCAAGTATACTGGGCCCAGCTCTGCCCTGTGATTTTTAAGGGCTCGAAAATTCCCGGGCTGGGAACTACAGCAGTATCAGTGGCTGCTACAACCTCTCAACATCAACCACAGCAATGACAAATTAAGGTGACCTTGACTTAGATGACGATATTAAGAAGAGGTGGCAAGAATACACAGAAGAACTATACAAAAAAGATCTTCATGACCCAGACAACTAAGATGGTGTAATCACTCACCTAGAGCCAGACATCCTGGAATGCAAAGTCAAGTGGGCCTTAGGAAGCGTCACTATGAACAAAAGTAGTTGAGGTGATGGAATTCCAGTTGAGCTCTTGCAAATCCTGAAAGATGATGCTGCAAAAGTGCTGCACTCAATATGCCAGCAAATTTGGAAAACTTAGCAGTGGCCACAGGACTGGAAAAGGTCAGTTTTCATTCTAATCCCAAAGAAAGGCAATGCCAAAGAATGATCAAACTATCACACAATTGCATTCATCTCACACGCTGTCAAAGTAATGCTCACGTGAACAGTGAACTTTCAGATGTTCAAGCTGGATTTAGAAAAGGAAGAGGAACCAGAGATCAAATTGCCAACATCCACTGGATCACAAAAAAAGCAAGAGTTGCAGAAAAACATACTTCTGCTTTATTGACTACGCCAAAGCCTTTGACTGTGTGGATCACAACAAACTGTGGAAAATTTTTAAAGAGATGGGAATATCAGACCACCTGGTACCAGAATACCTGACCTGCCTCCTGAGAAATCTGGATGCAGGTCAGGAAGCAACAGTTAGAACTGGACATGGAACAACACACTGGTTTCAAATCAGGAAAGGAGTATGTCAAGACTGAATATTGCCACCCTGTTTATTTAACTGATATGCAGAGTACATCTTGAGAAACACTAGGCTGGAAGAAGCACAAGCTGGAATCAAGATTGCCAGGAGAAATATCAATAACCTCAGATTTGCAGATGACACCACCCTTATGGTAGGAAGTGAAGAACTAAAGAACCACTTCATGAAAGTGAAAGAGTAGAGTGAAAAAGTTGGCTTAAAACTCAACATTCAGAAAACTAACTTCATGGCATCCGGTCCCAGCACTTCATGCCAAATAGAGGGGAAGCAATGGAAACAGCCAAAGACTTTCTTTTTGGGGGCTCCAAAATCACTGCAGATGGTGACTGCAGCCATGAAATTAAAAGATGCTTGCTCCTTGGAAGAAAAGCTATGACCAACCTAGATAGCATATTAAAAACCAACAAAGGTCTGTCTAGTCAAAGCTATGGTTTCTCCAGTAGTCATGTATGAATGTTAGAGTTGGACTATAAAGAAAGGTGAGTGCTGAAGAATTGATGCTTTTGAAGAAAAAAGTGTTGGAGAAGACTCTTCAGAGTCTCCTGGACTGCAAGGAGATCCAACCTGTCCATGCTAAAGGAAATCAGTCCTGAATATTCACTGGAAGGACTGATATTGAAGCTGAAGCTCCAATATTTTGGCTACCTGATGCAAAGAAGTGACTCATGTGAAAAGATCCTGATGCTGGGAAAGATTGGAGGCAGGAGGAGAAGGGGACGACAGAGGATAAGAAGGTTGAATGGCATCACCAAAGTTATGGTCAGGAGTTTGAGTAGGCTCCGGGAGTTGGTGATGGACAGGGAAGCCTGGCGTGCTGAAGCCCATGGGGTCGCAAAGTGTCGGACACGACTGAGTGACTGAACTAAACTGACTTAGATGTGGAGTCTGCCTTGCCTCTGCAGCGTTGCTTTTGTTTGGGGAGTTTTCTGCTTGCTTTTTGGCCATGCCAGGTGGCTTGTGCAATCTTTGTTCCTCGACCAGGAATCAAACTCGGGCCCCTGGCAGTGAGAGCACCAAGTACTACCCACTGGACCTCCCGGGAATCTCCTTGTTGCTTTGCTGTGATAACAGTTACTATTCTATAGACAACATGAAAGACCCACAGTCTTCCAGGTATAGTCTCATTCACAAAGTTACTGATAACCACATCAAAAAAGCCAATTAGGCCTTCTGTGTCCAGAAGACTTGATACTTTAAGTTACAGTAACAAGGTGAACTCAACAAGGCCACACAGGGGGCTGTCTGGGCCTGGCACTCAATGATTTAGTGGTTAAAGCATAAAACACAACTAAAAAATAGTAACTGCTATTGTAAGGTTTCTATTAGGAAACAGAAACTTCTGTTTTATTTGTTCAAAGACTCAAAACACTGGAAGTGAGCAGAGGACTGGCTGAGCTGCTGAGCAGCAGTGCGGGGAGTGAATGGCAAGAGGTCACCCTTCTGGAAACTACCACCTTTCTTCCACAAGAGGAAATAAGGGCTGTCTGCACATAAACATCCTCCCTGAGCAGCACTGAGGACAGAGGGGAGGACAGAGGGCAAGAACATCTTTTTTGTAACGTGCAAATCCTGGCTGGCACAGTCTTTAAGTACTTGGACCAATGCCCCATTCAAGGGTGACTCTTCTGCTGGCACTGATGGTGAAGCACTTTCCAGGGCACAGACTTGGCCCCATCAGAGGCTTGGGCTTTGGGAGGACAACCACAGAGAAACACTTCACTGCCACATGCAACCGTGATGCCTACCTCTCATCACCAACTACTTGTGGCTCTCGACTCCATTTCTGCCTCACCCCACCACCTGACACACAACTTCTTCAAAAAACACACTATGCTAATCATTCTTCTGGTTCTTCCTTTAATGATACAGACGGTGTTATAAGTTTCAAAATACACTATACTACAAAAGATCTTACACTGTTTGATAAGCCACCATGATACTTTTCACTGGTGTATCTTAATCACAAATCACTTGCTACACATTTGATAGGAATTGATTTGATTCTGAACTTCCCCAGAGGCAGATGTAATTATCATTCATTTTACTAAGGAGAAAAGAAGCTTAGAGTTGCCATATTTTACTGAGTATAAGGCCACTATGTTATTAAAATACATTTTCAAACTGGAACACTGTTCTAGCACAAGGTACCCAGTTTTTGGAGAGATTACTGAAATGTAACTTGTGCAACTGGGATTGACAACAAAAGATTTACTCATTGCTGAAGAGCCCTACAGATCAACCAAACTCCATTAGCCTAAATTTCTGCCAGTAAACATATAAATCAGGCTAGGTCTACTAAGCAAACATGTCACAGAAACCCTGTAGTGATACCCAATGAAAGGCATGTGGTGTCCAACTGTCAGGGGACAAGGGGAGAGGGAGAACATGACACATGTGAAAAGAAGCTATTCTACAGTATGTGTTATATTTGTGCATTATATAGTGGATCTGTGTGTGTGCAACCCACATATAAAATCTCTTAAAAAAAATTCACATAACAATTTATCCACTTGAAGAATCCAATAATTCTGGGTAGCTAAGGTCCAGCATAATGATTATAGATTATGATTATCATAAACTTGAAAGTTGCTAAGGAAATAAATCTTAAATACTGTCACCTCACACACAAAAAATGGTTATTATGTGACATGATGCAGGTGTTAGCTAATGCTTTGGTGGTAGTCATTTTGCAATTTAAGTGTATCTAATTAACATCATGCACCTGAAGTTTGTACAATGTCAATTATATCTCAATTAAGCTGGGAAAAAAGTACAAAATTCAATAGTTTTTGGCATTTTACATTATTTTTAGAAGTTGTGACAATATACAACAAAAATTGTCATTTTAACTACTTTATTTTAAATGCAAAACTGTGATATTATGACTTATAATAAGAAATACACATATGGTCTTTGTCCTAGCTCCTGGCACATAGCTAATAAAAACTTAGTCACTTGACTTCCTCAGATGGTAAAGTGTCTGCCTACAATGTGGGAGACACGGGTTCAATCCCTGGGTCGGGAAGATCTCCTGGAGAAGGAAATGGCAACCCACTCCAGTATTCTTGCCTGGAACATCCCATGGACGGAGAAGCCTGGTAGGCTACAGTCCATGGGGTTGCAAAGAGTTGGACACGACTGAGAGACTTCACTTCAACTTTCTAAGTGACATGAGCAATGGAGTTATTTGTTATAATATTTGGTCTTTTGTCCTCCAATAGCTTCAGTTCCTGAAATAGCTCTAGAATGTCTTGTTATTCATAACAAGCTCTTTTCAATCATACCTGAGTTTAACTTAATGAGGTGACTTTTGGAAAATCCCTAAGGATGGATTGCCAGGTCAATTAGACTGCTTTATAAACCCCAGGGGATTAGTGTTGTAACTTTCAGTTCACCCCCTACCCCAAGCAGGAAAAGAGTAGCTGGAGGTTGAATCCATCAACACTGGCTGTAGATTTAATCAATCATACCAGCATAATGAAATCCCTCCCAAACCCAAAAAGGTTCAGAGAAAATCCAGACTGGTGTTGTGACAGTGACACACCCAGAGGATATGGAAGCTGTGCCCCTTCTCTCATATCCTGCCCTATGCATCTGGCTGCTCTTTCTATAAGAAACTGGTAACCTAGTAAGTTAAATATTTTCCTGAGTTCTGTAAGTCACTCTAGCAAATTAACTGAACTCCAAGAGGGGGCTGTGGGAACCTGGGGTTTATAAAGCAATAAAAGCAGAACTCTTTGGGTCTAAATGACAGAGTCTCAAAATTAAAAGTTGACTTGATTCAGATACAAAATCTGAAACTTTAACCCAAACTCTGCTTGCTTTGGTAACTAAGTCAAGTTTCTTTCAAATTAAATTACTCACTCAACAAAATTCTGTTACTGTTATCTTTAACCTCAAAACATTAGGAACCCAAATCCAACTAACCAGCTTTACCTCCGTATGTCTTATAGAGTGATTTACATTGCTCTAAAGAGATGAGATCTATACTTGGCCCAGGTAAAGGTCTCTGGAAGAATCTACTTAGAAAACCTGCAACTTAAACTATCTCCATGTACACAAGACAAGAGCTACTGAAGGGTAATGGAATACTAATTTGGCAACAGCCATTTAATATTACTAGTAGCCTTCAGCAGAAAAAAAAGCTTTCTTGAAATTCATTTCAGGGAATATCTATAGGTGTTCTCCCCAAATAAAGTAGCCTGAAGTCTTACTGCATAGGACATCCAGGCCAGGGTCTAGCACTCCAACTTTTTTTCTGAAAATTCCATAGGCAGTCATCAAAGTACCAGCAAGATAATCAGCTTACTCAAGCCATAAGCTAGAATTTTTCAAGCTCCTAGTGAGAGCCCAGATTCAGCAGCAGAAGATATGAAGTGATGCCCAATTAACATCTCTGGGAGATGCGTTCTGCTCAGGGCCCTTTATGTAAGAGTTTTAAATCTTATTTTAGTTTTAAACCTTATAACCTATGTTTACTCAGACAATGTAGGCTATTCCAGAGTTCTTTGGCTTTACCAAACTGTCTACATAAGGACCTTTCCTTATGTCACAAATGGAGTAAAGCAGAACCCTTGAATATATACCACAGCCTTACTCCTAATTCTTTAAAAATTTTTTAACAATGAAGTGAAAATCCATTTACAGAAAGGGAAAGTCATTTTCTCAGAGGGAATGAAAGCAAACAAATAAGCCTGCAGGTATTCTGCTTTTCTAAAAAAAAAAAAATTTGCCCTCTTCCCCCAAATCAATTCTTTTAATACAAATTTTTGATTCCCTGGGTCATGCTGTCAGCTAGGTGTGAGGAAAACCAAGAGTGTAGTAATAATCTATAAAGTGAAAACACAAACAAACACCTAGTAGATGGTTACTTTATGAGATGAACCTTCCTTGACTATTCCTCAGTGACTCTCAAATTGTACATGCAAAAAAAAAAAGGGGGGGGGGGGTTTAAAAAAAAAAAAAGAGCAAAGAGTAAAGACCAAATCTCAAAAGGTCTTGAGATGTCAGTGGGAAGCAATAAAGAAAACTGTGAAACAAAGTACAGGGAAAGAAGTTAATTTGGGGGTGGGGGGTAAGAAAAAATTTTTGTAAGGAATTTCACAAAGTGAGCACATCCATGTAACCACCACCACCACCACCACCACCACCACCACGAAACACCACAGCCAGCATCCCAGAAGGTCCCTGTGTCCCCGTCCTCCTAAGTCATTCCTGGACTAGCCTGGTTTCTTTCCTTGTGGATTGGTTTTCCCTGAGTTTAAATTTCTTTGCTGGATTTTGAACTTTCTTTGGGGTTACTTTACAATCTTTCAGAGACTTCATCCAGGTTGCTTCAAATAGCATTTGGTTTACTTTCATTGCTGTGCAGTATTCTGCTCTTGACTGATGATTTCTGCCTTTTAGGAATAAACATTGTTACAGCAAATCTTGCACATGGCTTAGTATACTTATTTACTAAACAATTTTATGGGTTTATACCTAAGCAAAGGTTTTGCTTTAGTACATACTACTAGACAGCTTTGCAAAGTAGTTGTACACACCCACAAGCAGTAAGTGCTTTCCATTCAACAATTTTCTTCAAATTTTAGCCAACTTGGAGGATGTGTAGTGATATCTCATTGTGCTTTAATTTGCATGTCTCTGATGATTAATGGTGTTGAACACCTTTTCCTGAATTTACTGGCCATTTTAGAAAGCTGCTTTTGTGAAAAATGATTACTTTGAAGTAAGAAATTTAATTTTACTAGGGAAATAAGATACCTATGAAACATACTAAGATGTAGACTGAGGTTTTTTTTTTTTTTTTTAACAGAAGCCAAGAATAACAGAGTAGGTCAGACTATCAATCAATGAGAAGCAGATAAAACTACTTCAGACTTACTCAAAATTGTAAGATTCAGTAAAAATTACTCTGAGGTAACTGGTAAATGGTGCTTCATTTTACTCCTATAGTACATACACTGATTAAGAGGTTCTCAAAATGTACCTTGCATTAGCATCACCTGGAGAGTGGGGTTATTTAAACCCAGACTAATGGACCCAACCCCCAGAGGTTCAGATTCAACAGTTCTGTGGTAGGGGCTGAGACAGTTCTATGTGATGCTAATACCACTAATCTAGGGATCACTTTGAGAACCACTGAAGGCCGAGATAGTCACCTTAATAGGATGATTTCATTAACTGAAGACTAAAGAATAAAAAAAAAAGGGAGAACTAAGTCAATCATGAGTGCCTTACAATATCTGCCTGCTAACCTTCAGTTAGCAGTTATTTTTAATTTCCAATTTAATCTAGAAGACTCCAGAATGTTACATACTAAACTCTAGGCACTAAAACAGCTCCAGAAAGCCTTGAGGAAGCTATTCAGACAAAAGTGAGTCAACATCATGGTTACACAAACATGAGGAAATCATGGAAGACTGCTGTGTGAAATGGAGAGAACTGAATGTTAATGCATCATTGTAGTTTACCTACCCAGGTGCAGGAAGTAGCTGAGAAATATCTGAAGGACCACTCCCACACTGCAACAAGGTAAGCACGACAGGCAGGAGTGCAAAGAGGCTGTAGTAAGCAGAGGGAATCCTGAGACTTGTAAAAAGAAGTGTGAAAAGAGCTGCTGCTGCTGCTGCTAAGCCGCTTCAGTTGTGTCCGACTCTGTGCGACCCCATAGACAGCAGCCCACCAGGCTCCACCGTCCCTGGGATTCTCCAGGCAAGAACATTGGAGTGGGTTGCCATTTCCTTCTCCAATGCATGAAAGTGAAAAGTGAAAGTAAAGTTGCTCAGTCGTGTTCGACTCTTCGAGACCCCATGGACTGCAGCCCACCAGGCTCCTCTGCCTATGGGATTTTTCCAGGCAAGAGTACTGGAGTGGGGTGCCACTGCCTTCTCTAGTGAAAACAGCTGGCTACCACTTATCAGTCTAATTGTAGCAGAGCTTCCTGAAAGTCAAAGCTGCTACCCTTTCTTGACATCATCTATCTCCTAATGAGAGTAAAGAGACTAAGACAAACTAGAACTAAATCAATGACTTTACAGCAACTCAAATGTACCAAGACTTTTGATCAAATATATCAAAAACTCAGTTAAGGAGAAATGATTCAGAGTAATCAATCACTCTGAGTTACCGATTAACTGACTTTCACAATATCACCAAGATTTGCTTGAAGAGGCAAAAGAGAAAAGGATACTAAAACCTGCACAATTGCTTCCTGATGCTTGTTGGGGGAGAGAGGAGGGTGAGAATAGCGTGTTTAGGAATACAGTCTGTGGAACAAATTTGTTCATTAGTTCAGTTCCTTGTTCTGCCCCTTACTGGTTAGCTGTGACTATGGACAAGTTAGTCTTTCTGTGATTCAATTTCTTTTTCTGTAAAATAAGAATATAGGCTCTATCCCGTAGGGCAGTTATGAGAGTTAGATGTGTTCATATAAAGGAAACAGTCTATAAAAGCACTACTTAAGTACTTCCTATTTCTGGCAATTTTCCTTTTATTTTCCACAAAGTGGTGGAAGACAAGGCTTCTTTACCTTTAACTCAATGTCTGTGGTTCTGGGTACAAGTATGGAGAAAAAGAAAGTTGGGAGAGTGGGTTGCAAAAAAGAAAGGTGATTTAGATAAATGGAAAGACATCTGTGGTCACGGCACATCTGAGGATAGGTGGCGATGCTCCTCAAATTGATCTTTCTCAAACAGATCTATACATTCAACGCATTCCTTAGCAAAATCTCAGCAGGGTTCTTTGCCAGAAATTAAGAAGCTGCTCCTAAAATTCATATAGAAATAAGGGACTCAGACTAGCCAAAACAATATTGAAAAAGAAAAATTAAGTTGGAGGATTTCCTACTTTCAAAACTCACCACAAAGCTACGGTAGTAAACCAAAAGGCAATGCTGTACTAGTATACAGACAGACATACAGATAAATAGAAGAGAGATCAGAAGCAAACCTTCACATATATGGTCAGCTGATTTATAATAAGGGGCCAAGACCATTCTATGAGCAAAGGACAGTCATTCCAGTAAACAGTGCTGGGGGACCTAGATATTCACATGCAAAAGTCCAGACTCTGAGTTTACACAATAAACAAAGTTAACTAAAACAGGTAAAAGAGGAAAACTATAAAAACCTTAAAATACTGGGGAAAAATCTTGTCATTGGATTTAACAATAATTTCTTGGATATGACATCACAAGCAAAGTCAGTTAAAAAAAAAAAACTTAAAATTGAATTTCATCAAAATTAAAAACTTTTGTATCTCAAAGAGCACCATCAGAAAGTAAAAAGATGACCTACTTTTGAGGAGACAGTATTTGCAAACCACGTTATCTGATATGAGATTAATATCCAGAATATACATAGAACTCCTAAAATTAAATAGCAAAAAAAGAAACAACCCAATTCAAAACTGGGCAACAGAAGATAATACAAATGGCCAATAAGTTCATGAAAAAGATGGTCAACATCACAAATTATTAAGGAAATACAAATCAAAACTACAATTAAATACCACCTCACATCTATTTGGATGGCCAATATTAAAAAAAAGACAAAGAAAACAAGTGTTACACAGGGGTGCAAAATGCTACAGCCACTACGAAAAACAGTACAGAGGCCTCTCAAAACATTAAAAACAGAATTATCATATGACCCAGCATTCCACTTCTGGGTATATACATCAAATAACTGAAAAGCAGAACCTTGATGAGATATTTGCACAATCATGTTCATAGCAATATTATTCACAATAGCTAAAACACAAAAGCAACCCAAGTACAGACACATAAACTGTGGTATATACACACAACAAATTATTCAGCTTCAGAGAAGGAAGGAAATTCTCAATGTGCTACAACATGGAGGACATTATGCCAACTGAAATAAGCAAGTCACAAAAAAATAAATATATGATTCCACTTATGTTTTAGTTAAAATCATAAAGACACAAAGGGGAATGAGTGGTGTTTGCCTAGGTCCATGGGGACAAGAGAACGGAGGATTAATACTAAATGGGTCTGTAGATTTTCAGATTTACAAGACAAAAAGAGTTATGGGAATAAATGGTAGTGACGGGAGCACAACAATGTGAGTTTTATTTGGCTTGCAGGATCTTTATTTCCCACCCAGGGACTGAACCTGGGGCAGGGCGATGAAAGCCTGGAATCCTAACCATGAAGCCACCATGGAACTCTTGACATGAATGTAATAATATTTAATACCCCTGAACTGAACACGGCTAAGATGGGGACTTCCCTGGTGGTCCAGGGGCTAAGACACCAAGCTCCCAATGCAGGGGGCCTGGGTTTGATCCCTGGTCAGGGAACCAGATCCCACAAGCTGCAACTAAGACTCAGAGTTGTCAAGTAAATAAATATTTTTATATTTAAGTTTCCATGATACTCTTTCTATACATCTCACCCTCTCCTCTCTCCCCATGTCCTTAAGTCTATTCTCTATGTCTGTTTCTCCATTGCTGCCCTGTAAATAAATTCTTCAGAACCATTTTCCTGGATTCCATGTATG
The DNA here is from genome assembly GCA_007570785.1 of Antilocapra americana. Taxonomy (NCBI): domain Eukaryota; kingdom Metazoa; phylum Chordata; class Mammalia; order Artiodactyla; family Antilocapridae; genus Antilocapra; species Antilocapra americana. The sequence goes on along the minus strand of ML660201.1, from coordinate 46,674,560 downwards.
AGCGTTAGAATACAATATGTTTATTTTTCTCTTTCTGACTCACTTCACTCTGCATACTAGGTTCTAGGTTCATCCACCTCATCAGAACTGATTCAAACATGTTCCTTTTTATGGCTGAGTAATATTCCATTGTGTATATGTACCACCACTTCTTTATCCATTCATCTGTTGATGGGCATCTAGGTTGCTTCCATGTTCTAGCTATTGTAAATAGTGCTGCGGTGAACAATGGGATATGTGTCTTTTTCAACCTAGGGTATATACCTAGGAGTGGGATTGCTGGGTCATATGGTGGTTTTATTCCTAGGTTTTTAAGGAATCTCCATACCGTCTTCCATAGTGGCTGTATCAATCTACATTCCCACCAACAGTGCAAGAGCGTTCCCTTTTCTCCATACCCTCTCCAGCATTTATTGTTTGTTGACTTTTTGATGATGGCCATTCTAACCGGTGTGAGGTGATATCTCATTGTGGTTTTGATTTGCATTTCTCTAACAATGAGCAGTGCTGAGCATCTTTTCATGTGTTTGTTAGCCATCTATATGTCTTCTTTGGAGAAATATGTGCTTAGGTCTTTTCCCTACTTTTTGATTGGGTTGTTTGTTTTCCTGGTATTGAGTTAATCAATACCAATAAATAAATAAATAAATATATTTTTTTAAAGGCTAAGAAGGTAAATTTTATGTTCTGTGTAATTAAAAAAAAGGTATCAGTAGACCCCAGTCTTCACACTGATTTAGAAGACACAAGTAAATCAGTTTTGCAAAACAAAAGGAGGCTTTTTTTTTTCTTTATAGGCTGGTGTCTGCATTCTATTATAGTGACCACAGGCTGGCTATCAGAAGCAATCAGGCTGACAGCTCCTGTCAGGATTTAGGAAATCTAATCTGTTTCACTTTGGAACAGACAACATGTAACAAAAAAATATAGATCAAACAAAAGTCAGACTGGAAAAACATATGGCCTATCCTAGGTTCAGGATTTCAAGGAAGAGTTACAGTGGTGGCCTTAGAGAAACTAAATAAAACTCTTTCAGGAATAAAGTCAAGGTTATTAATATGAAAGAGAAAATCAAAGGGGAAAATGAGGAATCAAAGTGAAAATTTTACTTAATGAAGAACAGTGAAAAACTTAACCGAGCAGTTCTTCAAAGAGCCCAGAGTGATAAGTGAGTGTAGCTAGCAAACTGTTGCAAATATCACTGATCTGGGATTTTAAGAAACACAGCTTAATTACAGTTTATCTGGAACAATGCTGTTAAGTCACTGCTGCTGCTGCAGCGGCTTTAGTTGTGTCTGACTCTGTGCAACCCCATAGACAGCAGCCCACCAGGCTCCCCGGTCCCTGGGAGTCTCCAGGCAAGAACACTGGAGTGGGTTGCCATTTCCTTCTCCAGTGCATGAAAGTGAAAAGTGAAAGTGAAGTCAGTCAGTCGTGTCTGACTCTTCGTGACCCTATGGACTGCGGCCTACCCGGCTCCTCTGTCCATGGGCTTTTCCAGGCAAGAATACTAGAGTGGGGTGCCATCGCCTTCTCCGTGTTAAGTCAAAGTCGTGTCAGACTCTTGTGACCCCATGGACCATAGTCTGCCAGGTTCTTATTTATACTTTATCCACAACAAAGGCAAGTAGAACTTGCCTGAAGAACTAGGGTACCTTCAGGATTCAAGAGACATTTCAACAACAATATAGTAAGCACCTATATATGTTTACATACCAACAGTTAATAACGCCTAACTTCCTAAAAAGTTGGCTTTACTAAGCAATTAAGTTAATGGAACGAGGACTTCAGCTAGAATTAGGTAAGAAGGGTCACAGGACAGAAAATCAGTTTATGGATCAAAGTTTAGAAATTTAATCCTGGATCACAAGGTCACTCACACACACACACACTTGGGTTTTTAAGTACTGCACTGCAGAAGCAATGTTCTCCAACAACCTTCTGACAGTAAAGATATAAAGGATCCAATTCACTCTAAGTCTATTCCATTAACATTTGCACCATGATAAAATTCTGTAAACAGTAAAAGCCTATTCTGGTCCTGTATACACTTTCCTTCTGCCCAAGAAGCCTCCCCACCTCTTCTCTATCAAATATTTACCTTTCAAGATGACAAAGTTACTTCTTTCCTGATCTCTTCCTCCATTTCCTTTTCCACACAATCTCCTTTATAAATATCCTCATACCTATTTATCATTCTCATTTAAATAAGGGGCTTCCCAGGTGGTGCAGTGGTGAAGAATCCGCCTGCCAACGCAGGAGACAAAAGGAAACGTGGGTTCAACCCCTCGGTTGGGAAGGTCGCTTAGAGTAGGAAATAGCAACCCATTCCAGTATTCTTGCCTGGGAAATTCCTTGGACAGAGGGACAGAAGAACCTGGCGGCCTACAGTCCATGGAGTGGCAAAGAGTCAGACACAAGTAAGACTCCTCCTACTGACTGAAAGCTAACTTAGAACAGGGACAGTTTTACTCATTTTTAAATGACCAAGGCTAAGCCAGACACTAGCAGGCTCTCCATGTGTGTTTGCTGAATGAATGAACGAAAGCCATCATATAATTTACCACACTGGCTGCTACACAAGAGAAATAAAAACTTGACTTCAACCTGACTTTGAAAGAAAGTACTAGTGAAGCTCTCAACATGTTTAAGTAAGACTTCTCTCGTATCTAAATTATTCATAAGCAGGAAGGAAGTCAAAGAGTTCAACAACAGTTATCAATTGGAATACAAAAACAATGAAAAAAATGTTCAGAGAAGCAGAGTCATTGCCTGAAGCATGAATATGAGACAGAATGTTTGGTTTGCGTTTACTCCCAAAACTGGTACTGTTACACTTTCAACACCCAACATGACAGCCATAGTCGCGTTGTGATTAACTCCTTAATATTTTAATTAAATTGAAAAACTCACTTCTTTGGTCATACTGGCCACATCTCAAACTCTCGTCAGCCACATATGACTACTGTATGGACAGGGAGATACACAATACATCCATCATCACAGAAAGTCTACTAGACATGATGATTCTAAACAATTATCCCATGGCTATCTGGTAGACACAGGATTCTTATCCAGGGTTCTGTTTTTTTGCATGCTACAAGGATGTCATGTTACAGATTTTTCTGGACAACATCACAGAAAAGTATCAGGTCATTTAAAGATAAATTCTAGAAGGCACTCCCATCCAATCCCCAGTTAGTTACTCTTACATCCTTTAGTACCTACACTCTTACTACTGCAGCACAATGGTGATCACCTCCCTGCCAGATCCAGGGGCCTTGTCTCAATTCTTATTTCCCTTTCCCTTGATCAGTCTAACCCAAACCAATAGTTTTCTATGGGCCATTCTCTATCGGAGGTGCTAGAGAGCAGACACTGAAAAACACCCTTACAGAAAACAACACAGCAATAAACGTTTAAGAGCATATGCTCTCTGGTTTAAATGGAGAGAAAAGCAAGCAATTCTGCCAGAGGGCTTCACAAAATCTAACATCTGACCCAGACCTGGAAGAATGAGGATTAGTCCCTTGGGAGGAGCTGAGAGAGAGGTGGTGGCTCAGGAATACTTTCTAACATGACAGAACAGCCTGAGCAAATGACCTTAAACAAGAGCAGTCAAAGAGAAGACAATAAAGCTAGAAAGATGAGTGATGGTTAGACTGAAAGATCCAGAATGTCATTTATGGCAACCTGATTTCTACTCTGTAAACAAGAGAAAACCAGTGGAATGGCACCATCAGATCTATGACTAACAAAGAGAGCTTTGCAGCAGCATGAAAAATGGCTAGGAGGTGAAATGAGGATAGAAATTAGAAGACCATGGTGAGGGTCTGAGAGTGCTTTTTTCTAACCTGACACACATTTTCTCCCAACCTGAAGAAAAAGACTGGCACTCAGGCTAAGTTCTAATTACAGGTAAAAACAGCACAGCCTTCAAGTGTGTGGAATAGGGAGACAGTGATCTATTCACAAAGACTGCTAGCAACACGAAAGAGGTGGATTTGAAGAAGTGAGATTTTTTGAGCGGAGAAGTCAGAAAGCTACGATAGAACCAGCACCAAGAGAAAGAGCATTTCAAGGAAATGCTCCGTATTACACGACTAGCAAAAAGGGCACGGACACAGCCGTCAGGTCTCCAGCAGCACAGGGCTAAACACTTCTCAACTGGCCACAGGTGAGGATCACACTGGCCCCACTGCAAGGATTCAGTTGGCCACACTGTGGTAGATGGAGATGAGGGCACTGAGGAAGGTAGGATAAAACGCTCTTTCGAGTTAGAAAATACATGTTACAGTATGGACGAACCTTGAAAACTTTGTGCTAAATAAAGGAAGCCAGTCACTAAAGACCAGATACTGTGATTCCCCTTGAAACATCCAGGACAGGCAAATCCACAGAGATGTGGTTGCCTAAGGCTGGGGACTAGAGATGGGGGACTGGATGATGATAGCTGAAGAGAATAGGAGTTTTTCTTTTCAGGGTGATGAAAGTATTCTAAAGTTGACTCCACAAATAAATGAATATACTAAAACACACCGATTTAGATACACCTTTAATGGGTAAACCGTATGGCATGAGAATTATATCTCAATAATATTAACTGTTGCCAGCAAGGGGAAAAAAGCAGTCTGGAAAGTGTGGCAGATACTGCTCAGTGCTTCCCTCAAATCAGTCATTCTCTTTCCTGGTCAAATGGCTACCAACAATAAAAACTACATCCCCCCACCTCTGTGGCTGCTAGATGGGGTATGAAAGTCTCCTCAATAGACTGAGTGTAGAACTGATGCAAGGGAGGAGAAAACTGCTAAAGTAGAGTTCTGAGGAGATCAGAGGAGACTGTCGTGTAGCACACAAGTGGAGAGGCTAATCCTGGATATGAACTATGGACTCCCAAAGGACCACTGCACGGTTAGAGGAAGAAGCAGCTCCTAACAGTCAAATGTAGGTAAGCAGATACAGTGGTGGACTCTTCTAATTGCTTCCATTTTCTCAGATAAGGAAGAAGCAAGATCACTGGTTGACACTGAGGCTGGAGAAGGGAAACAGGTTTTAGCTAAGGAGGTAGTGTCATCTTGTCCTGAAAATAAAATAAATGGGCTAAGGAATCTTAGTGGGATGGCTAGTCAGTGTTTAACTTAGGAAAGAGCCATTTTTGAGGTTATGGGTCATGAGTTCAAAATGAGACCAGTCAGCATCTTTTTCCTGCTCCTGACAATCAATCAGTAAAAGGGTAAAATAAATTAAGAGTTGGATTTAACCAGGGCCAAGGTTTTGCCAGATAAGATGAAGTGAGAAAGGGTATGAGTTAAAAATATATAAAAGGAGGTGATTACAGTGATGAACTATGAACTCTGAGGAAGAAACTGGGAAGTAAAGAAGATTGAAGGGCAGTAAAAGGGTAGTAAGATCAATGGACTGTAAACCCCAGTGGAACTGAAGGATTTCAGTGTCTGAGTAGTAAAAGGATTAAGCCATAAAAAGAGCACACTATTAATGGAGAGAGCAATTTCTCTCTAGGGTTATCGGCAATAGGAGAATTTAAACTGCATATACTGGGAATTTCCTGGCAGTTCAGTGGTCAGGCCTCCACATTTCCACTGCAGGTAGCATAGGTTCAATCTCTGGTCAGAGAACTAAGATCCTGCACACCTCAAAGTGTGGCCAAAATAAGTAAATAATAAACTATATATACACTGCTTGAACCAGCCAATTCTACTTATAAGAATTTATCTCATAAATATATTCACATGGATGTAAATATTTATGTTCAAGAATGTTTACTTCAGTAATAGCTTTATATTAATATATTAACAAAAGATTAGAAACAACTTAGGTGTCCCTTTTTTGGACTAATTAAAGTATCCATAAAATGGCATATTATACAACCATTAAAAATAAAGATCTGTGTTAATGACTGATCTCAAAGATAAGACTAAATTTTAAAAAATAAGATGTTAAGTATTTACACTCACGCCACTGTGTATTACTGGGATGTACAGATATACAGAACAGAATCTGGCATAGAGACATAATTAACATGCACCAAAGGACAATAAACATTGGTACATACACAGACTTTTTCTTAAGAAATACACAAGAGGGTAGGATGATATGGGAGAACAGCATAGAAACATGTAAATTATATGTGAAATCAATTGCCAACCCAGGTTTGATGCATGATACAGGGTGCTCAGGGCTGGTGCACAGGGATGACCCAGAGGGATGGAATCGGGAGGGAGGTGGGAGGGGGTGTTCTGGAAGGGGAATACATGTATACCTATGGCGGATTCATGTCAATGTATGGCAAAACCAACACAATAATGTAAAGAAAAAAAATCTTTCTTTGATTTGTTACAATAAAAAAAAAAGAAATACACAAGAAATTCTTAATGGTTGCTTCTAAGAACTATACATCCTTTTGCACTGTCTCAATCTATAAAATGTATGGTTTTTCCAGTGGTCAGGTACAGATGTGAGTTGGACCATAAAGAAGGCTGAGTGCCAAAGAATTGATGCTTTTGAACTGTGAAAAGGCTGGAGAAGGCTTGAGAAAGCAAGATCAAATCAGTCAATCCTAAAGGAAATCAACCCTGAATATTCCTTGGAAGGACTGATGACGCTCTAATACTTTGGGCATCTGCTATGAACAGCTGACTCACCAGAAAAGACCCTGATGCTGGGAAATATTGAGGGCAGGAGAAGGGGGCGACAGAGGATGAGATGGTTGGATGGCATCACCAATTCAACGGACATGAGTTTGAGCAAGCTCCAGGAGGCAGTGAAGGACAGGGAAATCTGGCACGCTGCAGTCAATGGGGTTGCAAAGAGTCGGACAGAGCTTAGCAACTGAACAACATGAAATGTATGTACTATGTTTTTGAAAATGATTATAATGAATTTTAGTATTGACTGATTTGGAAAAGTCTAGGTGGCATATTAGGCAAAAGGGGGGGGCAAAGCAGCACATGTGCGAGACTTCATCTTGGAATCTGACTTCCTATATATTCACTCTATAACAGAAGCATATTGCTCCCCTCTCACTTAACTTCTCTAGGCTAACCAACACTGTCTACCCTCTCTTCCCTACAAGGAGGTAAAACAAGATTATCTGTGTTCAAGCAGTTGAACACTGCCAAGGGCTGATTCACACTACTCATAACACTCCCCTTTATCTCCTTTTAGGCCAAGAGTTACACCCTCCCCGGAGATGACACCCTGGCTACTCCAGCACAAATTCTTCTTTAACTCTGAACTCTTACAACTGTTCCCCAGACGACTGGATAAGCCCGCATCACTTGACGCACTGCACTGGTAGAGAACGCTTCTGAAATCAGGTGCCCAGGGTACGAAGCAACTGTCAATCTTTGAGTAAGTTACTCAACTCCTCTGAGCTTCTACTTCCTCATCTGGCAACGGGGGAAAAAGAATGGCTCTCACCCTCATAAGATAGTGCTAATTGTTCAGCTAACACAAGAAACTACTTAGAATAAACAACACCTGGCACACAACAGCCAATGCTTTACTATTGGATACTATTATTTGTAAGCTCCAGTTTAAAAGAAAAAAAAAAAAAAAAAGACTACACAGTCAGCCCCTCCTCTATCTGTATGTTCTTCATCTATGGATCAAAAATATTCGGGGAAAAAAATATCCAGAAAGTTCCAAAATGCAAACTTGGATTTGCCATATGCCTACAACTATTTATATATCATTTACATTGAATTTGTGCTTCCCTAATAGCTCAGTTTGTGATACACTGAATTTATGTCTACAGCTAACCCTTGAACAACACAGGCTTAAACTCCCCAAGTCCACCTACACTTGGCTCTTCAATAAATACTATACCACCCCTTGACCTATGGTTGGCTGAATGCAACTAACTGTAGGACTTAAGTATCCAGATTTTGGTATTCAGGTCAGGTCCTGAAACCAATCCCCGTGTAAACTAAGGGAGAAATATTTACACTGTATTAGGTACTATAAGTAATCTAGAGATGATTTAGAGTATATGGAAGGATGTGCACAGGTTATATACAAATGCTATATATACAACGTTATATAAGGGATATAAGCATCTAAAGGTTTTGGTATCTGCGAGGAGCCTGGAGTCAAATCCGTGACGGGTAACCATCTTCATTTCTATATTCCCTACTTCTGACCTTGCTAGGCATTGTATCACTGAACAGAAGTGTTCATCAAATGAATTAATAAGAAATGTAGCCTTCCTAGGTTCATAGACAGAAATGTATTGGTATAAAAAAGGGTTAATTTTCTAACTTTTTGAAAGGAAACTTTCAAAAGCCCAGTTGCTAAAAATAGACATTACCCTTCAAATTTACTTCCTCTTAGTTACTTGCCTGCTTTCCTGAATTAGTCTTAAGTCTCATTCTTCAAGGAGGAAGTTATTTCTTTTCAAACAAAACTTACAATTAACAAACCACTGTATATAAAAACTCTGTAGCTAGCCCCTACATTAGTGTATGAAACAACACCGTAAAAGGAGAAAAAAGGGCTAAATGTCTTACCACATGAGGTATGGCAAAAGACCTTTAGCAAAAGACTAGTGCTCTGGTAATTTAGGGGGCATCAGTGTTCAAACAGGATGAAGAGATTCATTATAGGGGATCAGAAATAATTTGTTAATAATAACTAAAATATTGAAGATACAAGAAATTTATTTTTTTTCCATAAATTAAACCAGAGTCAAGGTTACCTGAATATAGTGGGGTTTCTTCCTCCTAAAATCAAAATTTCCCTAACCCAGTAAATGTTTTAAAGCCCATAAGCATCCCTTCTTTGCATTCTGTTGAGTCCTTCCAAGCAGAAGGGGAAGAGGTCTGGAAACTGTGAATTTCCACTGTTATGTTACCTTATGAATAATCCTGACTATTCAGTGTAGTTGGAGGAAGGTGTAATCACATGCACTCTAACCCTTCCACCATCCACAGATTCAGAAAGGGGACAGGTGACACAAGCTCTCAATTCCAGTGATTCTGATCCACCACCCCTCCCAACCCAAAACACTCTCACCAATGTTATTTGACCTAACATTACTTTTGGGGTTCAAAATCTGAGTCCCATCCTGGGTGTGTCTCACAAGCATACAGCATATATGGACTACTACATAAAATGAGAAATATTCACTACATGGATAGGTCCCACACAGACTAGCCAAAGAAAAGGTTCTTTGAGAAATTAATTTTCAGTTATAGGAAGCAACTGAGTAGAAAGAAGGCAGTTTACAGTAGTGGTAAAGGAGATACATTACCTGGAAGTTATCTTAACTAGCTTTGCGCCCTTTTACAATTTGTTTATCTGTCAAGCAAAGAATGGAACCTTCCAAACAGGACTATCATAAAGATTAAATAATACATTATACAAAAAGAGCTTCCCTATATGGAAAATGGGTCAATGTTCAATAAATGTGTCATTATTATTTAGGTCTTATTTTATACAAACGGCAACTCTGTCCCTTCAAATTCTAACTGTCCAGAATTTGAAGAACAGTTTATAACATGGCCTGATCTGAAAGGAATATTTTTCCTAAAATGAAACTTTTACCAGTCCAGCAGATGATTATTTTTCCAAAGTGCATATCCTATTCATACTTCATCCTGCACTCTCCTTTCCCATTAAAGAAAAGACTTAGCTTTTCCCTCACTGCCAAGAACTACAGACCCACAATTCTTCAACCAAGTCTTGGGGTTAGATGTTTCTAAATTCAGAATTTTTCATAAGGTGACAAGGTACAAATGCCAAATATTCTGTAAAACACAAACTGGGTTAACAGTTCTTCAATAAAATAAATCAACAATCACACCAAGTAGGATGAAGACTACATAACTTCTCATCAGTTTAGGTTCTGCATCAAATGAGTCTGATTTTCACAACTTTCTGAATGGCAATTATGAAATCCTTAACCCAACGTCAATCTGCTATAAACACATAATCACATTCCTCTTAATACTTTCTAAGCGCCTTTTGAAATGCACTCAAGTCTGATTTTTCCATGACCAATAACCATGCTGTTATCTCAGAGAAATAGACTGAGCCCTTCCTGATATTAAAACAAAATAGGCTTCAATTAGGTGAGGAGGGGATTGGCTGAGTTATGACTTCAAGCTAAACTGTAGGGTTTAGCATACAGGCTAAACTGTATACCCACTGGTGGGCATGCACACCGAGGAAACCAGAATTGAAAGAGACATGTGTACCCCAATGTTCATCGCCACATTGTTTACAACAGCCAGGACATGGAAGCAACCTAGATGTCCATCAACAGACGAATGGATAAGAAAGCTGTGGTACACACACAATGGAATATTACTCAGCATTAAAAAGAATTCATTTCAATCAGTTCTACTCAGGTGGACCGAACTGGAGCCTATTATACAGAGTGAAGTAAGCCAGAAAGAAAAACAAAAATACAGTATACTAACGCATATATATGGAATTTAGAAAGATGGTAACGAGAACCCTGTATGCGAGACAGCAAAAGAAACGCAGATGTATAGAACAGTCTTTTGGACTCTATGGGAGGGCAAGGGTGGGACGATATGGGAGAAAAGGCATTGAAACATGTTAATTATCATATGTGAAATCAATCGCCAGTCCAGGTTTGATGCTCAGGGCTGGTGCACCAAGATGACCCAGAGGGAGGGAATCGGGAGGGAGGAGGGAGGGGGGTTCTGGAAGGGGAACATATGTATACCCATGGCAGATTCATGTCAAAAAAAAAAAAAAACTGTAGGGGCAGACAGCAATTTGAATTCTACAATGTAAATTTGCTAAATAATTTTGATAACTTGGTTAAGGATCACACATTTTTACAATTTTTTTCCTTCTTAGACTCACAGTAAATCTGCCTCTGTGCACAATTTTTAGCAGATAAGGAGCCACCAAAGACTTTTAAGATGATGCTACCAGATTATAATGAATGTGTTATATACACAGACATTTATTAGCCAAACATTCATTATAAGCAGGCACAAAACAGTTCTCCAGCCAAGAAAGAGAAGTAGAAATAATTCAACTGAATAACTATACTGCTTCTGCTGGATCAAGATCTTTACCATATCTTGGAAAGATAATGAATAAATTTCCACACAGAGAAAATAATCACAGCTTGAAAAAAAATCACTAAATCAGCATACTTGAGAAAATTATTTTACCTTGTAATTCTTCAAAGGGATTAGTTGCATAAAAGAAACAGTGATGAGTACAGCAAGCTTTCTACCATCTCTCAATCACCCAAGAAATAAAAGCATTTAACACCAGCACAGCTTTGGACATGACTTAATTTTCACTTTTGTACCACATTCATTATTTTAAACACAGAGGACATAACAGATTAGAAGCTGAGTTCCTAAGACTTACCTTGTTAGCATCCATATGCCTCAATTATGTAATCCAGTTGAAATTTTATATTATTTATTTCTCTAATGAAGTTACAAATCAGTATTGTACATATGACTATTATAAAACCAAAAACTGTCTAGTCTTTTGGAAAGTAAACTTGAAATTTTACAAGGAAAATTTAAGACTCATAAAAATCCTGTGAATTTCATTATGAAGAACAATGATCCTAGTGTACATAATAACTTACCCCCAACTTTATCTAAGTTTTGTCAACATTAATTTCTGTGGAAGGGAGTAGTGTCAATTTAAGAGGTGTAAAAAATATTTTGGATGAAATATGGGTATAAAATGTCATACTGTACATAAGGAAAAACTTCAATTCCCAAGCCACTAACATAAAATTATAAAACCCAAAGCATACAGTCACCCTCAGCCAAAACAATATCCTGTAATTCAGGACGTTAAGCCATGCTTCCTTCATTTCCTCCCCTCTGAACGAACATCATCCACCCTTCCCCCACTTAGATAACCTCACACTTAAGACTAAGTCACTTTCTCTCAGGCTTTCCCTGACCCAATTTAGATCAAGCCCCTTAAGTACTCTGAACAGGTAACATTTCTGTCTACCTCACTCATCACACCCCTCCAAAGTTTGATCCTGCCAAACTCCAATTAGTTTAAGAATCACATCTCTTATTCATCATTGTTGGACAAGCACAGGCCCAAGCACGTAATAATTAAGTGTTCAAATAACAAATCCGAAAAAATACACTTAACAAAAAAGCTTTATATAACCAATTTGCTGTGTGCAAATTTTTAATAGTTACGAAAAGAGATCAGCTGTGTACACCAGTGGTGAGCTACCTTCTAAGACACAGTTGTTGTAATTTAAGAATACAGAAACCTCTCACCTAATCAGGAACTGCAATTATCTATAGAAGGAGTGTTAAAACTCAGATCCTCCCTATGAACTTATTTGTTCTAAAATGAGCCAATTCTGTAAGTCTAGCTGGGCAGCAGCTAAGTGCACAGTTGTTTAGGAAAATGTATTTGTGAGTGAGAAAGAGGTGCAGCCTATGACAAGGAAGTAAAAAACCCTGTACATCAGGCTCAGAAATGTAAACTGGGGAGGCAGGCAACAGGCCAGAGTCCTAAAGCAATTCAACATACTCTAAGGACAGACCTTAAAAATCCTTTAGGAGGAAAGACCACATTACACAGGGAAGCTTAAGGCCCAGATACAATGAGAGAAAAAGATATTCACTATAGGAATAAAACAAGTTACAAAACTTAAAGATGCAAGCTTCAGTTATCCAGAATACAACAATACTATCTCGGTGGTTTAGGATCTCAAGTTTTCTACACGAGCCATACTTCCTGTCCTTAAGCACACGAATCAATGTTTACAGGATGCCCTACAATGCACCCTCCTGAAGCAAAGCTCTCAGAACTATAAAACTGAAAATAAAAGTCAAAATACAGGCTTTCCTTCAGATAGCCTAAAAGTAACAACCAAACTAGAATCATATTTTTCTTCAAAGAACAAACCTGGCTGAAAACAAGTGTAGAGTTTCATAATAAGCACTCCCTTCTCCAGTACCCTCCTCCATACTGCTGTTTTCTCCTTTGTTAAAATACACATACAAACGAATAGAATACATAGTTCTTCCTTAAGTCAGAGGAAGAAACTATGTTTCAATTCAATGGGCAGAAATCTGTCTTATCATCAACCCAGTTAGCCCCTATCTAGGACTGTGGTGAGCACACTGGAAACAGAACTACTTGGGGAAGTAAACTGAAAACAAAGCCATTTATGAACCAACACTGGAAACCAGGCAGCAAGGAGGCCCAAACTACCATCTGTCCATTTGCTCAGAATGAGCTTGAGCCTAGTACTACCAATACTATTCAGCCATCCTGATGAAGCAGTTGGGACCTTGGAGATCAAGAGCAGCAGGCGGAAGGTAAATAAGCAGAGAACAACAAAGCCTCCACAACACTGCCAACAAGGAATCATCCCAGATTTAAATTCTTTGTAGGGTAGGGAGCTAAGAAACACTGGGAGAGAACACACCTCCTGGCTTCCTAACAGAAGTACTTCCTAACAGAAGTATCACTGACTTCAAAATGTAAATATCTCAGGGTGAACTTTAAATAGATGCACAGAATCAGAATTGGACTTTGTGCAACCTAATTCTCCACTGACACCGTCCCCAAGACAGTGCTTGACTAGAGAAACGACACACAGAGGAAAAGGAAGCAAGAGCCCCAAGCTGCTCATGGCCTGTTCAGATGTTTCAGCAATGACAGTGCATAGCCAGGCACGCTGCATTTTGGCACAAAAATCACTATTCTTCTCAAGTTTCCACAACCAACAAACTGAAAACCTTTCAGGGTCAGGCCTCAACATATACTTTAAAAAACAATTTTTTTAGTTGATGGGAAATTCACACAGTATAAAGTTAACTTTCTCAAAGTGCATAATTCACTAATATTTAGTATATTTGCAATGTTGTACAACTACCAATTCTATCAAATTCCAAAACATGTTCATTTTCATCACCACCAAAGAAAATCCCATGCTCATTAAGCAGTCGCTCCTCGATTTCCCTTCCCCTCAACATCTTGCAGCCACCAATTTGCTGTCTCTATTGATTTACCTATTCTAGACACTTCATATAAATGAAATCATACAATATGTGGCCTTTTCTATCTGGTTTCTTTTACTTTCAAGGTTTATCCATATCACAGCATGGATCAGTGCTTCATTTTTTAAAAAATAGCTAATAATATTCCATCATATGTACATATATTGTTTACCCATTCACCTGATGATGGATATTTGGATTATTTCCACTCTGGCTATTTGAATAGTGCTGCTATGAACATCTATGTACAAGCATTTGTGTACCTGTTTTCAATTCGTTTAGGTATATACCTAGGAATGGAATTGCTGGGTCTCACAGTAATTCTACATTTAGCTATTTACGAAATTGCCAAACTATTTTCCACAATGTATACTTTCAACTATCTTATCAAATAATTACCAAGATCTATTGTTAAGGGGAAAGAACAGATGTTTGACAGTGGGATGTGCATTAGTATGTACATAAAAGAGGGACAGAGTGTCACTAGAAGGATACATATGAAACAGTTACTTGGTTTATATACAGGAAACAGGTACAAAGGTTTTCTCTGAAGTGAGAATTTTGGGAGTCTGAGATGTGAGAAAGGCTTGTTATTTTCAAGCTCAACCCCTTCAGCTCTGCACTGAACCTTCACACTTTACCAACCCGCTTGCCCTAAAATACCTTTAAAGCTCCAACAGAAGCCAAAAGTCTAAGCAAGGAACTGAATAAAGTTTACTATCCTAACCATTTTCAGTGTACAGTTAAGTGGTATTAAATACTGTCACAAGGTTGCACAACCATCACCATCACCACAGTGTATCTAATACCTCTCCATCTTGCAGTCTAAAACTATACCCACTGCACATTAACTGCCCTCCCCCGCTTGACCATTCTTCCTCCCCTCCAACCCTTGGCAACCACCATTCCACTTCTGTCTCTATGGTTTTCACTACTCACATAAGTACCTCATATAAGTGGAATCATATAGTATTTGTCTTTTTTGTGACTGGCTTACTTCAGAGAGCATGTTCTCAAGGTTCATCTATGTTGTAGCACACTGTAGAATTTCCTTTCATTTTAAGGCTAAATAGTATTCCATTGTATGTATATACCATAGTTTGCTTATCCATTCACTGGCTAGTAGACACTTGTGCTGCTTCCCTGTTTCAGCTCCTGTGAATAATGCTACTGTGAACACAGCTGTACAAATATCTCTTCAACACTCTGCTTTTAATTCTTCGGGGTATTAACCCAGAAGTGACATTTCTGGGTCATGTGATAATTCTACTTTTAATTTTTTAAGGCCCTCTATACTGTCTTCCATAGTGGTGGTACTATTTTACATTCCGGAGAACACTTTTTTTTTAATACACAGCCATTTGAATGGATGTGAGATCTTACCTCACTGTAGTTCTGACTTGTATTTCACAGTCCTACCAAGTGTATATACTATTTTAAAATAAAAAACTAGTTAAAAATAGAAAATCTCAAAGCCTCCCAAACAAATGTTCTGTATCTTGATTGGGTGGCAATTACACAGGTGTTTGTGTGCTCGGTCACTCAGTCACGGCTGACTCTTTGTGACCCCATGGACTGAGCCCGCCAGGCTCCTTTGTCCATGTAATTTTCCAGGCAAGCATACTGGAGTGGGCTGTCATATAGTTACCAAAAACTTATTAAACTGTTATTTAAATAAGCCCATTTAATGCAAATTATACCTCAATAAAAATGATTTTTAAAAAGCCTTCCTTTAAGAACTGGATCCCATGTTTGGCAACAGACAGGTTTGGGAACCACTGGTCCAAAGCAACAGGGATTCAGCAGAGACCTGTTTATCCCTCCCAAAATTAATTCTTAGGGTGCTATTCCCCCCTCCCAAAAAAAATTATCTTTCAAATTAAAGTGTGATTACCAGGTACCACAAATTGTAACTTGAATAGTGAAAGTTAAAGAGCTGCATCTGCTTGTCTGGCACTGAGGCCAAGTGGTTCTCTCTCATTGCACCCTCACAGCCCTCTGTTATCCCCATTCTACAGAGAAGGGACTGAGTTATAAAGGGGTCATAATTTCTATCAGTCATAAAATGTCCAGTGTAAGAGCTAGTACTTAACTGTCAAGTTCTCTCCAGAGAGCCCATGCTCTTACCTAAGATATTTTGTTGCTTTGCTTTTCTGAACTTAAGACCATCAAAAGATAAAGAGTTCCTTCTGAATTAAAGGTTAAACAAAAGATTTCATCCAAAAAAGAATTTTTCCACAAAAAAACACTGTAGTATTTCCAGCAAAACTGCCAGATCGTGTAATAAAATTAGCTCATGGCCAAAAAACTGTATTGTTACAACATTAAATATCCACCTTAAACATACTTCCTTAGGCCTCAAAACCTGAATAACAATAGGGTTATGTAAAAGTACACCGGGAGATTGGCCCAACATTTGCTCTCTGGGCCCACGGAAGAGGCACCAGAGGACAACCCATCTGCACTATACCAACTTAGACACAACTGCCATGGGAATAAGGTAAAAGTAACAGAGTACATATAACAAAAACAGAACTTTCAACCATATGCTTAAAGACAAAGCAAACAGCTCTTGGGCTCGGATCTAGGTTGCATTAACATGGCGAAACGCACCAAGAAGGTCGGAATCGTGGGCAAATACGGGACCCGTTATGGTGCCTCCCTCAGGAAAATGGTGAAGAAAATTGAAATCAGCCATCATGCCAAATATACCTGCTCCTTCTGTGGCAAAACCAAGATGAAGAGAAGAGCTGTGGGCATTTGGCACTGTGGTTCCTGCATGAAAACAGTAGCTGGTGGTGCCTGGACCTACAACACCACTTCTGCTGTCACAGTAAAGTCTACCATCAGAAGACTGAAGGAATTGAAGGACCAGTAGAAGCACCACCATTTGATAATGTTGCTAGCCTATAATAAATGGGTTAATTTATGTAACAAAAAAAAAAGACAAAGTAAACAATTTTTCAAGTAGTAGAACTGGATCTTTGTATTTTAGATCAGCTAGGAGCTTCAGAAAATAAAAATGTATCTTCATTTGCCTCTCTCCTTGCAAAAACAGATCTGTTTTTAATGTGGGAACTGCTTTGGGGGGGGTGGGGAGCGCTACTATTAAATTAACAAAGTGGTTCAAAACATTTTCCTGTTAAGTTTTAGGGACTTCTGCCTTAGGGACTATGGTAAGGATGCAAGGTGAGTAAGGTTGGAAAACTTAATTAATGGAAAATAACACTTCTAAAGAGTAAGTCTGAAAGATAAATGAAGTTTGCCTATAGTTGGTACAGGATAAATAAATGCTTTGTGATTGAAGATTCTTCAGCTACACTTGGACACATGAATGTGTATGAGTTGGCATGGATTAGATATTGTTCAAAACCCCTTCAGTTATAAAAGGCAGTGGCAGCAAGTAACAATAAAAAAAAATCTCCACCCCATGGACCTACTTTTCTGTCCATTTCTTGGGAGAGTGCCATCTCAGCTGCTACTATTTACTGATGTTTAAGAATAAAACTAAATGATTCTATCATCAGATAAAGGCAGAATCACTACTACAACCCAAGAATGAATCTAGACAACTTGTGATTAACATGGTCTCATGTTTACCCAACTATTATTCGTGATGTCAGTTAACATGTATAAAAATGGTAAAACCTTAGTCCAACATACTAACTCCTACAGTTAAACAAACAAAAGACAACAACAAATGCATGCTTCTCCTATACGATCAGGCGGCAGTAAAGAAATTCATGTAACTAAGCTTCCTATCAAAATCTTCATCATTCTGAAAGCAAACAGTCACTATATAAATTCAATGCACTGATATCCTAAAAGAAAAATACACCTGAACAATCTACCAGAGTTAGAACAAGTATTTCCACCAAGGGAGAAAATTAACATGCATTGAGCACTATGCTATTCACGTATTACTTCATCTAAAATTCCTATGAAATGGAATCTTCATTTCACAGACGTAAGTCCTGAGTTTCAAAGAAATTAAATAATCTGCTTAAAGACAGATCGATAGCTAGCTAGGCAGGCAGGCAGGTCATCTTTGGCAGAATTCTTTTGTAATTATACAGCCATCAGCCTTTCCAGTTTAAAAAGAAAAAATTCTGATTTAAGCAAACTTACAGAACAAAAGCATAACCTTACTTTAGTTTTTAACTCAATAATGTAAAAACTGAACTGAGAAAACCCTGAAACATAGTCTGTCCTTTTTTAAAAGAGACCATCAATCAAACCACTTGAAAGCATCACTCAAATCTGCTTGAAAGAAGAAATTTCAAGCCTCATAGGACTGCAACAGAGTATCATGCCCAGCAGTGCTAGTCTAGCTGTCATCCTATGTCTAGCAGTTGCACTGGCTTATCTCTTGCCATAGGTCATCAGTATCCCGTACTAGAATAAAAATGAGCAGTGCTATTAATGTTTTTGTGACCATTAACCCTTGATGTGCTCTCTACTTCCTCTTCAGTGATACTGAGAAAAGCAGATGAAATGATTCAAAATATTAATGTTTTTAGGAATAAAGACAGTGTAAAAGAAAGAAAAAAACTATCTGAGGGCAGAGACCGCCTTTGTTTTCCTCAAATGTGTCCCAAAACAGCACCTGGCACACAGTAGTTATTGAGAAAGTATTTCTTCAATGAACAAAAAATGACAAGCTAGCTTGGCCATTCCTCTTACCATGCTATGAAGTTCAAAGCCAACCAAAACTTCCATTATGTGACTTTCCTGCCAGGTAGCCCATCTCACCAAAAGAGAATATTCATCCTTTTAACAGCTCCCTCCAACCCAAGGAGAACAAGAAAAGGTAGTCGAAATGGTACCAAATCAGGATACTTGGTATCAATCAAATTAGATGATTCTATTTCCTTTGTTTTTTTTCTTTTATTATTATTATTATTTTTTATTGGTTTTGCCATACAATGACAGGATATCACCATGGGTGTACATATGCTCCCCCTCCAGAACCCCCCTCCCTCCTCCCTCCCCCCAGGAAATCTCGGGGCAGCCCCGAGCAACAATCCTGGGCTGGGTTGATTTCACGTATGATACTTAACATGTTTCAATGCCATTCTCCCAAATCATCCCACCCCTGCCCTCATCCACAGAGTTCTCGAGTCTGTTCTTTACGTCTGCTCTATTTCCTTTATTTGTAATCAGTTTAAAATATCTGAATAGCCCCGGGATGGGCTGTTACACCTGCTATTAACACTACTCCCACTCAAACCAGTACTACTGCTGACTCCTATGGCAAGAAGAAGAATTATCCTCCAATCTTCATCCTCTGGTTGAATTATTTTTTATTGACAATCAGACGTACCCACAGCACAGGCTGTGGTAAGGTGTGTGTAAGGTGACCAAACTATGGAAAAAATGAAAATGTATAGACATTAAAAAAAAAAGAATTAAGATGAGAGTGATACAGAAGTGAGAGAAGCATGTGTAAAATATGGTAAACACATCTTAAAGATTAAGAGGTTAGAAAATATATTGTTAACTAAGGAAGAAATACTGGTAGAACAGAAGAGAGAAAGGAAGTTACAGGAGTATCGGATGGAGAGACAGGGAAATGAGACCAGAAGGGAGTTATGGAGTAAGATAAAGATCTCAAGGTTGGTGGAAAAGAAAATCATTAACAGTACTGCACCTACATTTCCCTAGAACTTACGTTAATATGTAATACATATTAATTTTTCTTCCATGTAGAAAGACAAATGAAAGTTATTTACATACCTTACAAATGTGCTGCAAGATCCACGGCCTGTATGGCAGAAGTTCTACAAAGTGCCCTGAACTTCTCAGATGAAAGGCACTATAAAAACACACACAAAGTAAAATGAAATCAGGAATTATGTCTATTCATTTCATGAGGGGAAAAAACAAAGCACAAGATGTAAAAGGGGTTTGCCCGAAGATCTGGTAAGTAATTCAGAATAAATGCAGAATTTAATTTTAATTGACATACCACAAAAATTACCACTTTCAAATGTTTTGGCCTCCTTCACTCAACAAAATGCATAGTATCAACCTTATTTTCTGAATGTTATAAATTAATGTTGCCCTCTTAAAAGCTAAAATCAAAAGCAGATGAATTTTATGTAAAATTTCCAAAATTATAAACATGCAACACACAGCATTATAAACACACAGCACAGGTAAAAGAATTTTACAGTGAACACCTGTATGCCTACCACCCAGCCTACCATGAACATCTGAATGACCTACTTTATCAAATTATATTTCCTTTTTAATACGTTATTACAGAGAAATTGCAGGCTAAGACAACTGTCCGAAAGCCAATGGCTTCAAAAACACAGGTTGAAGTCATTAGGCTGAGGACATAAATACTATGAAATCCTTCTGATACTTTTGTCACAAATGATCAGTATTAGTTTTACTGTTTGAAGTCAGAGTGGATTCAGATATATCCCCTATTCTTGGTGAATGATTCCGTTTAATGTAGGATCATATCATCATCCTCATTTTTAAAAAAAATCTGATAATTAAAAAAAAAATCCAAAAACTTCCCATTTCCTCAAAGATTCTACATGGTGTGGTCCCTGCCCACCTCTCTAATTTCATTTTACCTCCTCCTTTTCCCTTTACTACACTGCAAACTTATTTCACTGGCTGCTTATGTTCTCTCTTTACTGGAATATTAAGATGCTATTATAAATATGCTTAAGCACATTTACTTATCCTCTTAAAAAAAAACACAACTCATTCTGTTATCAACTACAAACTGGCTCAGATTTAAGAGTATTTCATGTTTTTGATGATTATTTGCTATAAAAGTGTATTCCGAATCATGTGGAGGAAGCACCAATAAACCAGACCAACACCCAGAATGAGCAGCTTCGATGTCTATCTGATTTTTGGTCACATGACTACCATAATTATGAGTATACAAGGCCCTTATTTAATACTACAGCACCACAGATTAAAAATGAGTCACTTGAAATAGGAATTTTACAGTAATTACTAACTTCAAAATTGTCTTGAAAATTTTAATTTATTAATCTCACAAGTATTTAACAGTGAGCATGTCCCCAAAGAGCGGACTATAGGAAGATACATTAACACAAGTTTAAAATTTGGTTATATTTATGTGAAAGTGCAATCAAACATTTTTACAACCGAGGTGTATAAAGGTACAAACCAAGTGGTAAGGGACGAAGAAATTCCCTTAATTCCTTTTTTTTTCTTTTAATTCCCTTTTAAACTACAAATATGTGATTAAAATCCAGGGATTATGTTCAATTCCTTTTAAAATTATCACTAGCAGCCACAATGCAATTAAACCCGAGGTGCTATCTATAGAAGCCCAGCAAATCCAAATTAGTGCTCTTAAAAGTTGAAATCAGTCTTTTTTCTGGAAAAGTTAACATAAATCTCTCAGCTCCAGGACAAAGTAGCAACCCACCTCCTCCAGTCACTGCCTGGACTCCACCCTATGAACAAGAAACACCTGAAGATCTACGTTTTTACTCTCCTAATAACTTACACCCCCACATGGCCAAGTTAAAACTTTTTTTTTTCTGCCACACCATGAAGTATATGGGATCTTAATTCCCTAACCAGGAATTGAACCTGTGCCCTCTGCACTGGATCTGCAGTCTTAACCCTGAACCACCAGGGAAGTCTCCCAGGTAAAACTTTTAAAAAGGAGTTAACTGACAAACAAGGAATCAGGGCTGAAAACACTCCAACAGAACCACTACCACATACATATGAAACTATATTCTTGATACATGCTGTTTCTCCCCATCCCACCTCAAATCAATAGTCAAGAGAGCCCACAGTTGCCTATTACAACTTATCAGGGCTTAATTACATTGGATTTGGAGCAGGGGAGCCAGGTCCTACCTCTGGAAGAAGCTGGGTCCATCAAAAAGGCCATAACATCTAAAACCAGAAACTATACAAGGCAGAAACACTGTATATTCATTAACCTATTTCAATCAACTGCTATAGGACCATCCAAATTACAGAAAGGAGAGGAAAAGCTAAAGAACTGAACTCTGCTTGGAAAAAATTTTAGATTCTCTCAATACATTAAAAAAAAAAACCAGCAAAACATAAAAGGAGAAATGCTGGAATAAGCTGAGTCCTGAATTTTAGCTGACTCTAAGCAAGCTGTTTGGGAGGACATGGAGAAGATCTTACAGAGAAAATAGTTCTGGCTGGCACCTGACTATACATACAACTGTGCGAAGTTTACTGAAGTCTCTGGGACTCAGCTTCCTATCTATCTGCAAATGAGGTTGGGACTACAAGTCCTGAAGATTCCTTTCAGGTCTAAAATTCTTCATCAATGAAAAAAACTAGTGGATTCCTAATCTCTTCTTGCCTCTAGTATGGATTTTTATGAGAACAGAGGCTATAAATCTAGGGCTAGACTTTGACTAAAAGCAAATTCCATATAATATATATTTTTGTTTTTTTTTTTAATCTTACACATCTTAGGTCTCCAAGAGCCAACCACCAGTGCTCTAAAAAAAAAAAAAAAAAAGAACTACTTAAGACAATTTCTCAAAAGAGATCTTTAATTATCCTTTACAGTTAAGAACTAATCTTGTGTTTCAGTCCAAACAATGTCACTTGTGCCAAATGCTCAAAACAACATCTCTCAATTGAGCCATGTCTAAAGTGACAATCAAGCACTGGTACATAAGCATTACACATCTGGGTGTGCGACACTAAGTGGCAGAAAAATTCTCACCACAAACAACTTTTAAAAGCATTTTTAAAAAAGTATTTTTCCCCCTTCAGATCTGGTAGGAATATAATCCCATTACACACCTGCAAGAAAGATTTAAAAAGACTTCAAACACAAGAAGAGTCAAACAAGTTACCAACAGAGGTAAAATGTTAAATCAGGACTATTAAGAAACACGAGTGAAACCAACTCCAAGTAAAAAGAACGCCAATTTTCCATTATAAACTACTAAACATGGTTTTGACCGAACTGACTGCAAATAGTGCCATTTAATGAACTTGTAATTGGATCTGATAGGTAACTAAGCACAGATGTTTAGATGATTCTTAATCAAGGTAGCAACTTAGACTAAGCAAATTATTACTTTATTTTGATCCTACAGAGTTTAAATCATGAAAAAAAATTGTTCCTTTCAACCGGAAAATTCCCTTCAATACCGAAGAATCCTAACCTCTAAGATTTCAACACTACGCTTTACTTACAAAATCGCAAAGAATACTGCGTTAAAAAAGAAAATACCCAGAACATAACTGGACTTCACGCAGTATAAAACGGTGATTCATGTTTCACATTATATGCAAAAACCAAAATGGAGTTGTAAAGAGTTTCTTTCCCATTTCAACTCCGACAGCCACGCGCGCTTCTCAGGGGCCGGCTGCCCGGCGGGTCGTGGGGCCCGGCTCTGAGCCCCCGCCCTGCCCGGCGCGGCCCTAAGAGAGGAAGCGACGGGGACCGCGGGCGGGCGGCTTGGGCTCTAGCAGGCCTGGCCGGGCGGGGGAAGGGGCGCGGGAGGCCGCGGGGCACGCTTCCGGGGACTGCGCGGGCGGGGCCGCCGCTTTGGGAAGCCGGGCCTGGGTCCCAGGCCTGGAGTCGGGGTCAGGGGCCAGGGTCCTGGCGCTGCCGGCCGAGAGCAGCAGGTGGGGCGCGGCCGCGGCGGGGCGGCGGCCGGCGGGCGGCCGGATGAGTGCTGGGCGGGCGGGCCCGGGGCGCCGCGGCGCCAGGAGGGAACCCTCTCACTCACCTCAGGAGACCACTCCGAGTCCGGCCTCTCCGCGCCGAGGACGCCTGTCTGCGAGTCGCAAGCTCGAAGACTACGGCGGGTGGCTGAGGAGGCGGCGGCTGACTAACGAGACAACCGACGGAGAGCGACGGGCGGGGAGCGCGAGAAACCAAGAGCGGGCGGCGACGGCGGCGAGAGGGCGGGGAGCGACGTGCGCGCCCCCGCGTGCCCAGCGGGCTCGAGCCGGCCCTAGTCGCGGCCCCGCGCAGGCGCGCGCACTCCCTGCTCAGCCACGATTGCTCAGGAGCGCGTCCACACCCTAAAGGCAAGGCGCTTAACCAATCATTGCAGCCGCGTGGGGCATCACGGGAACTCCTGGGCTATAAAAGACCTGGTTGCTATTTTATACTCCTCGAGTCACTCATCCTTTAAGTTAGCAGGGTGGGGCTAGGTGCGCGTGCGCGGTTTTGATACTCCGCCCCAAACTGCCAACTCTTCGCGCAGGCGAGGTAGACGCGCCTTGCCTAGGTTTACGCGTGCGCACTAGCAGACTTGGGCCCGGAAGACCAGACGCTTGCGCAGTGGGGACAACGGTGACAGTCCCCCGGGTGAGGCGCCGGCCAGTCATGGCGGAGCCTTGGTCTGGGCAGTCCTTGCAGGCTCTGCCGGCCACGGTGCTGGGCGCGCTGAGCGCCCTCGGCAGCGAGTTCCTTCGGGAGTGGGAGGCGCAAGACATGCGCGTGACTCTCTTCAAGCTGCTGCTGCTTTGGTTGGTGTTAAGTCTCCTGAGCATCCAGCTGGCGTGGGGGTTCTACGGGAGTACGGTGACCGGGCTGTATCACCGCCCAGGTGAGACTCCCCACCAACTTCCGTGGGCCGGCAACACCCCCCCCCCGCCATAGACTGTACCTTTGGGCTCCCCCGAATCCCCCCCCAGACTACCACTGACCCCTTGAGAACCTCATCACAACTTAACGCTGTACCCCTGACCCATGTCAACATATCACTTCATACCGGAAACCCCACCAGTCCACCCATCACGTATAAATTTCTTTGAACGCCCCATCAGACAACACCATTAGTCCCTTAGGGCTTCCACTACTCTGTCCATCAAACAATACCACTCACCTGGGCTGATGCCTCCTCAGATACCCATCCCCAGCCTGTTGCATTTCTGGATGTGTTCCTGCCCCCAGGTCTGGGCGGCCAGAACGGATCCACACCTGATGGCTCCACGCATTTCCCTTCCTGGTGAGTAAATCTATTCTGATTTCTACCCCATGCGCTTAGTAGGCAGAAGCCACACCTGAGCTGAGGACAGGGGAAGGGAGTTCTCAGGCTAGGAGTCCACCAGCTTAGTGGCATTCGCAGCACATTCCAGGGCCTGCAGTAGACCTCAGGCTTTGTGACACCGATGTCTGAATAGCCCATCCATAACCTGTTCAGTAACCTGTGGGGCAGATGGCATTATTGTCACAATTTCAGAGATGAAGTGGCAAGGCTGTAGGATTCCACTCCACTGTAAGCCCCTCAGTTGGAAAGGCAGGACCCTCTGTCCTTAGTGCCCCAACTGGCCTCCTCAGGATCAGCTCCTCCTGTGTAAAACATGAAGTCACTGATCAGAGCATTCGTTCAGGTGATCTCTGAGCTCCTACCACATGGCAGGGTCCCCACTGGGTTGAGAGAACAACAACAACCCAGGCCCTGCTCAGAGGGGAGCTAGAGATTTAAAGGGAGGGTGGGCAGCGGTGCAGAGGTGAGGGCTGTCAGAGCAGGTGTCTTCCAAGTCAGACACCTAAATGGAGGGCAAAGGCAAGGCAGTGTACCAAGCAAAGAGAATGCACGGAACAACGCCCAGAGGCAAGAACAAGGGTGACACACTGGAAGGATAGACAAGGCTGTGACGTCAGAGGTCAAACATGAAGCATGGAGGGACCTGGAACACCCTATCCAATAGAGAGGGCACAAGGCCAGTTAGGAGGCCTGCCACTGCACAGGTTTCTGTCCCTGGCAACTGGTGAAGAATGGGAGCACCATGCACCAAATGGTGAAGCAGGAGAAAGAAGAAGCCTGCAAGTGAAAGGTGGTGGACCCTTTCCCACCCCAGTGAGGGCTGTGGAAGCTCAGCAGAGAGGTCTAAGTTATAGTGTGGCCTGAGCCCAGCTCAGCCCCCATAAGTAGACTGTTGTACTATCCATGGAATAATTCCTCTTCTCTTCTGTCACTTTCAGGGAAACAGCAGCAAATGAACCTCTCAAAACCCACAGAGAATAAGGGAAGCCAGCAGAGGGGTCTCCAGGGACATCACCGGGTCTGCTGGCTCCCACACTGAGCCCTGTTGCTGCCCAGACCCCAGGGACGATGGCAGAAGGGATGGGGTTGGGGGCAGGGTGTACCCCAGTGTTCGCAGGGCTGGGCCTCCACTGGCCTTGGCCTTGCTTTCAGCAGCCCCAGGCATTGGGCCAGTAAAGAATTTGCCTCTACCCTGATCTGGGTGCCTTAAGGAGAGAAGACCTCCTCCTCCTTTCAGGGGTCAGCTCAGAAGCCTCTGCGGTTGGGGAGGCCAACAGTCCATTTTCTGTCTTGGTGTCTTCCTGTTCCTCCTCCCATCCCCCTGGGATGTGATCTTGTAGAGATTTGTCCCTGAGAGGGAACCTGAGGTTGACCACCTCTGAGATTTTTCAGGCAGGTCTGTTTTCACCTGAACCTTGAGTTTGCTGTATTTCTTTGATTTTGCTTTGCTGGCAGGGAGCCAGGAAATCCTGGCCTGGACACAGCCTTATATTCTGTGGCTACTTAGCTGGCCATTCTAATATAAGACAGGGGGCAGCTGGCACCCTCCAGAGATGGAGGCACCAAACACCCACCTCTTTTGACCTCCAGGTGGGAGTCGGGCTGTGTAAGTTCTTTTCCCAAGCATCATACTCATACTCCTCTTAATCCCTCCCGGAAGGAAGCTGGGTACCTAAAAGAGGGTGAGTCTCAGGGGTGACCTCCCATCCCCACTGCCTAAGTGCCTGTGGGCTTGTGGATCTGTGCCCCACCAATCACAGGGACATACTAAGCAGCTAGTGCAGAGCAGCCCTATCGTGCCCTGCAGCCTCCTCACTTCCCATCTGTACCCGGAAGCAGAGGAGCTTCATCCTGCCTGTACGCTAGGCAGCCCTGCCACTTCCACAGTGGGCCACAGGAACTCCAGATGAGCAGCGTGGGCCCAGACCTGCCTCCTTCCGGAATGGTCATACTTCTGCCTGCTTCTGCTGGGCCAGCAGCTACCTCAGTGTCCCACTGCCTGCTTCCTCTCTGGTAAATGTCACATTGCCATCTGGCAGCCTAGGCCATCTTTGCAGTGTGCACTGGAGTAGGGCTATGCTGAGCTCGTGCATGGACTGGTGGTGGGATGATGGTTCTGCAGCCCTGGGCCCGCCCACTGACAACAAACACCACACTCACAAATCGGTCTCATGTTTCACCCCACGCTCAACTGAGGATGTGGCTTATTAAACCTGGAAGTGCATCAACTGTGTGGTTATTCAGACAGGACAGAGGGTGCATGCAACGCGGAAACTGGGGAGGAAACACCCTGGGGGCCGCTGCCCGAGCACCCAGACTTGCAGAGGTGGAGAGGGGATGTTGGCTTCCTGCCAGCAGTGATGGTGCCTAATAGGGGCACCTCTTTAGTTCTTACGGAGCTGTCTGCCTCAAGGGGAACCCACTCGGAGCCTCAGCCAGGCAGGCCAGCATTAGACTGGCACCCCAGGAAGCCTGTGGACAGAGAACAATGAAGCTAGAGACTCTAGTGAACAAGAAGGAAGGAAGCTCATTTAATTTTTTTTTTTAGTAGTCTATGGAGTCCAATGATAAGTCCCAGGGGTGAAGGTCAGCCCAGGATAAGGCAAGCTGGGAGGAGGCCCAGCCTGTCCACAGGAGCCCTGGGGCTCAGAACAGCTGGTGAGGCTGGCCTGGCATGGCTAGCTACTGGGCAGCAGACTGGGCCAACTGGAGAATGTAAGAGAGTGGATCCATGCCCGCCTCTGCCATCCCCAAGTTTACACATGGGCCCCGCAGCGCTACTGGGCCAACCCTCTATGAGTTAGGAATCACATCCCTGCCCGGGGGGAGGCAATGGCTTGCCTTCATGGCCAGTGAACTAGAGGAGGTAGCCGGCACTGCCGTGTGAGAAACCGTGGTGAGGTAGGTTGGGCAGGCTTTCTCCCTCCTTGAAGTGAGCCTTTTGGAAGGGTGAGATACCAGAACCGACCTTCTCCAGCAGGCAGGAGGGGTCAGTGGCATGTGGGCTGGTCCATCACTCAGAAATGCGCTCTTGAAGATACAGTGGCAACAGGATGAGGCAGCAACGGGTGGTTTGTCCCCACTCACCCAGACAAGAACCACCACCCACCTAGCCACCCACCCTGCGTGTGTTTCTGCCTTAGCTTCCTGGCTAACCCCTGGTAGAATGCCCTCCAGTGTGAGGCTCCTGGAGAAAAGGGCCCCGTCCCCCAGTCATCCTCACTTAAGGATGTAGTAGTTTGTAGGTACAAAGGGCATCTTGCTGACCACGGCCAGCTGCTGCTTCCGCCGCACCTCTACCAGCAACGGGGTGCCTGGCCGACTGTACTCAGAGGGCACATAACCCATCGCCACATTCTTCTTCAGGCAGGGTGAAGGGCAGCCACTGGTCACAGCACCTGTCCGGGCAGAGGCCGTGTGTCAACACCCCTCTGCCAGCCCAGGGCCCCCACTCTCCTAGGGGAGGGACAAGGCTCTCCAGCCTCCCTGGTCCACCTACCAATCACAGTACCCTCTGGACTCAGGATGGGACTCTGTGCCCGCACAGGAGCCCCGTCACACATTAATCCCACACGCCTCCTCTGTGCCTTGCTCTTCAGCTGGGGAACAATGACTGAGGCTCCTGGGAAATCCATAGCAGCTCGGCGACGCTTCCCTGGAGCGTAACACAACGAATTTAAGCCACCGTCAATCAGGCCTCTGACCACAGAAGGTCCCAGCAACAAGGACCCCAAGTCTCATCCCTCCAGGGCTTCCCAGGTGGCACAGTGGAAAAGAGTCTATCTGCCAGCGCAGGAGACACGGGAGACGTGGGTTTGATCCCAGGGTTGGGAAGATGCCCTGGAGTAGGAAATGGCAACCCACTCCAGTATTCTTGCCTGGAAAATTCCATGGACAGAGGAGCCTGGCAGCCTACAGTCCTTAGAGTCGCAAAGAGTCGGACACAGCTGAACATGCCCACCTGTACAACATCCATCCAGCATCAAAGCCCCTCCGTTCAGGACCCCCCGGACCTGATTTCTTTCCCTGCAGTGCAGTTAGTCACCCACCTCCTGCTCCCTGGTCTTGAAAGCTGTGCTGCCCACCTCACCTCTGTTGAGAGTCCTCAGCAGCTACTGGGCAAAGCCACTGTGGTACCTTCAGAGAATGAAGGCTCAGGGAGGCTATGTCCCTTGCTCTAGGCTACACAACCTTAGAAGCAGTCCTGTGCTGGCTGGCCTCACTGAGGGTCCCCCAAGCCTTCAGGATCCCCTCCCTGAGTGCTACCGCAGCTCACCGAGTGTCCAACTCAGGCTGCCTTCCACCGGTGTGGTGTGCTCGTCAATGTCATTCCCATACAAGCAGAGGCCTGCCTCCAGGCGCAGGCTGTCCCGGGCTGCCAGTCCTGCCAGCTTCACCTCGGGGTTTTTCAACAAAGCTGCTGCCAGGCGGACGGCCTCTGCTGATGGCACCGAGATCTGCAAGGGACACCAGACAGAGCAGGTGGGCAGCTGGCCTCAGAGTCCTGTGCCCAGCACCACCCCATGCCTGCCTCTTGACATACCTCCACACCGTCCTCTCCTGTGTAGCCGCAACGGGTCACGCGGCAGCCAGACACGCCAAACACCTCCATCACAGCGCTGGTCATGAAGGGCAGTTTGCGCAGATCGTCAGCCACGCCAGCCTGTAGCACCTGGGCCGCAGTGGGACCTGGGTCCAGGGAGCCAGTAACCAAGTGTCTGGGTCCTAGTGCCCCAGGGAGCTGGGTCACAGCCCTCAGGGACAAGAACAAGCCCTGAGCAAGCCCCACCCTGTCGATGGAAGGAGATGCTCTTGCCCACAGAGGCTCGTGGCAGGTGGCATGATGCTAAACATAGAATTAGGTTGCAACACCCTCACCTTCCCCCCGGCAAGGCCTTCATTCCAAGCAGTAGAGGAAACCTGGAAGGCAAAGGTCAGCTGCAAGCCCAGCCTGGCCCACTTACCTTGCAGGGCCAGCAGAGCATTATCCATCACCTCCAGGGCCACATCACTGCCCTTGTTCTGAAGTTCCCTAACCTTGTCCTGAAAGGAAAGAAATATCCCATTAGCTCCGGGATCCCTTTCCCTGAGCACCTGCTGTGGGCCAGGTGCTACAGAGCTCAGCACAGTGGGCTCTCATCTTCTAAGGTCATATAACTACTAAATGATAGGGATGACTCTAGCCCAGGTTTGCAGGTTCTAACACCAGGCTCCAGCCCTCCACCTTCACCAGAGGATGCTCACTTAGGGGCCAGGATCAGCTTTACCTCCCTACTTGCCCCCCACTCCTTCAACACTGGAGGGCTGACTCTGGCCTGCTTTCTTTCATAGAGTCACTGTCTGAACCCCTTATCCATTCCAGGTCTGTCCTGGACAAGGATGCCACTCTGTGAATAAGGAGGACAGGGTACCTAGAACGCAACACAGAGGGGCTGTACCTGCATGAGGGTCAGGTCCTTCTCCCTGCAGCCAGCATTGGACACCACATACAGGTGTCCCTCGGAGGCGTTGGTCACAATCAAGTCATCTAAGATGCCTCCAGCCTCGTTGGTAAACAGCGACAGTGTTCCCTAATATCAAAGTGGAGCATCATTGCCTCTAGCTCCAAGAGGCCAAGGTCAAGTGTGAGGCAGACCACCCCTGGCCCCACCCCGCCACCACAGACTCATAAACCCTCATGTGCAGGGCTGAGGGACAGCAGCGCAAGGAGCAAACTGGGTCAGCCCAGGCCCCGTCGGGACTGCATCCCCCAGGAATACAGGCCCTGAGAAGCTATGTCTGCTCCAGTTCTGTGCCCCCAGGCCCAAAGCCAGGACTCAGATGGGTTTGCTGGCTCATATCTAAGGAAGTTCACTGAGCAGAAATACAAGAAGGGCCCCACCTGGTTTGGTTTCAGCTCTGCAATATCTCCAACCACTAGACTCTCCATCAGCTTCACCCGGTCACAGCCAAATATCTTGGTCTGGGAAAGAGATCAAAAAGTGTCAGGGCTATAGTCTGGAAGGCAATGGACAAGGAAGCATCTTCCCTCCCCCCACAGGCCAGTCCAACTCAGCCAAAGTGCCTGACTAGTCTTTTTGTTCTGCAAGAGGCAGAAGCCCCACTTTAACTCCCCCCACATCCGCCAATTCAAGAGATGCGCTGAGAGGTTAGGGAACTTGAAAAGGCCTGGCACCCTCCTAAAATACCCCCTCTTCCAAACCAACACTCAGAACGGTGGATGACAGTCAGTGGTAGCCCCAGAAACCCCCGGGACGTTGAGGTACCCCTAAGTGGGAGCAGGCTGGAGAGATGAGATGGGGAGACGAACAGTAAACCCTCTAAGTTCGTCTGGCCATAGTCCATTATTACACCCTTAAAACTGCAAACTCTTCTGAGAGAGCTGCCCTGGGTATATAGCTCTCAGCAAAGAAAGCCAAGGGTTGCACTGCTGCAGATGGCACAGACCCTAGGCTTGGCAGTCGGCGCAGTCCCCCGGCTCACCTGCAGCATGTGGGACACGTCAAAGAGCGAGCAGTGCTGCCGTGTATGCAGGTGTGAATTCATGTGGGTATCCCGGTACTGCACGGGCAGGCTCCAGCCTGCGAATGCCACCATCTTCCCGCCGTGGGCCAGGTGGAAGTCATAGAGCGGTGTCCTGTGGAGCACGTCCTGCAGGCGGCCAGGCTCAGTACCACCAAGGCCCCAGACCCCAGCCCTCTGCCCTCCCCCACCCTCCAAGATTGGCAACACAACACAGCAGCCTCCGGCCCACCTGCGAGCAACTGAGAGGACGGCATGGGGCCGAGGGGAGAGCTTGCAGACGCGCGCCCAGATGGGACACCACACTCCCAGCCCGCTGCATGGTTGCCCACAACTGGTACAGCCGGCGCACAGAGGCCACCACTCTGCCAGGCACGCTGGGAGATGTAGTCCGGCCCGCTTAAATAGGTCTCTCTCCCCCCCTCCCTGGGGGAATCACAAGCGGGAGTGGGCAGCCCCAAGGGCAGGCGGGGCTTTAGCACACACAGTGCCTTGACTCCTCTTGCAGGGAAATAGCCCCGGGCGCCTCTTCCATCTGATCAGGGCAGACAGGGAGCCAGAGAAGCCACTCAGAAATAGAGCTGGGGGCTAGACCTCCCCTGGCTGACTGCCCTGCTTCCAAAAGGCCGAAGTTCTGCAAAGGGCTGAAAGGCCCGAGTCATCAGTTTGGGACAACAGGTCTGTAAGGTCACCTAGGGGGAGGGGAAGGGGTGGGGCAGGCACAGGAGGGTGGAGCCAGCCTGTCAGGCAGAATACCACTGTAACCTGGCCTCCTGGGAGGGTCTCCTGCTCTCTCCTTGGGCGAACATAGATAGCCAGCACGGGGATGCATTCCACAGGTGTTTATTGATCTTGCTGCACACTAGGCCCTGTGCTGGGGACACAGTCGCGCAGGTCTGCCATCCCAGGGACCTCCCCCCGTCCATACACACTGAGGGAGTTGAGCACAAGACTGATCATTACCCTCCTAGCAAAAGCTGAACGGAGCTAAGTCAATGACCCCGCAGCCAGATTCCACCAGCAAGAACTCTGATGGTGGGGAGCAGAAGGTGACCACAAAAGGTGGCTGACCTTCTCCCAGAAAGCTGTTGAGCCACAGACATCCAGTTGGCCAGGTCCAACACACATTGCCCAACTGCCTCCAGAGAGCCCCCAGAAGAAAGCCACGCAAAACCAGAGAAGCAGGATTTTCTCAGGAAAACAGCCTGTCTTATTCAGCTGCTGGCCTGGGGTTGTAGGAAACCTCAACTTCTCAAAAAACACCATGGAGAACCCTCACCCGGACGCACACCCTACCAAGGTTGATCCCTCATCCCATTGAGTGTGGCTCGTAGAGGGGGTGAATGGAGGAGGGGCAAGGATGTGCTTTGGGCTCCATCAGATGGCAGACGGGTCCCAGGACTCATTTTCAGGCCACAGCCTTGCTGGAGGCACCCGCCCAGACCCAACAGGCAGGCAGACACACTTGAACACACATCCAGGAGCCAGCTCAGGGACCAAGGGACTTGGGCTGCCCAACTTCCCAGCCCTGTGTGGCTCTCTAGGCGAGCAGCAGAAGGGTTTAGAGAGGGATTTTTCTTTTTGTGGGCGTAACACCAAGGGAGAGAGACCATTAGGAGATGCAGAAGGAAGAAACGGGGTTCTTGTTTCTCCCTCAAGCTTCCAAGCTATTAATGTAGCCGACTTCCCAGGTTCTGGGAGGTGACCCCAGCCCGCTGCACTCTGGGTGCAAGAGCAGGCAGAAGACAGGAACGTGCAGCTTGGCAGGGAAACAGAGGGCACAGAAGGATTCTTAGCAACAGAACTTCAGTGTTTTTAGGGAGGAGGAATTTCAGGTTGCAGTCAGCTGAGGACAGAGTGCATCCCCTCTAGGAGCTCATGCTAAAGCAACATAGTGAGCCCCCAGGAATATTGACTCTGTGAACGTGGTCCTGACAGAAGGCGCATGCAGGCAACACTTGGAATGCACAGGGACAGCACTTCAGCCTCTGACGGGGGTCCAAACCAGGCCTGGGTGGGCATGAACGGCCAATGTCTTGACTACGAGCCATGGCTCAAGTGTAGGAGAGCAAGTTCAGGTCATAACAGCCATCCACCTGCAACACAAAAGATCATCAGACCTGACCTGCTCAGGCCACCGGGAGCCACGCAGAGGGAAGCGATCACTCACGTCAAAGCGGCCGATCCTTGGGGAGGTGTGGCTGGCCCGGATCATCTCTGTCAGCGCCCACATGTGCTGGACCTCGGAGGATACCCTGCTGGGGTCTGGGAGACCCTGCTCCAGAAGGAGGGGTCAGTGGCCATGGGTCTTTCCCCAGCAGTGCCCTTAGAGCTCCAGAGAGGCCAAGCGGGGCTGTGGGGCCCTCCAGATGACATTCCCCGCTGACTTGTAAAACAGGATGATGGGGCCTGATGCGCAGTAGGCAGCCCAGCCCCACACAGAGATGCCTCAGATCCCAGAAGGGAGGTCCCACAGGGTGAACCAAGGGCCCCGGGTCCAGCCCAGATTCTTGAGAAAGGTGTCCCCTTGGGCTTGTGTTGGACACCAGAGCTGTTCAAACATGGTTCTCACCCAGGACGAGGGCTTACCTCAAGAAGGGGAGTGGGCTGTTCAGAAGGCACTGGGTGGGACAGCCACTTGGGGAAGGTCACGGAAGGGCTCTGCAAAGCAAAGGGTACTTCCCTGAGTGGGGCACAGTAGGAGCACCCTGGAACCAGAGCCCAAGGTCCTGATGACAGAGAGAAGGGCCCCTGAGCCCCAGACACTGAGAAAATCCTCTTCAGGACCAGGGGCACATAGACTACCTCAGGGTCAAAAGCAGATTCTGGTCCATGAAAGTCCCAGATATGAAAGAGGCAAGTAGCCCCCAAAGTCAGGGGATATGAGGACGTGCCCTCACCTCGCATCATGAGCTTCCAGAATTCCCACCTGGCTAATTTTCCTGAAGGACTTCTTCTGAGTCTCCCCATCCTTACCCATCCACTGCCATCCACACCCCCAGGCCTTCTAGCCATAGCTAGGAGCCCAGTGGAGAAAGGGCCAGCCAACAGCTCCAAGCTGGTCACTCACCTTTGGTCCCTGCTGGTAGATCTGAAGTTCCTCCACCGTGAAAGACAACCACAGTGGTGACGGCTGTCGCAGAATCAGGCGCAATTCCAGTACTTGGGCCATGTCACACAGCATCTGACACATACACACACAGACACGCACACACAAAGACCCAGAGAGGCCCCCAGCTCACTGCCCAGGAGCCAACCAGCAATGAACAGAGGACCCCTTCTCCCCAGGCCTTGGAGAAGGAAAAGTAGTTCCTCCAAGGCACTTACCAAAGAACCACAACTCAGACCAGCCTTGCCCACCCCTCTTTGTGCATGTATCCTGGCCCAGTCACCAGGCCCCTTGGGAGCCCTCATCTGGGCTGCCCTGGCCATGCTGAGTCCCAGCTGACCTGGTGCTTGAACAGCGATACGTACTCCTGGGCTCCCTCCTCACTGTGCGGATCCGGCATCAGGCAATAGTCCCGCAGGCAGGTCACCCACTTGGTTGGAGTGTGTGTTGAGGTGTGCTGGCGAACACGGATGGTCAAAAAGGCTGTGTAGTAATTCTTAAACATGATCTCCTGCAACTAGGGCACACACAACCCACCACAATAAATCAGACCAAGGTCCAGGGCTGGAGGGGTTTCAAAAGCACCACCTCTTCCTCCACTGAGGAATGGACTCTTCTACCAATCTAACAATTTCAATAAGAACCCACAGGGGCTTTGTTTTCCTAGAACTCACAGTCTAAATGAACACATCATGCAAACAAACCATGATCTCAGG
This sequence comes from Antilocapra americana, assembly GCA_007570785.1. Lineage (NCBI taxonomy): Eukaryota > Metazoa > Chordata > Mammalia > Artiodactyla > Antilocapridae > Antilocapra > Antilocapra americana. The sequence goes on along the minus strand of ML660201.1, from coordinate 46,639,189 downwards.
TCTCGCCGCATGTCCATGATGCTGCCAGAGGTCAGATCCCTACCTAACTCTAGAGGAGTCAGAAAATGTACAGAAGAGTTCCTCAAGTGAACGGTCAAAGGGTAGAAAATGTAAAAGTGGCATATACAAAGGAGCACCAAGAAGTGAACCTGGCACATGCCTGTGACAGAGAGTGGTTCAGCCCAGCTACTGGATATTCATCAGAATTAATCAAGGAGGGGATTCCCTGGTGGTCCAGTGGTTAGAACTCAGCTCTTTCACTGCCAGAGCTGGGATTCAATTCCTAGTTTGGGAACTAGGATTTCACAGGCCACGTGGTGGGGCCAAAAAAAAAAACATTCTGGAGGAAGAATTTTTTTAAGTATAGGTATACAGGCTCCACCCCAGACCTACTGAATCAGGATTTCCAGGGTTGGGCACTTTAATGAAGTCTCCCAGCCTAGAGAGAGGAACAGCTTGAGTAAGAACCGCATACTACAGGCAAAGTGGGTGGGGCCAAGAGGCAAGGAGGGCAAAGACAGACAGTGGCTCTGAACGTCAGGCCATTAGAAAGTGGACTTTGACCTGTGTTGAGGTCCTGCAGTGTCCATTCACTCAACCAGCAGATGTGGAAGTGTAACTGGAGTCTGGAAACTGCAGCCACTGGGAAGATCTTGATGAGGTTTGAGTTGAACAGCAGGGTCTGTTGGAATGGGCAGGCAGCAGGTATGGGGGTAATTCAAGTGGCCAGGGACAAAATCACCTCGTACCTCTGCTTGGTTCAAAACTGTTATTTCGAGCACCTAGCCTACTATTCTGGCACTTCCGTGTTAACACCGTTCTGGACTTGGGGGAGAGATGTTGAAGTGAACAGAAGAGGAAACTGCATTCTAATTAATATGTGTTAACAAAAGGAATAAAGAAATGGTTAACTGATTATTACGGGCGAGGTACCGCAGAGGCTTTCAGCAAACGAATCATTGCCTGGGACACGCCCGAGTTCCCAGATAAGCCCCGCCCAGGAGCCCCGGTCGCGCCCACAGGGCTTGCTCACCTCGAAGGGCGCGACGCTGGGGAAGGTGACATCGATGACCAGCACACCAGGCCGGCCTTGGGAGGTCCGCACGTCGCCCACCTGCAGGGCCACGGTGCCTTTCACATGGCAGGGGACCGACACGCGGGACATGGTGACAGCGGCCGCGACACACACAACCGCCGCTCCTGGCCTCTGCCCAATGGTTCTTCCCGGCGTCCTCAGCAGGGCCTCAGGAACTACAACTCCCGAGAGGACTCGCGCTAGGCCAGCCCGGCCAGTCACGCAGCTCGGGGCGGGCCGGAACGCGGAAGTGCTTGCGGAAGTGCTCCTTCAGCCAATCACTGAACGAGCGAGCTGTAGAGGTCCGTCGCCGCCCTTGCCCAGAAACGGCCTAGGTGCCTGGATCCAATCTGTGCTGGATCTTCTCGGCACCCCAAGTCTTAATCCGTTTCTGCCGCTGTGCAGGGCGCACTTAATTTAGCGCGTAAAGTTACGAGCATGAGTGAGCACAGTGTCTGGAAGACATTGATTGCAAAAGTAGATATTAAGCCCTTCCCTCCCCCCCTTTTTTAAAGGGCAAAGGCTTTGAAGAGGTGATTCACAAAAGAAGATAAATAGCCAATATGCCCGTGAAAAAATGCTTAACAGGCGTGTTCATCAGGGAAATACAAATTAGAACTCCCCTGCAGGGACTTGCCTGGTGGTTCAGTGGTTAAGACTCTGCACTTTCATTGCAAGGGATGCAGGTTTGATCCCTGGTCAGGGAACTAAGATCTCACATGACATGTGGTCAAAAAAAAAAAAAGATCCTGCATGATGCCATTAATGAAGATCGAAGATCCCGAGTGCCACAATTAAGATCCAGCTCAGCCAAATAAATAAATATTAAAAAAAAAAAAAACTCCCCTGCACACACTAAACAGGCTACAATTAAAAACTGAGGAGAATATAGAATCCTTATCCACTGATAATTTCCTGCCACTTTCAAAGCAGTTTGGTCATTCTTTATGGACTAAATTTATACCTAAAATACTATCCAGCCGTTGCATTCTTTAAGTATTTACCCAAGAGAAATGAATTATGCGTCCATTCAAGGGCTTTATAATAGCCAAAGTTTGGAAATAAACCAGATGTCGAACAGATGAGCAAATCAACAGATTAGCTAATTGTGGCATAGCCATACAATGAAATACTCAACAATAAAAAGAAATGAACATATCTACCTGTCTATCAACAAATGAATGGGTAAACAAAGTAATTACACAAAATGGAATTATTCAGCCTTGAAATGAAATTCTGGCACAGGCTTCAACATGGATAAACATTGAAAATATTACGCTAAGTAAATAAGCCAGATATAGAAGAGCAAATATTGTATAATTCCCCTGATGTGAGGGACCTAGAAGAGGCAAATTCATAGAGACAGAAAGTTGAATAAAGGTTGCAGGGGCTGGGGAGGGAGAAATGCAGAGTTGTTGCTTAACAAGTACAGAGGTTTAGTTCAAGATGGATGAAAAAATATCTGGAAATACTTGTAAGAAGTACATAGCACTATGAATGTATATAAGGCCAATGAAGTATGTATACAGTTAAATGAATAAATGGTAAATTTTATGTCATGTATGTTTTGCCACAATAAAAAATGAATGAACAACTGATATACACAATACCACCAAAAAATTTCAAGTGTACTATATTCGGCAAAAGAAGTTAGACTCATGTGAGTTCATATGGTATGGTCCCACTTATGTGAAATTCTAGAAAAGTGAAAATTAATCTAGAATAATATAAATCAGAACAGTTTTCCCTGGGGCCAAGGGTGAAGGGAGGGGGCTGACTATGAAGAAATACAGGTGAACATTTGGGGATGATGAGAAGGTTCTACAACTTGATTGGCTGGTGGTTGTATTTCTTTAGACTTCTGTCAAAATTTATTAAACAATCCTTAAGATATGTGCATTAAAAAAAATTTTTTGACTGCCCACAGGGCATGTGGGATCTCAGTTCCCTGACCAGGGATCAAACCTGGCACCCCTGCATTGGAAGCATGGAACCTTAACCACTGGACTGCCAGGGAAGTCTCAACATATGTGCATTTTATTTATAAATTATACTGCATTTGGGACTTCCCTGGCAGTCCAGGGCTTAGGGCATGGGTTTAATCCCTTGTCAGGAAACTAGGATCCTGCAGGCCACACAGCAGGGCCACAATAAATAAATATTGATTTGGAAAAAAAAAAAGTATACCTCAATAAAGAAATAAAAAAAATAAAGATAATAAGAAAAAAGGAGTGGGTGGGAGGTTCAAGAGGGTGGGGACATATGGATGCCTATGGCTGACTCATGTTGATGTATGACAGAAACCAATACAATATTGTAAAGCAATTATCCTTCAATTAAAAATAAACAAATTTAAAAACAAATAAAAAGTTATACCTCAAGGATCATAATTCGACAAGAAAAAAATTCACCATCGTATTTATCATCGCCACCATCCTTTCAGATACCTCTGAAAACTATGCCCCAGATATCGTCAGTTCAGCCTGCTTTATGGATAACAAAGCTGAGGCCAGACACAGTTCGGTGATTTCCCAAGCCAAGAAAGCAGAGTAGAGCTGGAACCAGAGCCTCTTTTGCATTCCTTCCTCATAAGTCAGAGCCCTCCAGGCAAACCCTCCACCTTTGGTGACCCATACCTCCTCTGTGTGAGGTCTCCAAGAGACACAGGCCCAGTGGAGCCCATAGAATTCTTATAGTGGGGCATCAAACAGGCACAAACCACAATTCCAGGCCAGTCCAATGAGCAGTCTGGAGGAGCTGAGCCTTCCCAGCCCAGACCTAGAGGCCTCCAGTGACAGAAAACCCTCCCTCCTTCATTAGAATTTGGAACCTTGGGCCTTCCGGACTGCTCACTGCTATTTCCATTTTGACTCAGACTAACGACTCCTTGCCTGGGTCCTTCCAGGTTCCTGAGGGCCTTTTAGGGAGCAGCACTCCCTGCCCCATATTGGAGCAGAGGCTTCCCTACATCCCAGAGGACTATCGGCCTCCTGAGAATCAGGAGGACACAGGTTGTGGTCTTCCGGACTCCGCTCTGATAACAAAGACCGGTGAGGCCCCTCATCACAGATGAGTCTCATGTCATATCTCTCGTTGACAGCTGCCTCTGCACCATATATGTATGGAGAGAGAGCTCAACTGAAAGATTAAGTTTATGAACTTGCAAACTGTTGGCTCCTGTGACTACGGAGGCTGAGAACTCCCAAGATCTGCAGCTGGCAGATCTGAAACCCAGGAGAGCCAATGTACAGTTCTTTTTTTAAAAAATAATTTATTTGTATTTATTTCCTTGTGCCGGGTCTCAGTTGTGGCAGGCAGGTCCTTTGATCTTCTTGTGGCATGTGGAGTCTTTATTTTTTTTATTAGTTAACACAGCATGTGGGATCTAGTTCTCTGACTAGGGATCGAATCCCAGGCTTTGGGAGCGCCACCCCGAGTCTTAGTCACTGGACCACCAGGGAAGTCCCACCCATGTGTAGTTCTAGTTCAAGTCTGAAGGTGTAAGAACCAGGAGAGCTGATGGTATAAATTCCAGTCCAATAGCTGACGGGCTTGGAGACCCTAAAAGAGCTGATGTTTTGGGCATAGTCCAAAGGCTGGGAAAAAAAAAAGTTCAAGTTAAAGCAATCAGATGTGAAGGGTTTCCTTTCATACTTAGTCTTTTTGTTCTATTCAGAAATTCAATTCACTGGGTAAGGTCTGCCCATGGTAGGGAGGGTAATCTGCTTTACTCAATCTATTCAAATATTAATCTCAAAAACTAAAAAAAAAAGAGAGAAAAAAGAAATAAACTAATGTTAATCTGACACAGAAACACCCTCAGACACGCACCCACACACCCAATAATGCTTGGCCAAATATCTAGATACTCCATGGTCATTTCAAATTGATGTATAAAATTAATCATCACACAGTATGGCGTTTTTTTCCAGTATGTTTTTAAATTTCTACATATATAAGATTTTTTTAATCAGTGTCCCTTATCTTATTGATACCTAGTTTCATTCCATTATGACCAGAAAAGAAAAAGTACTCTGTGTGATTTCAGTCTTTTAAAATTTATTGAGACTTGTTTGTGGCCTAACGCATGACTTATTCTGGACAATGTTCCATGACCACTTGAGAAGAATGTATATTCTGGTATTGCTGGATAAAATGTTCTGAACATCTCTGTTAGGTCTCATTGGTTTACAGTATTGCTCAAGTCCTCCATTTCCTTATTAATCATGTCTGGTTGTTCTATCCATCTTGATAGTGGAATACTGAACTATTATTGGAGCACTGTGTATTTCTCCTTTCAATTCTGTTGATTTTTGCTTCATATATTAATATTTTGGGGCTCTGTTGTAAGATGTATGTACATTCATAACAGTTACATCTTGCTCTATTGTACCTTTTATCAATATTTTCCTTCTTTGTCTCTTGTAACCTGTTTTGACTTAGGTCTAATCTGCCTTACAATCATACAGCCACCCAGCTCTCTTTTGGTTACTATTCAAATGGAATATATTTTTCCACCCCTTACTTTCAACTTCTTTGTGCCCTTAACCTAAAGTGAATCTCTTATAGATACATATAGATAGACCATTAAAAAAAAATCCAATCTGTGGAATTCCCTGGTGGTCCAGTGGTTAAGACTGGACTCACATGCTTTGGGCTTCCCATGTGGCTCAGTGGTAAAGAATCCGCCTGCCAATGCAGGAGATGTAGGAGACCTGGGTTTAATCCCTGGGTTGGGACGATCCCCTGGAGAAGGAAATGGCAACCCACTCCAGTATTCTTGCCTGGAGAATCCCATGGAGAGGAGCCTGGCGGGTTACAGTCCATGGGGTTGCAAAGAGTCAGACACAACAGAGCAACTGAGCATGCAACTATTTTCACTGCCAAGGGCTTGGGTTCAATCCCTGGGCAGGGAACTAAGATTCCACAAACTGTGCAGCCTGGCCAATAAACAAATAATAAAAATACTATATATGTCATCTGAATGACCAAAATATATATTTCTCATATATATTTGATCTTTACCCACAGTTTCTGGTTCACAACCTTTCAAAACTCTTGGAATTTCCTGAGAGATAAGAACAGTGGGATAATACTTGGCTTCTTGTCCTCAAATCCTGAAAACCCTTCAGGGAAAGAGACTTCTGGATCCCACCCAAGGGTGGGGGCTGATTGCAGGAGAACTTTTAGTCCCACTCCCCAGACCTCCAGGGAGGGGAGAATGGCTGTAGGTTAAGTCAGTCATCAGTGGCCAATGAGTTAATCAATCATGGAATGAAGCTTCCATAAAAACCTCAGAAGGACAGGGTTCAGAGAGCTTCCGGGTTGGTAACTATGTGAGAGTGGTACCTGGAAAGACCATGGGAGCTCCACATCCCTTCCCATGCCTGGCTCTTTGTATCTCTTCTTTTGGCTATTGATGGGTATCCTTTAATAATCCTCTTAGGATAAACCAGTAATCTAGTAACTAAGATGTTTCACTGAGTTCTGTGAATTGTTCTAGCAAATTAGTGGAAATTGAGAAGCAGGTCTTGGGAAGCTCTGATATATAGCCAGCGGGTCAGAAGTCCAGGTGACAAGAGATTGGCATGTCGAGATGTTGAGATTGGCATCATAAGTTGGAGAGGGTTATTGTGAACTCAATATGTAGCCAGTTGGTTAGAGGCACAGGTAACAACCTGGACTTGTGACCTCTGTCTGCAGAAGAGGGCAGGCTTGTGGGACTGAGCCCTTGACCCATGGAATTTGATTCTATCTCTAGAAAGGTAGTATCAGAATTGAGTTACACTCTCAAACACCTATGGGGAAAGCTTATTCCCTGAAACAAGGTTCAGGGAAGCCTTATTTACTCCATTAAATGTAGGGACTTCCCTGGCAGGCCAGTGGTTGAGACACCTTGCTTCCACAGAAGGAGGCCTGGGTTCAGTCCATGGTTGGGGGGCCTGGATCCCACCTGTTATGCAGTGAGGCTAAACAATTGAAGAAACAAATTCAGTTGATCTTTTGTATTTTATCATTTTGCTTCTGTTCTTTCCTTTTTTTGTAACTTTTTTGGTTTATTTTTAAACTATTTTCTTAGTGGCTCACTTGGGGCTTCCCTGGTGGCTCAGACAGTAAAGAATCCACCTGCAATGCGGGAGACCTGGGTTTGATTCCTGGGTTGGGAAGAACCCCTGGAGGAGGGCATGACGACCCACTCCAATATTCTTGCCTGGAGAATCCCCACGGACAGAGGAGCCTGGAAGGCTACAGTCCATAGAGTTGCAAAGAGTTGGACACAACAGAGCAGCATGAATTTATAATGGTTGTTTTATGCATTTGCCTTTTAAATCATGTAGAAAAAATAAATTACAAATCAAACCAAAAGTATCTTGATCTTGGCTTTTATATTTACCTTTGAAGTTACCTTTACTAGTGTTCTTTATTTTAAATGATGGTTTCAAGTCCTTTCAATTAAACCTGAAAGACTTCCTTTAGTATTTCTTATTGGGCAGGTCTACTACTATATTGTTGCTTATTTTAAATAAGTAAATAGGGACTTTCCTAGTCATCTTGTGGTTAAGACTCCACCCTTCCCCTGAAGCGGGCACAAGCTGGGTCCCTTCTCAGGGAGCTAAGGCGGTGCTAGTGGCAAAGAATCTGCCTGCCAACACAGGAGACACAGGGGGAAGTTCCCACGGAAGAGGAAATGGCAACCCACTCTAGTATTTTTGCCTGGAAAAGTCCATGGACAGAGGAGCCTGGGGGACTACAGTCCACGGGGTCACAAAGAATTGGGCTCATCTTCACAACAACTACAATGTTGACACTGCCAAGCAAACTGAAGCAGGGTGGTGGTGTCAAAGAGTCCTGGGTGTCACTTACAGCCTCTGACTCCGCTCGGTGGGTGTCTGGGAGACAGGCCGCTTGTTACAGAGGTGGCAGAACCTGGTGCAAAGTGCGTTTTCCTAATCTGACCAAGTTCCATCGCTTTCAGCTGTCACTCCGGATAAGAGTTACTACCAGGGTGGTGAATTTCAGTTTGAAACTGAAGTTTCCCATTCATACGACATGCTGCCTCCCCAGGTGAAACGCTTGTCCAGGATCTGGCACCCAAATATCACAGAGACAGGCGAAATACCCCTAAGTTTACTGAGAGAAAACTCGATGTTCTCCACTGTTTGGGGCACTGGCTGGACTCCCACGAGGACACGGAAGGATGTTAAACTGCTTACTACTCTTTTGAGTTTCAGTGATCCACTAAATATTGAAGCTGCAGAACATCATTTGTGGGACAAGGAGGACTTCCGGAATAAAGTTGAAGACTACATTAAGCGTTAGGCCACGTGATAGAAGACCGAAAGGCCGTGGATTGCGCATTAAGAAGTTTATCTCCAGGCTTCCCTGGTAGCTCACTGGTAAAGAAGCTGCCTGTCAATGCAGAAGATAACAGTTTTCAATCCCTGGTCCGGGAAGATCCCACATGCCAAGAATTAACTAAGCCTGTGCACCAAAACTCCTGAGCCTGGGCTCTAGAGCCCAGGAACCACAACTCCTGAGCCCACACGCCCAACTATTGAAGCCCGCTCGCCCTAGACCACAACAAGAGAAGCCACTGCAATGAGAAGCCTGCACACTGCAACTAGGGAAAAGCCCGTGCAGCAGTGAAGACCCAGCACGGCCAAAAGTAAATAAATAGATTTAAAAAATTATATATGAAAAGAAAAGAAGTTTGCCTTCAACTGCAACTAGAAGGTTGCTTCCTCCCCAGTCAAGTAAAAACTGCCCCACATCTGCCCATTGCAGACAGAGAGTTACGCATAAACAGGAAGAAAATGTGTTTGGGGTTCTAAAGAGTTGTCTGCTCACCTTAACATGTTTACTTTTTGGAAACTGCACTGTACAGGCTGTTGACAACATTGAGGCTGGAGCTGCCTTTGCACACTTTCTCAAAGTCAGCTCCCTGCGCAGGTGATGCCAGTAATGTGTTCATTGTAGCTTGCAGGTTGGCAATCAGAAATGTGCTCCAAACTGTGATTGCATGCATATTCTCTTAGCTCCTTCCAGGAATGCTGGTCCTGCCTAGATGTTATGAAGCTTCCTAGAATGCACAGTAGATTCCTTAATGAAATACATATTTTATTTAAGTACTTTTTGGGACAGATTTGTTATTTGTACAATTTAATACTTCATTTGTTTTTCTATTTTCATTTAGTTTGTATTTTCATTGTATAGCGCAGACAGAAAGATGTTAGATCAAGAAACTTTTTTGGAGGGTTAAGCAGCTTTTGAGGAAGAATACAAAAAAATATGAAAGACAAAAAATAAAAAGAGTGTATGTGTTCTTGAGGCTAAAAACTTTGAGATCTGCTGTTCTAGGGTTTATAAATTGTTAGATGGTGGCTGTGAGAGAATGAATATTCTTACATTTAATCAATAACATCAAACTTCTTCCCCAAACGGTCCTTTGCTTCCCAAAATAGCAATAAGCAATGATCTTTTTAAACTGCATCTGTGGTCCTCCTTTCCTAATCCATCTCTTACAGTATTCTATTCCCTGCTCTGGCTACGTTAGCCTCCACATCGTCCCAGGCTTACAGGTTTACTTCCACCTGTTTGTTCACTGTCTCCTTTCTGTCATTTCTCAGCCTTAATATCTCCTTACCTGACATCACATTGCACATTTGTTTATATGTCTGACCACCCTTTGGAACTGCACTGTCTGCAATAGAAATAAAACACAAGCCACAAATGTGAGCCCCATATGTAATTTAAAAATTCTCGGTAGTTATGTTAAAACACTAAAAAAAAAAAGGTATTCTGAATATTTTATTTAACCCCAAATACTCTGAATATGGGCTTGCCTGATTATTTCAATATAAAATCAATAATTAAAATATGAGACAGTTGGCTTTTTTAAACTAAATCTTTGATATTCTGTATGTATTTTATACTTACATGCATGCATTTATGCTAAGTAACTTCGGTTGTGTCCAACTCCTTGCCACTGTGTGGATTGTAGCCTGCCAGGCTCCTCTGCCCATGGGATTCTCCAGGCCAGAATATTGGAGTCAGTTGCCCTCCTCCAGGGATCTTCCCCACCCAGGGATGGAACCTGCATCTCTATCGTCCTCTGCATTGGCAGGCAGGTTCTTTACCACTAGAGCCACTGGGGGAAGTCCCTTTACACTTACAGCATCTCTCAATTCAAACTAGCTACATTTCAAGAGCTCAATAGTAGCCTATGGCTAGTGGTTACCATATCTGACTGCATAGCTCTAGAATGTAAAGTAAAAGCAGAGCTTGGGGACTACCTTGGTGGTCCAGTGGCTAAGACTCCATGCTGTCAATGCAGGGGTCCCAGCTTTGATCCCTGGTCAGGGTAGTAGATCCACATGCTACAATTAAGACCCAGCACAGCCAAATAATTTTTTGTTTTAAAAAAAGCAGAGCCTGGTCTTTCTTGTTCCTGGCCAAATCTCCAGCAACCAGTACATATGTGTTATGTATATAACAAATATACATATGTATATTTAATTAGTGTTTCTTGAATTTGTGAATTAATGGAATGGCCTTCAATTGGTACCCTTCCCTAGAACAGGTCCCAGGAATCTGAGAAAACATCTCCTGGCTGGCAACCCTCTGACATAATAAATTAGGACAACACCACCATCTGGACAGGAATGAGGGGTAATGCACTCACGAAAATCATGTCCCAGCTTTCTGCCAACACATCTCCTGGCTGGCAGTTCAGTTCAGTCCAGTCGGTCAGTCGTGTCCGACTCTTTATGACCCCATGGACTGCAGCACACCAGGTTTCTCTGTCCATCACTAGCACCCGGAGCTTGCTTAAAGTCATGTCCATCAAGTCAGTGATGCCATCCAACAGTCTCATCCTCTGCTGTCCCCTTCTCCTCTCATCTTCAATCTTTCCCAGCCTCAGGGTCTTTTCCAAAGAGTCGGTTCTTTGCATCTGGTGGCCAAAGTATTGGAGTTTCAGCTTCAGCATCAGTTTTTCCAATGAATATTCAGGACTGATTTCCTTTAGGATAGACTGGTTGGATCTCATTGCAGTCCGAGGGACTCTGAAGAGTCTTCTCCAACACCACAGTTCAAAAGCATCAATTCTTCGGCGCTCAGCTTTCTTTATAATCCAGTTCTCACATCCATACATGACTACTGGAAAAACCGTAGTTCTGACTAGACGGACCTGGCTGGTAACCCTCTGACATAATAGGGACAACAGCACCATCTGGTGGAGAATAGAGGGTAGCACACCGATGGGAATTGGGTCCCAGCCCTCTAAGAACATAGCGCCTTGCTGGCAACTCTCTGACATAATAGGGACAACACCACCATCTGGTGGGGAATGGAGGGTAACACACCGATGGGAATTGGGTCCCGGCTCTCTAGGACCATAGCGCCTTGCTGGCAACCCTCTGACATTATAGGGACAACAGCACCATCTGGTGGAGAATAGTGGTAATGCACCCATGAGAATCAGGCTCCAGGACTCCAGGCTGGTGGAGGGGATATAAGGTGGAGGTGGGCTTTGGATTCCTGGAATGTTATTCCTTACCTGTATCTTGGACCCTCAGTTTTCCAAAAATCTTTCTCAGACATTATCTCTTAGTATTACCAAAGTAACTATCATATTAAGAACTCTATCAATAATCAAAAACCATGAGACTATACCAGGCTCCCTTTTGCCTGGTCTATACTTGAACTCTGGAAATGACTGCCTGAAAGAGTCTCCTACAGGCCAGCCCTCTGCCCAATCCTTATTATCATTTTTTTTTTTTGGTCACCCCTGGAAAGTTGTGGAATCTTATTTCCCTGACCAGGAATCGAACCGGTGTCCTCATCAGTAAAAGCCAAGAATTCCAACCACTGAACTGCCAGGGAACACCCTGCCCAGTCACACACATACACACACACACACACACACACACAAACACACTGCTCTTGCTTGTAACGTTTGGGGTTCCAGAAAGAGTCTGTATGTTTAAAACTGTGCTGAATGAATGGCACCATTGTCTAATGGCATACTTTCCGATAACAAACAGTTTCTGATCCAGGTGGGGAAATCGCTTAGCAATGTTGAGTAAACAAAGCAGCATAGTAATAATAACAGTAATAACAACCACTAACATTTAGCATTTACTAAGTACGGGCACTGGTCTCTTTATGGTCTCTTTATGCTTGTGTTCTTTCTTCACTCCACTCCCCTTCAAGGTAGAAATCACGATTATATATTACAGGTAAAAGACATGAGTGGCAAGGTTGAAATACTTGCCCAAGGCCATATAACTGCTGAGTGGCCATACTGGGTTTCAGTTTTGGCAGAAGGCCACCGTGTTGTATACAGAATCTGGTTTCAACTCTATGATTTTGTTAATTTAATAAATAAAAACCGAGCACATTTTTTTTTAACGTGGGCATACAGCAGGGAACAAGTCTCTCCTCTCATAGAATATCCATTCTTGTGGAGATAAGACAAATAAATCAGTTTACATATAATGTCTACAAGTGATAAGCACTCTGAGCAAAACAGCAAGTAATGCATCCAACACAGTCTTGCTAGGATTCAGCTAGGCCCCTTGTTAAAAGCCTTCAGGGGCATTTCCTGGTGGTCTAGTACTTAGGATTTGGTGCTTTCACTGCTGTGACCTGAAGGGGGAAGTGAGATGCTGCAAGCCCTGTGGCACCAAAAATAAAGGCCACCTGGATCCTAGGGCAGACAATAGTTCTTTCCCCATTTCCTACCCTGGGTTCAGCATTTTGATTGGCAGCAGGAAAGAAAGTTGGTGGCAAGAAAGTGACTAACAAGGCCAGGCTCTGCTTAAAGGTGACCACACCTAAAGCCGTAAGTTAGTAGAGGAGGGATTCAGTTTCAAGATGAACCAATTGGGAGGGCTGTGCTGAGTGGGCTGTGAAGCTTAGGAGAGCCTGAGACTCAGGAAACATCCAGAAATATGGACATGCTTTAAATTGAGCTATAGTTAGCTCAAGGCATTGTACATAATAGATGCTCAGTAAAGGTAGTGAATGACTAATAAAGCTGATAAATGAAAGAAATAAAACAAAAACTCACGAGGTGTACTGATGGGTGTGTGTGCGTGTAAATGAGCATTTAGACCTTCCAGAATTCCCAGAGGCCCACAGGTTGGTGGCCAGACCCATCTGGAAGGCGGGCGGGCAGCAGATCCTACTGGGGTCTAAGTGTAACAGTCCAGCCCTGGTGAGTGCAGCAAGAGCTCCTCAGCTGAGTTTGAAGCCGCCCTTTCTTTTACACCAGGTGCCCCCATCCCTGGGCTGAGGACTGGTACCTTCTGTCAGACCAGCAGCAACATCAGATAAGAAGCAAAGTGCTAAAAAACAGAAAGAAAGTGCACAATAAGTGTGATGTGCTTGAATCATCCCCAAACCATCCCCACCACCCCCCAGTCCGTGGAAAAATTGTCTTCCATTAAATCAGTCCCTGGTGCCCAAAATTTTGGGGACCAATGCTTTACTGTATCTCCAATAAGATAATCTGAAATAGCTCCAAGGAGGTGGCAGGGCAGACGGGCCCCTTGAGTCTCTCTGGCCCAACCTCTCAGGCTCTAGAGGGCAGTGCAAATCAAGATGGCCAGGAACTGGCCCTCGGCTCAGCCACTTGGGGCGGAACCAGACTGGCATTTCTCTGACCTTAAGCACACAGCAGGACTTTCTAGCCTGGAGGGCCTGCAAGCACTGCAGGATGTTCAGGGCCTTGTGTATTTTCTTAAATTATTTTACTTATTTATTTTTGGCCGTACTGGGTCTTGCTAGCCGCTGCCAGGGCTTTCTCTAGTTGCAGGGTGACTCTTCGCTGTGATGCCGGGGGCTTCTCACTGCAGCGGCTTCTCCTATTGCGAAGCATGGGCTCTCGGACAGGGGCTCAGTAGCTGTGGCGCACAGGCTCAGGTGTCCTGGGGAACATGGGGTCTTGGTGGACCGGGTCCAACCTGTGCCCCTGCACTGGCAGGACCACCAGGGAAGTCTGGATCTTTTTAAATGAGAGGCAAGATTGTGCATTTAGGGAGTGTTTGGGGAAAAGTGTCCATAGCTTTTTCTGATTATGGAGTTAAGGCAGGCTGGGGACCTCCGCCACAAGGAATGAAATCCACGGTCCCCGCTTCCCAGAGTTGGCATGCACACAGGTTCTAAGCTGTCTTCCTAAAGATTGGCCAGCAGCCCCAGCTCCCTTGAGGCCTGTAGAGGACACAGCTGCTCTCATCCAGGAGCATGTGTCCAATGGTAGGAGGGGGTGGCAGGAAATAAGACTTTCTCTGGTCCTTGGGGGCTGCTGGGTACAGCTGGGATCAGCTTCCTGCAGCTGCTGGGGATAGGGAGCCAGGGAATGCTTGCCTGTGTTTCCCTGGCTTTCCTGGGACCCGCTTTCCTGACACTGAAGTCACTGGGCCCCACCAGGCCCCATTCTGGCCTCACCGTTGGTACATTTTATCCCATTATGAAAGGAATCTGGAACGAGATGACTCTAGTGCTGGGCAATGTGGGACTGGCAGGAGGCTGCCCAGATGGTTTGTCCCGTCAGTTCCTCTACCTCCTTCCCTGAGCTCCTCCATCTCAGCCCCCACCCTCCATCCCATCCCAGACCCTTCTGTTGGAGTCAGGCAAGTTTCATCAGAGTCTAGGATGCCTAGTCAGGGCCTGCTTAGGCGGTCACCTCTACCTCTTTCCTGTCCATGTGGCCAGGCCTGGACCAGCTCTGCTGCTGCAGAAGCCCTCCTGGGAATTCCCCAATCCGGCAGGAAAGACACAGCTTCGGTGACCTCTCCTCCAGGTGCACGCCTAGCCCAGGTCAGGCTGCCTGATGCCCCCATCCTTGTTTGCAGCTTTCCCAGGGGAGTTGGAACACGCGCTTCTCTGTTGTTCTGGCTGTGACTTGTAGTTCTCTACCTTTGACGTTCTTGCATGTCTGGGAACACAGTGAACGACTTGGGGATATATTTTTTTCTTTTTTGGCCACGCAAGAAGCATATAGGATCTTAATTCCCCAACCAGGTATCAAACCTGCACCCCTGTGTGGGAAGGCAAAGTCTTACTCTCTGGACTGCCAGGGAAGTCCCTCTTTTCGCCCTTTGAAAGGGTCTGGCTGAACCTAGAGTCCTTTGCCTACTCCTCACTGATTTCTCCCTGCCCTCCCTGGTCCCTGATCACTCCCACAACTCAACAGGTTCAAGACCTCATCAAGGTGACGCTGTGCAAACAAAGATCTGTCCCTGTTCTTCCAAGTCTGGAAAGCCCTCTTACGGTTCAAGGCCTCTGTGTCTGGGGCTCCAGAGGTGGATAGGTCTTGGGAGTTGACGTTTTGACTCAGCTGTATCCATCTGTTCACTCATAAGGGGAGCCTGGCATGCTGTAGTCCATGGGGTTGCAAATGGAAACAACTGAGTGGCTGAACGACAATAACAACTCATTCAGCAAGCATCGTGGAGTTCCTTATTCCGGACTAGGCACAGTGACTGCTATGACAATAAACACAGATCCATAGCTTGGCTATTTACTGGCTGTGTGACCTCTGGTGACTTTACCCTGGGCCTCAGTTTCCTCATCTGTAACATGGGGCCAGTAATAACAGCTGCTGCAGAGCGTTGCTGGGAGGCCAAGTGAGATTTTGCGTGTTGAGGGTGCAGGACAGAGATCAGCGATGGCAGCTGTTATTATCAAGGGATATGTTTGTCCTCCAGAAGCCTAAAGTCTCCAGGAACATAGAGAGTCAGGTGCTGAGAAGGCTTGTGGATGCTGTTCATCTGTGGAGTAGGCAGGACTTGGGTAGGTAGAGGAAGAGGGGCCCAGACAGGTGGCATTCTCCAATGAGTTGAGGGGAAGCAGTGAGACTGGCGAATCTTTTTGTTTTGGCTGTGCCAGATCTTAATTGTGCCGTACAAGATCTTTATTGCAGCATGCGAGATCCAGTTCTCTGACCAGGCATTGAACCTGAGCTCCCTGCATTGGGAATGCAGAATCTTAGTTACTGGACCACCAGGGAAGTCCCAAGACTGGGCATCTTGACCACTCTGGGGCAGGTCCCTATAGCCCAGGGTGGTATAACATGGAGGGCAAATTTACTCTATAGGAGGCTAGAAGTCTCTGAAGATATGTTGGTTTGTAAGATTTGGGCTCCAAAATGCCAATTGGATTCTCTGGGAGGTCTCTCCAGAAGGCTCTGGGTCTCCAGCACAGTTTTAATGCTCTAAGAGGCCTCACTTTCAATCAAGTGTTCATTCACTCATTCCAATTTTACTGGGTACCTTCTAAGTGCCAGGCCCTGTCTCCAGGTCTAGAGGCTCCCAGGATGAAGCACATAGCCAGACACAGGCCCTCTGTCTGTCTCAGGGATGAACTCTAAAGGAGATCTAATATTATAGTGGGGTAGACAAGGTGAGACAGGGGACAAGCAGGAACAAAGACTGCTGCAGGCAGAAGTGTCACACAGGGGAAGGCTTGAACGGCTTGAGAGGCGCTGGCAGATGCCTGGCATTGTTTGTAGGAGCTTAAAGAGGTTCCATGTTTCTGGAGTCCTGTGCAAAGAAAAGCTGGAGTAAAACTGGGAGGGTGGCTGTTGAGAGAAGTGGACGCTGGGGGCCGAGCTGGGCAGGCCAGGGTGAATGAGAGATCCTTGTCAGCCTGCAGCAGTGGGAAGTCAGGGACAGACGATTGAGCAGGGCGGGATCACAGGTAGATGCTGTTAGCTTTGGGGGCTGCAGCTCAAAGGCTGAGTTAGCGTGGACCTGGCCCCACAGTGCCCCCTCCTGGCAGGCCACTGTGGATTTTAAAAATTATTTGTTTTTATTTTTTTTAATTTGGCTGCTCCAGGTCTTGGTTGCAACACGTTGATCTTATTTGCGCCATGTAGGATTCAGTTCTCTGACCAAGGATCAAACCCAGGCCCGCTGCGTTGGGAGAGCGAAGTCTTAGCCACTGGACCACCAGGGAAGTCCCTCCAGTGATTTTATGGGAGAAGGTGCTCGGGAGACTGAGGCCCAAGAAGACTAGGGGGATGTGAAGGGTGGACTGGCACCTCATCATCGGCTGACTAGGAGGCAAGGGGACCTTGGCCCTGGAGGAGCCCGCGAGCAGCAGCAGGCAGCCCACAGCTGTGACGGGTCCTCAGAAATTGAGGTCAAGGACATCTGAACCACAGGGCTGTGGGTGGGCCAGCAGGGCCACCGGGCAGGGGAGGAGGAAGTCACGAGGCAGTGCCCTGCTCTGATCCAGCTGTCAGGGAACAGCTGCTGGCCCCCCCCGGAAGCGGGAGGGACCCCCTGGCTGCGGGGCTGTGGGAGCGGAGGTTGGGAGCCAGTGAGGGGTGGGCGGGCCTGTGGGGAGGTGCAGCATCTGCTGCCCACGGGGCCAGCCTGGCTCCAGGTTTTCAGAGGCAACGGGAATTCCTCTGAAAAGGAAAGGCTGGGGTGAGTTTGGGGGTAGAGGATCACGGCCAAGGGGTCTCCTCTGTGTTCCAGTGGTTTCCCCTGCCCAAGCCATTCTCTTGGCTGCACTGGCTCCCTCAGGAACCCTCTAGAGCCCTCCCCCTCCCTACTCCCTGTTTCCTCCCCCTTCTCCCCGACTCCCCAGCTCCTTATCTGCACCTGTGCCTGGGCCCTTCTTCTAGAAAGGAAAGCAAACAACCACAACCGGCGCCTTTCAGAAAGGTCCAGCCCACTGGGTCATGGAGAGAAAGGGGTTTGCCCAAGGTCTCAGTCAGTCAGAGGCAGGTGCCAGGGCCCCCTGCCTGTGTGCACCCAGCCCTTGGGGCCTCAGCTCTAAGGAGGTTGAGCAAGCAGGCCTGGTATCCAGCCCCAGGCCAGGAACTGCCTCCTGTGAATTGGAAACTGAGGGGACAAATGGGGACTGAGGCTAGTCCCAGTGGTTGTAGGTGCAGGACAGAGGCCTGTTCGTTCCCACTTGTCTGCCCACCTCAACCCCGGGGCCTCAGCACCACCACCGCCATTGAACCAATTGCTGAGGGTCCTGGTAGCAGGGTGGGTACAAGGAAGTTTCAGGCAGCGTGCAGGTAGGGGGTCAGTTGAGGTCAGTGTTCTGTCCTGGGGCCCTGCAGCCTGAGAGGAGCAGCTGCTTGGCGCTGCTGTGAGGCCCAGACTCTCCCCTTTGGGAGCAGCCATCTCTCCACCTGAGTTCCCCGCTGTTGTGTTTTTCCAGCTGCCATGTTCCCTCAGATGCTTAGAGATACAGAATTGGGATGGGGAAGAAATGTTTCTTTTTACCTTTTCCGTAAAAATTCTCCAGGGATCACAAATGGCTCTCTGTGGGGCTCTTAGGTCCTGTCAGGACCTCTGCAAAGAGTCGCCGCCAGGCTTACAGCCAGCCGTGCCCACAGCCAGAGGTCCAGCGCCTTGGCTTCAAGCTGGGGACTCTCTTACCTCAAGGGCTCATCCTGCGTTCAGTCCCCACTCCATCCCCTTCCAGGCCTTCCTATTCCTGGGGTTCCCCTGTCAGGTTCAGTGGACTGAACCCATCTGATGAATACAGATCCTCTCCTGCCCATTCCCGGGTGGCCCCAGCCAGGACCTCTGTCCATTCTGGCCAAATGGCAGCTGCAGAGTGGGACCTTTGCAGGTTACTAGCCCTGAGCAGGGAGCGGAAGAGAAAGGGAAGGGACAGCTGGCTGAAGCCTCGTGCATTTGCCAGGTGACCCCCTGTGTGTCCTGAGGGCCTCCTGTAAGCTGTATCTGGCAGCAGTCCCCGGGGAGTTGGGTGGGCGGGTGTGTGTGTGTTGGGGGTGGGGATCGCCCCCCTGTCTTGGGACAGGACATCCTCCCTGACTCTACTCTCTCCCTGCCTTCACCTGGGCCCAGTCCACCGGCTTCCTTTCCTCAGGGAGAAGGTTCTAGGCGCTTTGATGGGCGCTGCAGGATGTCTCCTAAAGCCAGCAGGGAAAAACAGGAGCTGCCCAGGCCATTCCTCTCCCCACAGGCACGCACCCCCCCATCCTTCCTCCTCTGGGGCTGGAAGGAGAGGATGCTGCCTCTCTGGCCTCTCTGCATTCCGGTGGAAGGTGGAGACAAGGAAAGGGAGAAATTTGTTTTCTAAACACTTGTTCTGACTTGACTTCCCTGGCGCCTGGCGCCCCTCCCCCAAGGGCCCCCCATCTCTCCCTCTATCCCTGCCGCTGGCTCACCCACCTCCTTCCCCACGTAGGGGAAGGACGTGCTCCAGGGCTGGGGCCAAGCTGCTGCCCCCTCATTCCTGGCCCCTCTGCATTCCTTCCAGGAGGCCTGAGGGCATGGTCCCCACTCCCCTCCTCCTTACTCCCACCTCCAGCTTCCCTGCCCCTGGCTTCTGGGATCCTATACTCATTTCAAAGCCTAGTCTGGTTCAATCCAGCTCCAGCGCCTGCTGCCTCCCCCCTCTCCCAACCCCATCACTTTCTCCCTTGTTTTGTGTTCCATTCACTGGTCAGGCCATGGTGACTGCCTGGTTTCCACAGACCAGTCTGACCACTTCCTCCTCTGCCTTCACCTAGGTGGCCCTTCCTTAAAACCCCCAGGACAGCCTCCTTCACCTCTTGTGGCCTCTGCCTTCGAAGAAGGGCGTCGCTGGTGAGCTGTACCACACAGCAGATCCGGGCCCTGGATCTCTCATCCCCTGATGACTACATTTTTGTTTACTGTAGAGCTTGTTACACAAGAATCTGAGCCCCACAAGAGCAGCTGGTTTCTTCTATCCTTTGCTGGGTTTCCAGCACACAAAAGACTCAGCAGATATCTGCTGATCAGCAATACACTGATGGATGTCTCCCACTGGTTCTGACTCAGTCACAAAAAGTGCTCTGTTATCACTCTCATTGAGTAGGCAGGTCTGAAGCCCATATAGGAGGTGATGGGGGCAGGCTCCGAGAAGGCAAGTAGCTTCTTTCAGGTCACACAGTGAAGTTAGCTCTGGGTCCCAGCGGGAGCTTATTCCTCATATGGACACATCTGGAGATTTGGCAGATATGCTAACATCCTCTCTCTCTTTAAAAAGTATTTGCTGACTTTCTTTGACTGTGCCAGGTTTCAGCTGTGGCATGCAGGATCTTCAGTTGCTCCATGTAGGACTAGTTCCCTGACCAGGGATCGAACCCAGGTCCCTTTGCTTTGGGAACATGGAATCTTAGCCACTGAACCACCAGGAAAGTCCCATCTCTCTTTACCCTTATTTATTTTTTGGTTGTGCTGGGTCTTTGTTGCTGTGAGTGGGCTCTTCTCTAGTTGAGGCGAGCAGGGGCTACCCTTTGGCGCGGTGTGTGGGCTTCTCATTGTTGAGCAGTTTCTCTTGCAGCCTCTCTTGTTGTGGAGCACAAGGGCTTCAGTAGTGGCTCGTGGCCTCTAGAGCCCAGACTCGGTAGTTGCGGTACACAGGGTTTGTTGCTTTGTGGCATGTGGAATCTTCCCAGAGCAGGGATCGAACCTGTGTCCCCAGAACTGACAGGAGGAATCCTGTCCACTGTACCACCAGGGAAGTCCCGCTGTTTATTAGTACCCCTCAAGATGTTTGGATGAATCCCTCTTATTCTTCCCCTCAATGCTGGGGATTTCCCAGACCACAGGTGGGCTTCCCAGGGGCTCTGCCTGTATGTGTCAACACAGCCTAGAGCAAAGGCTGTCTGTCCACTAGAGGTTCAATGCTATCCCGTGTTCTAAGGACACATGTGTCAGCCATGAGTGCAGAGTCAGAACTCATGGTTGTAGGGTAGCCTGTTAATGTCTCTTGACTAAGAGGCCACTGAGAGGAGCCCAGGCTGAGAGGCACAAGCCCAGATCACAGGCCCCCTCTGAGACTAAGAGGTCTTTCTGTCCTGGAGAAACTCTGGCTGAGCTTAGAGCCAGACATGGACATATGACTAAGTGTGGGGAAGGGACTCTCAATCTGGCTGAACAAGAAGAGCGTGGGTGGTGGAAATCCCCTGGCGGTTCAGTGGTTTGGACTCTGTCTGAGCTTCTATGGCAGGTGGCACAGGTTCAATCCCTGGTGGGGGAACTGAGAGCCCAGAAGCCACTCAGTGTGGCAAAAAAAAGAGAATGTGAGCGACTTCCCCTAAGACTCTGGGTTTATGGACCAGCAGGTCAGTGACTGAAAAGAATTAACAAATAGGCCTCTCAGGTTTGCTTGCCTGCACTGGCTCCTTGGCCAGACGAGACCTAATCTGGTGTTTAGTCCAGTGCTCAAGGCCACAAGCCCAGCACTTGTGATTATTTTGAGAATAATCACCCAGAGTTGGCCTTGGGGGACTATCTTATCCCTGAGTCAGAAAGGAGTGGAATGTGACTGAGGGAAAGGGCAGCAGACATGTGTCCACCCAGGGGAGAGGTGACTTTTTTTTTTTCCTTAAGTCTTTATTGAATTTGTTACAATATTGCTTCTGTTTTAAACTTTGGTTTTTTGGGCTAGGAGGCATATGGGATCTCAGCTCCCTGACCAGGGATCGGACCCATACCCCCTGCAGTGGAAGGCAAAGTCTTAACCACTGGACTGCCAGGAAGTCCCGAGAGGTGACTTTCATTCATTTGACCAACCCTCACCCTTTCCATGGAGTTCCTGTCCCCATAGGACTGCGTGTTCTCGGGAGGCCAGCAACCTGGCTAGCTAGAGGAAGGCCCTGGCCAGACACAAATGAAGGGGTCGGGTGGAAGTGCTGTGGCAGAGGACTCTACAAGGGGAAGAACTGGGTCTGGGAAGGCTGGTGGTGACCCGCAAGCACGCCTACTGGCACTTTCTCCAGCCCTTTCTTTCTGCCAGAGCTACTGGACAATCTGCCTTCTGTTAAAGCCAGACAAAAGGGACCCCTCCCTAGCTCTGATTCGGCTGTTTCTGCTCGCCAAGCCCACAGCCTCCGGCAGACCTGCAGGCCTCCACTCTCAGCCAGCACTGACCCCTTCCCTTCTCCATGGGGGCCTTGAGGGAGTATCAGGAATACTAGCCTCCCTCTCTCTGGAAAAGTCTGAGGGTGGGCACTGGCCCTTGGCTCTCAGTTCCTAGGGAATATGCTAGAAAATAAAGCTCTGGAAGCCTAGGACCAGAAGAAAGTTTGGTCAAGGTAGGCGTCGGTGGGATTTTACTTGCTGCTGCTGCTAAGTCGCTTCAGTCGTGTCCGACTCTGCGACCCCATAGACTGCAGCCCACCAGTCTCCTCTATCCATGGGATTTTCCAGGCAAGAACACTGGAGTGGGTTGCCATTTCCTTCTCCAATGCATGAAAGTGAAAAGTGAAAGTGAAGTCGCTCAGTCATGTCCGACTCTTTGCGACCCCATGGACTGCAGCCCACCAGGGATTTTCCAGGCAAGAGTACTGGAGTGGGGTGCCACTGCCATCTTGAGCTAGAACCAAAGCCTTCGCTTCAATCATATCAGCCCCAAGTAAGCACTGGGTCATTTGCCGTGGGCCATGTACAAGGCTTAGACTTATGGGGAATAATTGCCAACCAAGAGGCAGGCAGCCCTCCCTGATTCCTACCTTCCCAAACAGAAATTGAGCCTCTATTATGTGCCTTATGTTTGGCGATCATTGCGACTTGGGATAAGGCAGGCGCACATAACTGGCCTCGAGGGCTGATACTCTAGTTCGAAAGACAAACCTTACTTAATCTGATAATCTTCCCGAAGCCTGTAACAGGGGTCTAAGTACAGGGTGGAGGATGCACAGGAGGCTGTACAGCCAGAGTTGAGGGCCAACTGTCACGCCTGAAGGGCCTCATTCTCCGCCTCTTGATCAGTTCTCTCTGGGCACATACCACGTGGGGCCTTTGGGCAGCTGTTTCTGGGTGTGCCCTGGGTCTCAATCTTGGCTGTGCTCTCCAACTGGCTATGAACACCAGGCCTGACCTACGATGGCCTAGGCACTGCTGGGGTTCCAGTATAATCTCCCAAGGGTGAGTCACTGGGGACCCTGTGCTGAGCCCTAGGGTGAGCTGTGAGAGCCCCGAGAGAGGAAAGGCTTCAACTCTCAGGACTACAGGAAGTAACAGGGCCTTGACTTTACAGCCCCTGCCCAACCTAGGGGCCCATGAAGACTGTCGGCCTCCCTCTTTATTCTGGGGTGGACTCCATGTGGGCTGGTTGGGCCCCAGTCAGGGCTGGCTAGGCCCCAAGAGGCTGGCTGTCCAGGCCTCCTACCTTCGGGGCCTGAAGGAATAGAGGGTTGGGGGAACCCTACCTCCAGGCAAAAAGGAAGAAAGCCAGCAATGAGGCCCAGGGCTAGCAGCTGTTCTGGCCTTGTGGGAGGATCTGCCAAGGCTGGAGGACTGGGGGAAGGGAAGAGCATCAGAGCCAGCTTGGGACCCCAGCATCACCAACTGAGCCCCAAACCAGGAGAAGCAAGGACTGGAAGGATTTGGCTGTGAGGGTTTCGGGCAAACTGGCTGTTGCTCCTTTCCTCCTACGACTAGGAAGGGCCTATCCCACATTTTGGCATCAGCTAGTCAAGGTAGCGAGCTTCTCTTGGTTGGAGCTCTGAGGGAGCTTGGGCATGGCGTGCTGGGACTCTGGAGGCCAGACTGAAGCCTGGTGCCTCATCTAGCAAGACCAGTGCCAAAAATGAAGAAGGAGAGTTACTTTAGCATCCATTACTGGTCAGTGAGGACCAAAGAGTAACTAGTAGTCTTTGGGCTCCTCTGGTGGCTCAGACAGTAAAGGATCTGCCTATAACACAGGAGATCCGGGTTCGATCTCTGGGTCAGGAAGATTCCCTGGAGAAGGGGATGGCAACCCACTCCAGTATTCTTACCTGGGAAATCCCATGGACAGAGGAGCCGGGCGGGCTACAGTCTATGGGGTCACAAAGAGTCAGACATGACTGAGCGACTAACATACACACACACACACACAAGCAGCTTCTGTGTAGATGCTGTGAGAGATGAGGCCTGTACTCACTGTTGTCTTTTGTTTTGGGAAAACACACACACACACACACACACACACACACACACATATATGTAATTATATAGTCAGACACTAAAATACCCAGCAGAATCTCAGGCTGCAGAGCAGTGTCTAGTGTGCCTTTGTGGGCGGGAGGGAAACTCTGAAAGCTGAAGGAGTGAATGAAAGAACGTTTAGAAACCTGAATAAATTCCTGCATTTTTAGCCTTTATGAAGCAGCAGATTGTTAAAACTCGATTTGAGAGGCCATCCATTTTTTAGGCTTAACATACAAGGGATGATTAGGGAATTTGGGACTTTTTCCCAGTTTTAAATTCTTTTTCCAGTTCATTTCCAGTGAATGAAGTTTGGAGCCTCTGCATTTAGGTATAAAGAATCACAAACAGGTATATGTGTTGGAGACAAGGCGTTCTTTTTGCTCTCTGAAATTTGCTTCCTCCAGACCTAGAGCTGTTGGGATTCTCTGGGAGGAATCCGTGGCAGGCAGCAGCCAGTTCTGTGTTCAGAATGGACTTGCTGACAAGAGTGCGGGCCTGGAATTCCAGGCTGGCCCTGGGCCCAGAAGGGGATGGAACCATCCTGAACAGGGTTTGGGGAACAGAGCCCACCTCAGGTCGCATCCCCTGAGTCATCCCGAAGCTGTGGAGTCTGGGGCCTTTGAGATAGTGGGTCTAGGTAAGCCCCGGGGAGAGTGGAGAGTCTTTAGGACCCTCTCCTTGAAGGGAGACAGTAACTCCCAGCCCTTTATTCACTCAACTCCCTTAAAGAATGTGGGGCCTCGAGTGAGTGACCAGTGCCAGCGGGTCAGAGCTATTTCTGGCGCCTAAGGAGGCATCGGATTCCGGGTGTTCAGGGCAGGAGGAGGATGGAGGCGGGTCAGGCCTGAGGCGCTTCCCGGACGCGCCCGCCTGGTGGAGGCTAGGCCCCCTGGAGGGGCCGGCATCCTGTTCTTCCGGCCCTCGCCTCAGTTTCCCCATCAATATGAGTTGGGCAACGGGGCCATCACCGTTCCAATCTGGAGGACGCTTCCTGATTGTTTTCTTGGCTTACAAATAACCTGATCTGAGTTTGAGGGAAATCAGGAAGGCGGAAGGCAGTCTACGGATGGCCAGTTGCGGCAGGGCCAAGTGATCCAGCCTGACCACCCGGGTAGGCTGGATGTCTCTCAGACGCCCAAATGCCTGAGGTTGGGTGGGGAGGGATGGGGAGCCCCTCCCCCACCCTCAGTCCTGAGCTCTCCGGGCGACCCAGGCGGGCCGAGGCGTGTCCCGGGGACTGACCGGGCTGGCCGCGGGCGGGATTTCCAGGATGGGGGCGTGTCCTTTCTAGCGGGGGCGTGGCGGGCCAATGAGCAGAGCGGCGCGGACGGGGGCGGGGCCAGTGCGCGGGTGCGGCGCGCTGCGGGGCGGCCGACGCAGGCAGAAGCGGGCGTCGCGGGGACTGCCGGTCTCGGCGCCGCGCGGAGCTGGCCGCGGGATTGGCTGCGGCACTCGCGTGTCAGGGGGTTGCTAGGCTTCAGTCGCGCGCCCCGCCCTCGCGCTCCGCGCCCTCTCGCCGCCCGGTACGTGCTCGCGCGGAGGCTGCGGTGCGGCGCTCGCGCTCCTGGGGCTCGGCGGCGGCGGCGGCGGCGGCAGGAGCTTCGCGCCGAGTCCCCTGGGAGCAGCGGCGGCGGCAGCGTGTCGCGGCCGGAAAGCGCGAGCACCTGCCGCGGCCCGCCCGGCGGCGCTCGGTGAGTGCGCCGCCCGTGCACTGCCGCCGAGCCTGCCTGCCCAGGCCCCCCATCTCAGTCGCCGGCGGAGCCTCCCGAGGAACACCTGCTGCTGCTCGCTGTTTGGCCCGGGGCGGGGACACCGTGGCGGACGTCCTTGCGGGTGAGGCGGCGGCGGGGCCCGGGTAGAGCCGCCTCTTGCTCTCGGCCCTTCAGGCGCAGGCTGGGGGCGTCCAGAGTCCGGGCCCGGGCTGCTCGCCGCGGCGATGGGCCAGGCCTCAGCCCGGCCCGCGCTCCCGGGAACGCGGGGCCTGCGCGTCTGCCGCGGGCGTGTGCGGCCGGCCTGCGGACTGCCTCCCGGGCTTCCATCGAGGGTCGCGCCTCCCACCTTGGCCAGATCCCGAGGATGGGGCGTTGAGCCCCCTCAGGAGGCGGGGAAGGGCGCCGCAGCCGCCGGAGCCTGAGCTCAGAGGCTTGGGGTCACCCCTTCACACACAGACAAACTTGGGCTTCTTTGGAAGCCTGCTGCTACCTTTTCACTTAGTGTTTGGAAAACCATCTTCACCTGCGGGAATATTTGGAGAAATGGCTCTCTGGGTTTAGAAGTTTTCTGCCGTAAATTTCAAGTTAATTTCATACCAACTCAGCTACCGATTTAAAAATGCATATTTTAGTCTCTATGAGTTGAGAAGCTCTTCGACTTGGGAACTTCAGAATGAGTTTTAATGGTGACCGTGAAGTTTGGCCTTGGTGAGGGCTACAGCCTGGGACAGCACGGTTATAGTCTAGAGTTCTAACTTAAGAGCCCGGCCTGCTGTTTCCCTAAATAAGCGAGTAGACGTGATTCCTGGCTTGGAAGCCAGACTTCTGTGCAGGGAGGTGGTGTTTACAGGACACCAGTTCAGATAAAGAGTTGAATGTACTACCAGGTGTTCGGGAGTTTGGTGTAGATGGGTTGTTGTAACTTTATCGGGTTGTTCTATGCTTAGCCGTTGAGAGAGGTAATTTTGGAATGTCCTTTTTTTAAAAAAAAAGAATTCAACATGGGAGGCACAGTTTGAATATGGAGAAGTTGAATTGAACTTTGCTGGCCTTGGAGCCAAGTAATCAGAGCTCCTGGCCTCCATGCTTAAAGGAGATTGAGGAGCCCTTTCTTGGAGCGGTGAGATTTGGGGAGGGAGTTCGATGAGCCTGTTGAAGGCCTGCATGATACTATATGAAAGGTGATGTAAGCAGTGCAATTTGAGCAACAAACATCTGGTTGGAACATGAACGCTTGGGTTGCTGTGTTCCTCTGTTGAAAGAGGCAGAGAGCCAGTCTTCACTGTTCTGAAAATTTGATTTGGCAAAATACATTCATTTATTTAACAAATACTTGGCTTCACTACTTAACCAGATTCTGTGGTAGGTCCAGGGGACCCATGTATTGGGTTGGCCAAAAAGTTCATTGAGATTTTTCCATACACTTTTCTAGAAAAGCCCTAGCAATCTTTTTGGCCAGCCCTAAAAAAGCCTGGTTCTGCCCTTACAGAAGTCAGTATGGTGGACCGTGCGGGTGGGGAACCTATGATTGATAGTGTCTGCCCACTCAGTGAGCTCAGATGGTTCTTGGGAGCCTGAGGAGAGAGGGAATTCCTGAGCCAAGGCTTGCAGGGCCAGCAGAAATTAGCTAGGGGACAGCAAGGTCCCAGCCCAGGGAACCACATGTACATGAGTGCCTAAAATAGCACCTGTGAGTCCTCCAGCTTGAGAGGTGGGGCCCCCTGGCCTTTCTCTTGTGCTGAGGTGCCAGAGTCTGGGAAGGGTTTTCCTCGGTCGAGTGGCGTGGTCCAGACCTATGTTTAGAAAGGTCTTGATGGTGGCCACATAGGTAGTGCAGGGAGAGGATGGCAAAAGGACCTCTGGCTCTGAGTTAAACCGTTAGAGGACAGATGAGGATGAAGGAGCCAGCTGAGGAGACTGGCTGAAAAGTTTGAGCGAAGGGAATTCCAAGCTGTGATGGGGGAGGAGGCTCTATTCAGCAATGTGTGGGCCAGAATATTTAGCATGACCAAGGCGTTAAATCACCTCTTCTGTAAATTTGCTAGTGTCTCTTGAACATTGAATATGGTGGAATTTGGAGGGACCCTTGGGCCACTTAGATTGGGGTTGTTGTTTACAAAAGGAGAAGCATGGCATTTTTTTGTTAACAACCTTATTTCTCTTGAACTGGGGGCATTGCAGTTTCTCTTGGGGAGGGGTGGTATATTAACCCCCGAAGTAAATAGATATGTGTTCATCCTTGTTGAGGCAGATGAGAGCATTTTTCAGTCCTTTAACTTCACAGTCATTCCAGCCTTTCCTGTGCTCTGGATCAGTGATGCGATGGATCTACACCAGCACAGTCAAGGGCCTTCTGAGTTTCTGCTCTACATGCACTATTGTGAATGCTTCTGAGAGTCCTTTCCAATGGCTGAGCAAACTGAGTCACTGATGAAGGAATATTCCCAAGGTCACAGAGCTGTCATGTGACAGCATTAGAATTTGAACCCTGGTTGAGCGTTTGGCTATACTCATCTGTGTTTGTGTTGTATCAGGCTAATAATGGT
Organism: Antilocapra americana; assembly: GCA_007570785.1. NCBI lineage: Eukaryota > Metazoa > Chordata > Mammalia > Artiodactyla > Antilocapridae > Antilocapra > Antilocapra americana. The sequence continues at coordinate 46,610,913 of ML660201.1, read as the reverse complement.
GGTCTCCGTTGGGTCCTTCTCTGGCCAAGACCAAGCCCGGGTGTTTGGTGGTAGGCAGAATGCTGGGACGATATAAAGTAATCAGTGATCCCACATGGAACTCCAGGAACATGCTCTGAGGGGCCATTTTCAGAAATCTAGGGTTTGTCAGAGCCTTCTTGAGCCCTGCACTGGTGGCTCTGGGCCCTGTGCAGAAGAAAGCCAGTGAATTTGGGTCCTAGGCTGGAGAAGGCAGAGCTTAGGGGAGAACTACATTTGAGCTAGACCTTCAAGAAGGGTTGGTGGTTTGATTGGTGAAGGAGTGGTGGCAAGGAGGTCACAATTGTGTGGAAGACAAAGAAGTGAACAGAGGAAAGGGGCTGAGGGGAGAAGGCTGGGTTCTTTTTCTGTATGTTCTGGAAGATTGAGTTGGAATCAGAGGCCACATGGAGAAGTTTGATGTTATGGAAGAACAGGAAACCTTGGCAATCTCAAAACAACTGTGTTGGGATCAGCTCTGGGTTTTCAGAAGTGCACCTGCAGTGTGAATGTTGAGGTTGGACTGGACTAGAGACAGGTTGATTACTGCTGTGGTCCACTGGGGAGATAGTGGCTCTGAACAAGAACAGTGGTCAGCAGGGATCCAGCACTGAATGAAAGAGGCAGGAGATTGACAGTGAAAAGATGAGGGTATAAGGCTGCATTAGCCAAGCACTCGAGAAACTCATCTAAAGAAGGGCCCCTAGGGGATTCCCTAGTGGTCCAGTGGTTAGGACCATGCACAGACTGGGTTCTGTCCTTGGTTGGGGAACTAAGATCTCACCAGGTGTGTGGCATGGCCAGGAAAAAAAAATTAAAAAGGAGGGCCCCTAGACTGCCTGAAGTGGGGAAGGCTTGAGTTTCTGTAGCAGGCAAGCAACAGGGTAAAAAAGAGGTAAACTTACGGAAGAGAGCACAACTTTTGACCCACTTGGTAGGTAGAGGGAAACATCTATACTTTTGGATACTCAGAATCATGATGGGAGTCATGTAGCTTTAGATTGGATTTCAGGTAAAGAATTGCCAGTGACTTGCACACTTGACCTGTGCAAGGCAAACTAAAAGTGTCACATGATGGTGTGATGTCGTAGCCCTTTTACCCCATGCTTCCTTTTTAAGTTGGTTGTTTTTTTTTTGATCCTAGCCTTCTTGATAAGAGGCATATAACTAGTCTAGCTGAATGGCAAGTGGTGATAGACTCATTTTGTGGGTGGGCAAGAATGAGAGTGAGGTCTTTAGAGTTTTTTTTTCTTTTTTTTAATAACTTTATTTATTATTTTTATTTGCTGTACCAGGTCTTAGTTGGGGCATGTGAGATCTAGTTCCCTGACCAGGGATCGAACCTGGGCCCCTGCGTTGGAAGAGGGGAGCCTTAGCCACTGGACCACTAGGGAAGTCCCATCTTAAGAGTTTTTTCCTAACCTGTGTAGGAAGTCAGCAATGAGAAGTTTGATTGAATATTCCAGGTTCTGGGGTATGTTGTTTAGATTTGAGCCACTGTAGAGGGTAACCGCTGGGAGGCTGGAGGCTTCCAGAGTATCAAAGAATTAAGAAATACTGGTGTGAACATGGAAGGGGACCCAGAGGGGGACTAGAGAATTGAACCGTAAGGGAACTCGGAGTGAGAATACAGATAGTGTGGGCTTCTAGGTGCTCTATGTATTGGTCAAGGATTTCTCCCTCCTCCATGTTCAGGAATATTTCTGTGCCTTTGCCAGTGTTATTATGTTGTTGCTTAAGACTCCATCTTTCTCTGCTTTTGCTGGGTTCACACTCCAGTCCTGGAGTAAGATGTTGGTAGTTTTGAATGTGCAAGTGATTAATCTGGTCATTTCCCAGTAGGTCTTTGTGTGCCCGTGCCTTTGGGCACTAATTTAAAGTAGTCTTTCTGTGAGTTGCATAACCTGCCTCACCTTTTGACCGCCACTCTTCACTCTGATCATTAGTCAGTGATACTGCTCAGCTAGCAATTTCTATAAATAGGATTTTAGAGTAGTTTACAAAATCACACCAGCCAGAGGGCTTAATTTAGCCCTAGTGAATAGGGTTTCCTATTTTCCCATTCCTTGGGTTTGAGAGAGCTAAGCATTTTCTTAGCTTTGCTCTGGGTCCAGGGTGGAAGGATGGGTGGCATGCCATGGTACAGTGTCACGAACTGAGCGTGTCTAAGTTGATGAAACTGTCCTGTGTTCTCTGCTGGAGTGAAGTAAATCTGAATGAACTTTTGCAGTATGTTGACTTAATTTATATTTTACAAGTAGAATCCTAAAGGCAATAATCAGCTCAATATAAAAAAATCATCTTTATGACAGTGTCTTTAACCTACACATCCTATGATGCATTTGATAGTGTTGAGGTTTTGCTTCTCAGTTATACCTTCTTGAGCTAATTATTTTTGAAAATACCCTTGTCTAAATTTTAGACGTTGAAATTAATTTGGTATGTTTTGAAACTGTTTATCATTTTTTGATCCTAGATTGACTCTTCAGAAGACATTTCAGTTTCTTTGTCATCCTTTGGCAATAAAGGGTGACTGGTGGTGTGGGCGATTGAGTGGCATGCCCCACTTCCTTTGGAGGTGGTGGTTGTGGTGTATGTAATGCCGCCTTGGTTGTGGACGTTCACCAGTATTGGTTCCTTCTTTTCCTGTAGGGCTTCTGCTCTCCAGGAAGATAAGGCTTTTTTCTTTTTTTTGGCCTTCCTGCACGGTATGTGGGATCTTAGTCCCCCTGCAGTGAAAATGAGGAGTCTTAACCACTGGACCACCAGGGAAGTCCCTTTAAGATAAGGCTTTTAAAGCGGCCTGGCACTAGAGCCTGAAGAAAGGTACTTGGAAAGGGAGATTGCTGCTAAAGCAAGATGAGGGAAAATCACGTACTTGGCAAAATGATCATGGAATTTTAAAACACTGTAGTGGGGCAAAAGCTGTATTAAATAATACATGTATTTGAAAAAAGAAACATGGAGGATAAAAGCCGAAAGTAAGGGGACTTTCTCTTGTCTTCCCTAACTTTATTCCTTCTTTAAATAGCAAATCGTAGTGCATGGTTAATCTCAAAAAGTTCTAAAGGATGTTTGTACAGGGGAAAGAAATCTTTCTTCCATCTACCCCCTCAGTCCCTGCTTCCCCTCCCTAGAAGCAGCTGGCATCCCTCGATTCCTGGGTGTTCTCCAGAGATGGCCCTTGGGCAGCACTTTTACTGAGTTAAAATTTAATTTTTAATCTTGCTTTTGCCCTCCCAGCATTATAGTATTCATTATTCTATAAATATAACATTTCTCATGGTTAACCTGTCTTCAGTTCTTACACGGTTGTTAATTTCACTATAGTTATAGTAGATAATATTGTGGTTGACATCTTTGTACCTAGTTTCTTTTTTTTTGGAATTTTTTTCTTACCTCCACAATATTAAATATAAAACTTTTGGAAAAAGTGCAGAGTGACTTACAGTTTTGGTGCAGCCCATTTATAACATCAAGTAAGGCAGGTTTGTGTTGAATGTCATTTTTTAGGCACTGGGTTCATTTTCCCTAGTCCCTTTTCTGTGACTTGCGTGGGTGTACAATTTTTAGAGCTGCATCGAGGCCAAGACTCGATATTCCCTGCCACTGGGGGTATGTGTAGCCACAGATTCATTCTTCCTGAGGCAGTCACAGCCCTCGGATACCCTAAGTATAGGGGAGTGTGCCAATTGAGGGAAGCTTAAGGATGAATGAAGCCCTTGGAAGGCTGTGTCATACTCAGGGAAAAAGAGGCCAGTGCCCATTTTCATCTGTTTTGGCATTTGGTCTTCATTTCTGGGGATGTTGAGTTTTTGTGTATGAAGTATGGGAATCCACAAATAAGAAGTGGTGCTCACAGAGTTCTTTCTAATAGCTGGTGTTAATGTATATATATTGAAGCAAATTCATGGAATTGGAAGATGCCCGTTTTGGCAAATGTTAGCGTTGTCTCTGTTTTACTTCTCATTGTACTGGGAACATTTCCCCCAGGAATTCCAGGGATTGATAAAGGATTACTTAAGGAGGCTCCCAAGGCTGTCTGTGGCAGAAGTGAACCAGTTCTGCCTTGGTTTTCGGAAATGCCTCTTTTAATTAGCCTAGTTGTTCTCCAGGGCTGGGTTGGTTCTTTAGCCAGTTTTTGCTGAGAAAAATGATGAAGTCAAAGATAGAATTGCAAATATTTTTTTCTTTTTATTTGGCTATTCTTCAGCACATGGTACACCATCCATTTTCTGGGCCCTTACTATACAAGAAATGCTTTCATAAAGCATTCATCTCTCATTGATGTAAATATCCTGTGCCTGCTTCTGCTTGGGCTGGTGGATTGTCTTTGCGTTGGATCTGCCCTGACCTCAGAGAGCCTCACTTACTGGATTTTTGAATAGCGGAGACTAGCTTGATGAGTAGTCCTTGAACAGGGGGGCATTCTATGTCTTGTGGAAAATGAGGAAGTGTCGAGAACTTTGCTATACCTGTTATGTTAAGCATCTTGGACTAAGAGTCTTTTATTTTTAGACTTTTGAGCAACGTTGGGAAGACTGAATTGCCTGAGTAGAGAAATTTGGTAGGAGGAGACTAGAAACTCTTTATTAAAGATCTAAAAATAGAATTCATTAAAGTCACAGATAACAGAATTCCTGTCTCCTTTCCTTCTCTGAGTTGTTCCAGCTGTTGCTTCTGCTTACCTGGAAAAGATCACAATATTTTGTCAGAAGGGTCAATAGTATAGACTTAACACTATGTGTTTGCCAGTCTGAACATGTGCTTTATCCAGTTGTAAAAGTAGTCTAAAAAGTGACTAGATTCCTGGGCACGGGGAAGAAATCTTTAACCGGAAAAGTTGATAGTTCTTGCAGTATGAGCCCTGGGCTGATGGGAACTGTGGGATGCCTGAGTGTTTGGGTTTTTTTTCCCTTCTGGTTGAGTGCTTTTGACCAGAGAGAGGATGCCCGTGTAGGTCATCTAATCCACATGACTGAATCAGTTGGCACCTCAGGACTCCCTTCAGGTTTCTTAGGAGGGGTCCTTTCTGGCTTGTGCAGTTTGAAAGGAAAATGGCTGCTCAGGCTGTCTTCTTCAGCAGGCCTCTGCTGCCCTGGGCTGCCTGTGCCCTTTCCCTCCATGTGAGGGGGTGAAGGAATGTCCCGGCCTCCCTTCTCCCCTCCTGCCATGCGCTTCCAGAGAGAATGGGGCCCATTGTGGGCTGTGCACAGCCCTCCACTGAAGTGTCCGGCCTGCCGTGGCCTCTGTTCAGTCTGCTGTGGCGACGGGATGCTGAGGGGGCCATGAGCCCGACGAGCCGTCCTTTCCTCACAGGCTGCCCTGCCATTCAGGAGTGTTCTGAGCCATGGTGCCTGTGCTGTGTTTGCTCTCGGGGCTGCCCTCTGATTTTGTCCTGTCTTGGTCAGCATTCTTGTGGACCCCTTTCCAGGGCTGAGCTCACTCTTGCGGCAGATCTCAGGCCATATTTGGAGAGGCAGGCCTGCTGCTCCCAAGGGTGACTGAGTGCCTGGTCACAGGAGGCTGGGGAGTTGCCCCAGGCCTGTGTTGTGTTCTGAATCGACTGGGAAGCATCGGATTAATCTGTTTGTAAATGAAACTGGACTTGAGATTCTTGCTTTTCAAATTTATTCTGGCCTTCAGTTGTATCTCAGTAGAGCTGTCTTTAATCAGATGTAAAACTTGTTGAAGATGGGAAATGCCAGAATATGGGATAGGGAAAGCCAGAGAGACTTAACTTAAAATTTTTTTTTTTTTTTTTTAATTTATCTAGCCGCACTGGGTCTTAGTTGCGACATGTGGAACTCTCAGTTGTGGCATGCGGGATCTAGTTCTCTGACCAGGGATCGAACCTAGGCCCCCTGCGTTGGGAATGCAGTCTAAGCCACTGGCCTACCAGGGAAGTCCTGAGACTTGGCCTTTTAAAAAACAGGCCTGTTCTGGATATATAAGCTCTCTTCTGATACCAAACTGCCTTACCCATCAGGTAGTTCTCCTGACCCCAGGTCACTGTGTCCTTGGGAAAAAAATGTAAGAGATATTTAATGATTTAAGGGAGACCTTAATGACTTAAAGAGTGAACACGTAGTGGTCACTGGCTGCTTCTCTTTCGAGGTTGTTGGCTTCAGATAAGGATCCAGATTTGTCATCAGCACTTGTTTAGCAGGTTCTGTGAAGGGTAGTTGAGTAAGCTGGTAATGGAACAGGGGATGAGAAGGCCCAGTCAGGCCTTCCTGGAGTTGGCAAAGGCCTTTTCTACATGAGGTCTGTGTTGATTGCCTGGAAGGCTACTGAGAAATTTGCTCCTCTAAAACCCAGGTAGGTTGACTTTGGAACGGTCCTGGAAGTTGTTCTTGGAAGGCAGCTAAGCTACCTACTATACCATGAATGCCTTGGTTTAAGATTGTTCTTGATCATAGTAAAAAAGAAAAAACCATTCTTCCCATGGTGCTTCAACATGTACAGTTTCTTTGTTTTCTGGGAAGTGTCTTGTGAAAGGAGCAGCTGGTACTTGCACTGCCCTGGATGTTTGCCTTCCTCGTACTTTATTTTTTTTTCTTTTATTACAGGAAAAAAAAAAAATTCTAGCCTATTTTAACCTGCTACCTGAGCAGAGTGATCTGCTTCCTTCTCTGTTTTAAGATTGGGAGTGGCACTCGTTTTTATCAAATAAAGAAATAAAACTTGCTGTGCTGAGATAACACTGTAGATGCCAGCTCTTTTTATAAGTGATATTGAGTTTTCTAAAGGAGAGTTGTTCTTTCAGATAGTGCCTTCTCATGCTATGGTTTCTTGGGTCGTGACCTCCCAAGAGATGAGGTCTCCCCACTAAAGGCCCTTGCTTTTTAGCAAGACAGGCAAGGATCTGTGGTACAAGTTCCATGAGGTTGGACAGTGATGAAAACATTGCAGTGGAAACCTGAGCCTGAGAAGGGAATCTACCAGAGGTCCTAAGCTCCCTTGTCCCCGCCCTTCCCTCAGTAAAATTGGGAGAGATTATCGTCCCCATAGGCTGCTGAAGAGAAAGTAAAACTTTCTGGTAGTGAGTTCTACACCTCTCCATAATTGGTACCTGTTATTTACACTTGTCCTTTTTCTGGTGTAAACTTGAGAGCCCAATATTTAATAATTGAAAAAAAAAGTGTTAGTCGCTCAGTCGCATCTTGACTCTTTGCAACACCTTGGATTATAGCCCGACAGGCTGCTCTGTCTATGAAATTTTCCAGGCAGAATATTAAAGTGAGTTGCCCTTCCCTTTTCCAGGGTATCTTCCCAACCCAGGGGTCGAAAGTGGGTCTCCTGCATTACAGGAGGATTGGTTACCATCTGAGCCACCAGGGAAGCCCAATATTTAATAAAGGCTGGACATGTTTCTTAGGCTAAGTGATTGATTCAAGGTTTTTTAAAATTGTGTTTTATGTTACATATGTAATAGATTATATTTTATGTGTACAAAGTGATATCTTATATAGATATTTTTAAAAGCCTTCGACTGTGAGCCCATCGTGCTAAGTCACTTCAGTCCTGTCTGACTCTGCTGTCCTTGGGCTTCTGCCATCTGTGCTTCCCAAACAGCAGCACTGGCTTGACTGCTCGCTCACTTGCGGAGTTTGAGCGCTGTGGTGTCTCTCTTAGGGTGGCTAACCCAGGAGGGACTGGCCCCAGCGAGATGAATAAAAGACAAAAATAGTTTGAGGATCAAGGATTTTGGTAGCCAGACAGAGTTGTTTGTATTTTTAAGGAGTTCCTTTGGCGATTCTTCAATGTGCCCAGCTTGTTTTCTCGTGCCTCACTAGTGCAGTAGAAGGAGCTCAGCCTGGCAAGGTTGTCATATGAATTGATTGACTAGAAGTGCTTGGTTTTCTTTTTTTTGTGTAATATTTATCTCAGAATATGCAACTGCACTGCATGCCTAGTGTGAAAAGCCCTTGGTTTTCAAAGAACTACCCATATGCTTATTTTTTTTTTTTTAATATAAACTTATTTTTTCCCCATGTGACCATATGACTTCTTGACTAGGTGACTTATAAAAGTGACTTCTCAGCCAGCAGATGCATTTTAAGAGACTTGGAGCCAGTGGGCGTGCCTGGTTGAATGTTGGGCAGCAGCAGTTTCTGTATCTGGAACGTACAGTCCAGCTGAGCTGAAGGGCTGGAACTCTTTAGAACAGGAATTTTAAGACTTAAAATTTGTTGCTTAGGTGAATTTAGTCTGGAATGTCAGAACTTTATTCTGTAAAGTCAGCATCCTCCCTGGAAACCTGAAGTGTTTGGGGCTTCCTTGACTCCCTGAGGGACAAACTGAGCTTAGAGCTGCTGAGTATAAGGAAGATAAGGGTATAGGCACTGGTGCCTGATTTCTGAGTGGAGGATAATTATCCTAAAGACAAAAATTTGGTTCCAGCCTCCAGATAATGAAAACACCAGGCTTTATGATTCTGTGTCCAGAGGGAGCTGCCTGTGGGTTCCCACTGGAGAAGGCTCCAGGTGATTTCCAGATAGTGAAGGCATTTGGTCTCTGACCTTTGTTTTAGAGGCATTGAGGATAATGCTGTTGGCTGTTATCAGATAAGATGACATGATACCCCCCAGAGGGGAGTGGAAAAATCTCTAAATGGTCATTAAATCCTCTGAAAGGAAGCAGAGCCCACAGGGCTTTTCCCAGCCTGGGAGTAGCTCTGGGTCAGGGCAGGGCCTCACAGAGGAGGCCACTGTGAGGAGCTGATGTTCAGGACAAGAGAAGAAAACCTTGCTGTGGAAGTAGTCCATTTCTATTGCAGGCACTGCAGACTCCTTATCATCGTGGGGGGATCATTGACCTTGGCAGTTTGATTTCAGATTTGGATCTAGGGTGGAGAAAGCAGGACACCCAGAGGTGTACATAGTGATGTCCATGTTCCTTCGCTAGGCTGCTCATTTAGGTTGTCTGAAGCACAGAAGTATCGTCAGAGATTGTGGGTGACTGGATTAAGGTCATTTGTATTTTATATGTATATTTTAAGGTGTGTGATGTGAGGGATCAGGGAGAGGACCTTACAGAGCTGGCAGGCAGTAATAGATTATTTTCAAAGCCAGGCTGACATACGGGTACACACTGATGTGTTTGTGACCTGTGGGGCTCTTTCCTGACCCTGATGCCATACCTTAGTTGTGATTCTGGCGGGGCCTTCGCGGTGGAGTTTCAGGGAGCTGGTAGAGTTAACTGTGGGGAGCCCTTTTGGTTTGGTGCTGATTTGGATGAGAGAGAGAGAGAGAGAGAGAGAGAGAGAGAGAGAGAGAGTGTGTGTGTGTGTGTGTGTGTGTGTTGGGGCTGGGCCTTGGGGATAATTGGGGGAGCTGCAAGAGGAGATGGGAGGGGAAATAGGGAATGTGAACCTTAGAAAGAGGTCAGTAGGGAGAAGGTCACTCCCAGTGTGTGGAGGAACCTTGCCGTTTGTGTTGTTAATCCCCTGTCAGTGGAGGAGGTAGGAGGCAGGGGTGCAAGAGGTTACTGTCTAGGGGTGGTGAGGGGTGGGAACTGGAGGCCACCATGGGCCAGGTCAGCTAGTGGTAGGGATGGGAGACGAGTATAGTGACTGGCCAACCCTGAGGTGACGGAGTTCTGGCCGCATAGATAGCGCCAACTGAACAGAAACAGAGTTGAGGGGCCTGAAAGGCAGTGCTGGTGTGCTTTGCCAAGGGAGCAAGCTAAAAAGCCTTCAGGCCGTGGGAGTCAGGAAAAGCTGCTGTGAAGTGACTAATGACTGCACATGTCAGGATTTGGGGGCACCCAGTTTAAAAAACTATGCTACCTTTAGTCTGCCTGTGGAAACCGGTACAGCTGCGGTACCAGCTTAACAAGCAGCAGAGCCGTTGGAGAGTGGAACCTGGATGAGCCACCAGTGGTGGTTCCCAAGGCCAAACCCCTGAATTAGAGGAGGTCCCCTCCCAGTTGCCTGTGAGGCCACCCTCTCTTTTCCACGATTCCTGGTGCTGTTCTGTTTTTGCAAATGCTGCTTCACAAAGCCCTCAAGCTCTTCCGGGATTGGTTTTATGTTTGAAAGTGAAAGTCACTCAGTTGTGTCCCACTCTTTGTGGCCCCAGGGAATTCTCCAGGCCAGACCCCTGGAGTGGGTAACCTTTCCCTTCTCCAGGGGGTCTTCCCAATTCAGGCATCAAACCCAGGTCTCCCACATTGCAGATGGATTCTTTACCAGCTGAGCCACCAGGGAAGCCCTGGTGGGTTTTTATGTTTACTTCATCTTATTTTTGTTTTTTAAATATATTTTTGACTTGGAGAAAACTTCACTAGTGTAAAAATAAAACAAAAATGAAGAAAACAAGACCACCCCCCTCCAAAAAAAGTAGAGCTTAGTAAATTATAAGGTCAAGAAAAGAGTTTCATTTGTTCCCCCAGAGGCTTCTCGGTGTGCCCCAATCCTGCCACAGCCCGGCCTTCCCCTTCCTTCCCAAGGTGACCCCATCCTGTGCCTTTGTATCCGTTTCCTTACCTTTTTTTTTTTTAATGGTTTTACTCCCCCAGATGCTGTCTTTAGGCACTGCAGTTTCATTTGTCCACTTTTTCTTTTAATTGGCATGTGTTTTAAGTTTCTTTATCTACATTTTCCCCGTCTGTCCTGTTTCCTGGCAGTTACCTGCTGTAGAACCTGGGCCAACAGACCTGTGCGATCTCTCCCAGCCCAGATCGAGCAGTTGTGTCCCCGGGTGCAGCTCAGCACGCCCTTCTCTCTGTTTCCTGGGAATCTGTAGCTGGATCCAAAGGCTCGATTGGCCTCAGCTCCGGTCCTTCTGGCAAGGCGGAGGTGCTTTGGGCCTTTGCTTTCCTTTTGTTCCATATCTTGCTCATAGGCAGGGACCCAGAGCGCCACTTCTGTGGCAGGACAGTGGGGCCTGAGGAGAAGCCAGGCCAGCTCAGCCTCTCAGTGGCTCCACTGTCCTTGTCTAACCAGTTTCCCCAGCACGGGTGTGACAGGTGTGGCAAGAGGAAGAGGCTGGATGTGTTCTCTGGTCTGATTTGCTGATGGGACTTCCCTGGTGGTCCAGTGGTCAAGAGTCCACCTGCCAGTGCAGGGGGACATGGGTTTGATCCCTGGTCTGGGAAGATGCCACAGGCCATGGGTCAGCTAAGCCCGTGCACCACAGAAGTACTCGAGCCACAACAAGAGAAGTCACCAAAATGAGAAGCCCATGCTCTGCAACTAGAGAAAAGCCTGCCCTCAGGGATGGAGACCCAGCACAGCCAAAAAGTAATGAATGAATAAATAAATATAAAACAGGAGTCATGACTTTAAAAAACAACCTAATTCACCGAGGTGGGTTCACAGAGGGCCCTCTCAGGCCCTCCCTCCTTCCTCCACACTGCCCTTCTCCCCAAGGCAGCGCCTCTGCCTTTTCCACCTAGGGCGCACACAGCCCCAGTGGTCAGAGCTTAGAGAGCAGCCAGACTCCACAGTCTTTCGCCACTTCTGTGCCATCAGGCCAGGGAGGTTGGGAGGATAATGGGACCCTTTGTGAGCCGTGGTTGTGGCCTCACCTGCTGGTCTCAAGCCCTGGGTGCAGAGACTTGCCTGACAGGATTGGGAGGTGTGTCAGCTGCCAGTGGTGTTGGCTGGCGGCTGGAGAGGTGGGCACAGGGAGGGCCAAGATGAGTGTTGCTTCAGGGTGAGGGTAGCCTCAGGGTTCAGGCCCAGGGACTTGTCCACTAGTCCTGGCTTTCTTGTCTGAAGCCCACCCCAGCTTACCCCAAAATTTGATGGGCAGCCTGACCAGGGTCTGATGTGGGGCCAACTATGTGGTCACCTCAGAGCGCCGCTGCCGGGTCAGCTGTTGCTGTGAGGCCCTGGAGCATCAGGGCTCTGCTCACCGCTGGCCTATACCTATGAGTGGGGTTGGCCAAAGAGTTTGTTCGGGTTTTTCCATACACTGTAATGGAAAATCCCATATGAGCTTTTCGGCTAACCCAATATATAGCAAACCCATTGCTCTTCAGATGGGAACTGCCCCTGAGAAGAGGTGTTTTGCGATTGATGTACCAGAATTGATCTGGCCTTCCCCTGGTGCTGTGACACTTCCCATGTGCCTGTGGTGTTTTCATTGTGCTGTTAAGTCACACGTTAAAAATTCCATTTATTTTTACACTTTTGAATACTTTTGAAGCCAGGTACATTCAGAGTTTTGCATCCTCTATGTGCATCAAGGTTGCTTAGGCCTAAGGAGGCCAACCAGGCTTTGTTTTCTTGTCTTGAATCCCAGTTTTCTGAGGGTTGTCCTTTAGGGAGGAGAATATAAGGAATTCCAGAGTCAGGGAGGCGTGGGCTGGGCTGGTGGAAGGGCCGGAGAGGCTACTGGGCACTGCTTAGGAGCTGCCCAAAGGAGCCGGTGTCACAGTGGGCGTGGTGGGGAGGGGAGTGCTGAATTTCCTGTATTCGAGATCTGTACCACATTTAAGAATTGAATTCTTTGGAATTTGGTGAGGTCCTGACCGCAGCTATGGCTAGTTGCTTAGGTGGTGAAGCAGGAGTTAAAGCCATATTTTCTGGTGTTGGCTGCTCTGGTGTCCTTCTCTCCTAAGAGTGGAGGTCCTTAGATGGAGTCCTGGCTTTTACCTCAAGTGTTAACAAGTGGCAGGTGGATAGCAGACCCCAACCAAAATGATCCGAGGCCAGAGCAGCGTCATCTCTTTCTTGAAAATCTATTCTGTTATAGATGTTGTTTCACTGAATCGCCTGCTGACTAGTAGTGTTTGACCCTTTTTTTTTTTTTACTATTAGTATCAAAAACATTTGAGGCAAAACTTACATGTAGTAATATGCATAAATCATAAATGTACAGCTTGACAATTTTACGTATGTATAGACCACTGAGTTTAAGATACAGACTATTTCCAATAAGTTCTATCATGCCTTTACCCAATCAGCATCTCCCCAGAGGTAACTGCTCTTCTGACCTTGAGTCTAGTTTTGCTGCTCTTGACCTTTATGTAAGTGGAATGATGCAGAGTCTATATGTACTTTGGGGTGCCTGTCTTTGCCTGCTGGATGTTAGGTCTCTGACATCTTTGTGGGTCTATACAGCAGCTTGTTCTCTTTTGTCGTATAGTATTTCACATATGAATATACCACAGTTGGCTACTTTTCCTGTTGGTGGACATGTGGGTAGTTTCTAACTTTTGACTATCATGAATAATAGTGACAAAAAGCCATTCCTTTCCATCGCTTCTAACCCCCAAGAGTGAATTAGATACACCTCACATTTAAATTACTGGGAATTTTCTTGATATGCCTTTGTTGTGTTTTGTTTTTGGTCTTGTGGAGAATTTCTAGCGCACTCAAAGACAGCAATACATGAATCCCGTGGGCCTCTCACCAGCCCCAACATCCGTCACCGTCCGTCAATGGCCAGCCTTGCGCATTCACACTCCCGACTGTTTCCCCCTCCACTCCCCATTGTTTTGGAGCACATCTCAGACAGCCTGTCACTTCATCCGTCAGTAGTTTAATGTGTACCTGTAAAAGGTGATGAAGCCACAACAGCTGCCGAAGGGCTTCTGCCCCTCTCTGTCCTTGTGTCCTTCACTCGGGGTTTGTGTCGTGGTCCTCGCGGTAGAATGTGGTTCCGGGTTCCTGTTAACTGTTCATCTTGATCGAGTTGCCTGTGTCACCTGCTTTTTCCCGCAGTTTTTGAACCAGGAGCCAGCATGGTGTAGATCTGGGAGGGGTATGTCCATCGCTGTGGTGGGCACCACTTTCCACTGGATTAATTGTCGTGCGTACAAGTTAAGCTGATCCGAGAGGAAGATGGGGTTGGACTGGTGAGTGCTTTTTTTTTGCTCAGACACGCAACTGCCTGTCCCAGATGGCTGCACTGGCCTGGGACAGATGGTTCTTCCCCCAGTGCTGCTAGTCTGGAGGGTGTGACCCCCAGGACAGCGGGGCTCCAGCATTCCTCCGAGACCCTGCCCCTCAGTTGAAAGACAACAGGCCTCAAACTTTTAGATTCAGCGATATGATTTAGAAAAGGTTAATGTTTTTCAGAAAAGTGAAGCTACAGTATGAAGATTAGACTTAGGAGCCCCCAGGTACCCTCTAGCGTCCCTCTTCTGTCCTCCTTGGGCTCAGTACTTGTATTTGCATCCCCACTACCCTGAGCCCAGGGTTGATCCGGGGTGGGCCCAGGAGGCACCCTGGCCCAGGGCTGGCCCACAATAGGAGCAGAGAGCACCACAGATACCTTATTGGGAGTAATTAGCCTGTAAATTTTCCATAGCAATTTTCCTCTGAGGTAGTCAAGTCTGACTAGAAAAACATAGCGCCATGTTTTGATTCATTAGTCATCTGGACACTCACACTCCCCTGTTTTCAGGCTGGCTAACTATGAAGCACCATTACTCCCAGCTTGAGTTTATGACACCCGCTGCCCACTCTGCCCATTAATCCAACAGCATGAGAGGGGCAGGCTGTCTCATGTTCTTTCAACCAGTCCCTCCCTCCTTCCTCTGCCATCTCGTGTTATTGATGAAGGAGTTGAACAGCAACTCAGTCAGTCAGTGAAAGTAAGGGGAAAGTTACTCAGATGTTTCAGTCGGAATGTACACTGAAGGGTATTTTGCCCAGTCACTTGCAGTCCTAAGGTACAGAACCTTTGGCCCAGCAATTCCACATGTAGGATTTTATCCTCCAGTTTCTTGCCAGAAGCATGCCTGTCTGAGAGGGAGAGAGCACCCTTCAGACCGGTACACGCAGGATACTTGGACAGGTCTGTGCCACATGCAGCAGCAGAGGGTGAGGAGGTGGATCTGCTCACTCAGGCTGAGGTTTTCCGGTTCTAGTAAAGTGTAAAAAGTAATAGTTACGAGCTACGTGATTCCATTTGAACTTTAAGAATGAAATAAAAAGAGATGTCCTAGTGTAAGTGTTTAGAGATACGTTAAATGTGTCATTTGTGGAAAGCTGCTGAAGAAACCCAGCCTCTTGTACGTACATCGTAGGATGTTGGTGAAATTTGTTTACCCTCCACGTGAATTACTTTTATTGCAGTAAGTCCAAAGGACCTGACAGCTGATGGCATCATTGGAAGGCTTACTGTCTGTCTTCTGTGGCATGCCCAGGGATTGTTAGTGGGAAATCTGATATTGCGAAACTCTAGTTTCAGCCTGCCCAGAGCTTGTGTTTAGCTCTGGGGCCTCTGAACTTGGTGAAGGTCTGGTCAGGGTTTTTTTCCCTCCAGGAGGGAAGGCTCCTGGGAAGAAAGGATGAAACTATTTTTAATCTTGAGCAAACATAGCCCAGTGTAGTAATTTCAGGCCCCAGTGTGACATTTTCTTCCATTATCATCCTAGTCACTTTTAAAACAAATAAACAAAGTCCTTTTTTGCTATACTTTGTATTTGGAGTGATTCTAGAGGGAGATGGTTTTAAGATACTCCCATTTCGCCTTATAGAGGAGGACTTAGGGGCCTGGTGGACTGTGTTTTGACTCTTGTAGTCACAGAGCTTGGAGCCTGGAACCTGGAACGCTGGTGGACAGAGAGCAAGGGTGTGAGGTGAGTGGTAGGAGCAGGGTTACTTAGGCCCTCAGTGTTCACAGAGCTCATCTACTCACTTTGCCTCACACCTGCTGATGAACATCGCTGCTTTGTCCTGAGACGAGAGGCAGACCATGCCCCACCTTCCTTTCTCTTAGCACTTCTTTTCATGTCACGTAGCTTATATTTTTGTAACTCAAAATTTAGATACAACTTCAGACTTGCAGAAAAATTGCTAGAGTGGTATAGGAAACTCATAAATAATCTACCTTGAGTATTTGTTTCTGTTTTGCCTTCTTTTTGCTTTGTCATTCTTTCTTTTCTCTCTCTATTTTTTCCCCCTGAACCATCTCTGAGGGATTGGCAAACACCATGCTCCTTTACTCCTAAATACCTAATCATGTATTTCCTAAGAATAAGGATATTCTCTTACATGACCACAATATGTCTGTCAATATGAGGAAATATCATATTGGTACAGTGTCTCATCTGTTAATACATTCCATGTTTAGATTCCTCAGTTGTTCCAACAGTGTCTTTGATAAC
Organism: Antilocapra americana; assembly: GCA_007570785.1. Taxonomy (NCBI): domain Eukaryota; kingdom Metazoa; phylum Chordata; class Mammalia; order Artiodactyla; family Antilocapridae; genus Antilocapra; species Antilocapra americana. The sequence goes on along the minus strand of ML660201.1, from coordinate 46,594,824 downwards.
CAGCCCCATATGAGTAGGTACACAGTGCTGGTTTGTCCCGGTGATCAGCCCTGGCTGGGAACGTACCTAACAGTTTTTTCCTCCTCGGTAAAGTTGCTGTTGTTTCCTTTGCAATTAGTAAGTAATTCATGGGAGGACACTATGTAAATATCCTGTTCCTTATCAGACTTGGACCCTCTGCTTTCAGCTTGCAGTGATGCTTCTAAGACCACCATTCCTTCTGTATTGTCATCTTACTCAAAGAAGAGCCTTCTCGCTTCCTTCACTTGCCTATTCATTGCCCTGTGTATGTGATTTCACACTGATAACTTAGTGTGATATCACTCATTCTTGTCATTATTCATTTGAGGCCCAGATTGTCCCAGGTTTGGGCAGCAGGAACACAGAAGCTGGCTCCTGTGTTCTTTTGACACGTCTCCATCGTGGTTTGAGCACTTCCTGACTTTCCAGTGCAACAAGATGTTTCAGGTTCCTTTCCCTGGCGTCAACCCTTTCCACAAGGAGCCTTGGTTTCTTTTAGTTGAAGTAGCAGTTAGAAGCCAGGATATGGGTGCATATGGTATATATGTTTATTTACTGAAGTCTTTTAAAATAAATCTAATTTTGTATTCAGTTACTTAATCATGTTGCAGTTCAATAAAGGCATTTCATGAACTGAATAAAGGAGTTCCAGTTCTTGATTTTTGCTGTAAGTGGAACAAGCGAACACACAACATTAACAGATGGAGATGGGCTTTAGCAACAATATAAAAGAAGGTTTCACCTGCTCAAAAATAATTTATTTCTGCTTAACTATTACAGAAATTAGCAGAACCACTGAGCTAATTTGTGAAGAGGAAGGATATGCCTGAATATCTACGCCAGGGACCCTTGTTCTAGGCTGTGGACTGCCTGAAGCACAGCTCCACGAGGCTGTGACCTTTACTCTGTTGTCAGAGCTTTGGAGTAATGGCAGTATCCATCAGGGCAATGAAGCCCATATGTCCTAGTGTTGCAGATGGCCTTTGACATAGTTTCCCCCAGGTGGGTTCTGGTGTTGTGGAAAGTCCTGGATCTGGCCTGTGTTCTCCCTGTGCCATTGTTAAGACGATGTGAACAAATCAGATACTGCCCCTGGGCTGCCTATTCTGAGGATTTAATAAAGGGAAGGCATAGCGAAGGGTTAATTGGTTCATGGAGGACTGAGGTGGGTGGGTTTCCCGAGGAAGCAGCATTGAGGAGGCTGGCAGCTCTGTACTCTAGACTGCTGTGACCTTTGGTAACTACTGACCTCTTTTCTGTCCCATCCCCAGAGGACCGCCACATCTGAGGTTCTGTTGGGCAGGACCACTGCTTCCCTGTTGAGGTGTAGATGAAGTTAGAACATGTACGTTCTCCTTGAGAATGTTTCGGCCGTAATTCCTTTAAAGCTTGTTGTGCTCCATCCATGCATTAACCACTTACAGGCTTCGGAGCCCAGGCCCTCTACTCGTTGCTATGGGTCATCGCGCAGGATGTGCGCTACAGAGGAGTAACCAGTACCAGGCAGGTGCACCCCAGTCCTGGGTGAGGTGCTCACTGAGTCTCATATTCCTGTTGAGGTTCAGGCCTTGTCGCTTTCCTGGCTCCATAGTCAGTGTCAAAATCAAATACTTAATCATCTGTAAAAGCAAAAGGTAGATGAGGTCCCTGGTTGCATTGCAGGTAGACCAAAAATTATATGCACGCTTTAAATTGCTCTTCTTTGAACTAACTGCGATCATTTACAGGGTGGACCCTCTCACAGACTGCTGCTCAAGTTTGCAGCTGCACTAATCTTTGGGGTGCGAGAGGTGGCAAACTGGTGTCAAGAGCGTGCTGGGTGACTTCCTGCTTCTTAGCCTTAGAGATTTTGAGTGACTTGAGGTGTCTGAGGATTACTAGTTTATAAAGAGAGCTTGACTTGAAAACAAAAAAACTGCTCTCTAGATAAATGCTCTTGATAACTGGTGAATTTACTCTCTTTAGTGTGCTCTCTCCCTTCGGACGAGAAGCATCTCCCAAGGAGCTCGAGGCTCCGTTTGCTCCCTGTCCAGTTCTGAGTCATGTTCACTGTGAGACATCTACTTGGGTTGTAACAGTGAAATCCCAGAAAGGACCCTAAAAAGCCATCTAGAGAGTGAGGACTGTTGTCTTGGTGGCCATTTTCTCAGCGCACTGAAGTGTCTCCAGCCCAGCTTGCTGCCTCAGGAGGAACAGCGGGAACAGGGTGTGGTTGGCACTCTCTCTGGTTCCTGTCCGTTGTTGTCCTGACTGTCTTGTCTCTGCTTCGCCCACTCCCCCATACAGAAATCTTATCAGGGGATAACTAGGTGACACATGAGAGGCAGAGACCATGCCTCTTTTATCAGTCAGGCTCTACGGGGGCAGCTTGGGTCTCCTAGTTCACTCACACTTTCTCTTCTGCCTGTGACCTTTCTGCCTTGCTGTCTCCTTTCCTGACAAGGATGTTCTGAGGGTGGGCAGCAGCTATCCCTGTGGTTCTTTGAGGGCCAGCCTGTTAGGAGGACTGTGTTGCCATGAATCCCTCACAGTGTCCTCTTCATCCCTGTGTAAGATAAATGCAAAGAGGTTCCCAACTCTTGATTAGCTCTGTTCTTAAGGCCACAGAACTTTTTAAGATTCACTGGATTTGGTATGCAATGAGAAGACATGAAATAAACTTGTCATTTACAAAAGAGGCAGTTGCTCCCAGCACAGATGATTTACCTAGAGCCTGGGAAGGGTGCAGGGTGCTTTGGTGCTTGGATTAGAAGCTCGTCGAAGATCCTTGGGAAAAGAATATGTGAAGAGTATCTGCAGAATGAAGCTGTGGGCTGGTGGGAATCTTTGTTCATTCGTGCTGTGGGAGTCCACTCTTCCTTGATGGTGGCCCAGTTTGGAAATTTTAGAAGATCTCGGCTCTGGTTGGAAGAAGAAAAGAGCACCTTCGTGCATCAGGAAAGGATGGCCACTGCTGAAAAATACAATACGTGATAGCTGCTGCTGTCTCCCCAGTACTGGGGAAGAAGTAAATTGGGTCTGCACCTTTTTGATAAGACAGACAGTCCTCTGCATTTGTCCTCACCTTACCTGTTTTTGCTTTTAATTTTGAATCCTTGGGCTCTAAAAGTCAGGAACGAATTTCCAAATAATTACTACTGGGTGGACACCCACTTCTTCCTTTGTGCTCAGGGAGGGATCAAAACCTGCAGAAAGAGGAGGTAGAAGCAGTGGGAGGTGAGGACAAGGCCATCTTCAAGGGTTTCTTTAGCTGTGTTCAACCCGGATGTAAGTCCAATCCACTCCAGGCCTGATTCTGAGGTCGCGCATGGCATAACCTTCTCAGCATTGGTCTTGGTCACTGCTTCACTGCCTGGGCAGGGTCACTGTGGCTTTCCAGTGCAGGGGTTCCCAGAGTTGGCAAGGCCGTCTTTTGGCTTTTTTGCTCCAGCCTTTGGGAGCATAACCCTAAAACCGACCAGAGAAGTTTGCGATTATTTAGGTTTTGTTGTTGTGGCAAGGCTGAGGTAGGTAGAAAGCCCAGGTGGACAGAGGGAAGGAATTCTGCTAGCGAGACAGTCTGAGCAAACGCAGGGGCTGCTAGTTGTGTCTTGTCCTTTTGTAAACAAGACTTGTTGATCTGGCCATTTCTGGTGTGACTGAAATGTTCTTGATGGTAGAGCCTGAAGAATGTGGCCCCCCAAAAGATTGTAGTCAAAAGCAAGTCATACCTCTATTTTTTTTTAATAATTATTTCTTTTTAATTGGAGGATAATTGATTTACAATATTGTATTGGTTTCTGCCATGCATCGACATGAATCAGTCATTGGTATACGTATGTCCCTTCCCTGTTGAACCTCTTTCCTACCTCCCACCCAGGTCATAGCTTTAATGCTGGAGGTTGCATATTTGCCTAGATAAACACCCAGAACAATGGCATCTTCCTGTGAAGGTGCAAGAGCTCCCAGTCCCAGGGGCTGGGCTGGGATTCCCCTTTCTGGCTCCTGAGGCCTGTATTGAGAGGTTGCTGGCAGGGTAAAGGGGGCTTCGGGAATGGGGGACCTGGGGAGGGAGCTGGTAGTGGCTGGGGCCTCCCGGATATTTCATCTCACTCCTCTGTTCTGAAATCTGCTTAGCTAGTTAGGTTAGGAAGGCCAGCAGTCAACTATCTTTTTCTAACCTTAATTCACTGAAGCCTAATTTTTGAGCCAGGGTACTTAATTTTAGTCTTTATAGAACAATGGAAACAAATATCAGAAAGCTCAGCTTTTAACGTCAAAGTGTTAAGTGAAGTGAAAGTTGCTCAGTCATGTCTAACTAACTCTTTGCTACCCCATGGACTATACAGTCCATGGAATTCTCCAGGCCAGAATACTGGAGTGGGTAGCCTTTCCTTCTCCAGGGGATCTTCCCAACCCAGGGGTCGAACCCAGGTCTTCTGCATTACAGGGGGATTCTTTACCAGCTGAGCCACAAGGGAAGCCCTCAAAGTGTGAAGTCAGATGATTATTTGGTTTGTGCTTGGTCAATCATTTTGGGGATTCAGTGGAAACCCTGTCGCTATACCCTGGTATCTGCTGAGGGCCAGCTTGGTGCTCAGTGCCAGTAGGGGAGAGGGCAGCAGGGCGTACGTGGCCCCAGACCCTTCCAGGAGGGGGACCTCTGCTCCTCTCTTTCCTCTCTGGGCAACCCTTGGCGTCCAGCCTAGACCCGAAAGGTCCCAGCCATCCTGCCCTTACAGTGTTATCCCAGCCCTACCTTTTTCTTGAGATGGGTTGGATAGCCAGAGGAAGTTTGAGGTATCATTGCAACTTGTATTTTCTAGTAAGCACCTACTTGAAAAGCACTTGTGTTTAGTTTATTACCTCTTGTGTATAACATATAAGTATTTCATTTATTACCTCTTATTAGTAATGTATATAAATCTTTTTTGTTTGTTAATCTTGACTATTTTTGTATGAAACTTGGAAAGATTACATGCGTAGCAAACGAAGCCTCACACATAGCACTGGGTAGGTAGTCGGTCAACAAGCACTGAAGTGTTAATTATTGTTGGGCTGTCTTGGGATAATTGTAATTTATTTTAATTGGGTTCTTGGATGCCACAAGGGTACGTGAATGGAGTAATTCATTCCTGCTTGTTTCTGCTGCGTCTGGCCACCCACCTCTCACACCTACTCTACTACTTCCACCCCACCTGCAAAGTCCAGCTGCTGCAGCCAAACGGACAGTTACACCTGGTCCTTGTGTTTGGGCTCTCAGTTTATCCTTTTCCAGCCTCGGTGCCTTACCCAAACCACTTTCATGAATTTTTTGGCTGCACCATACAGCTTATGGGATCTTCGTTCCCCAGCTAGGGATCGGACCCAGGTTCTCGACAGTGAGAGCGCAGAGCCCAAACCACTGGACTGCCAGGGAACTTGCCTGAGGCACTTTAAATCAGTGATTAAAGTTGACCTAAGTCTCATAAGTGCTTTTCCTAAAGTCTGATTGGTGTAAGTCTTGAGTGATGTGGAGTTTCAAAAAATATTTATAATTGTAGTAAAATATATATAACAAAGTTTGCCACCTTCACCATTAAATTTTTTAAAAATTGTGATAAACAACATAAAACTTACCAACCTAAATGTTTTTCAGTGTGCAGTTGAGTACTGAGTAATGTTTAACAGCAGCATATGGAGTTCAGTGGAGTGTAAAAGGAGCTGTTTTTTTTGTGAGCTGTATCACATAGGATGTTAAAAATCTACCCAGGTTTGAATTCACGGTTCAGTGGAGACATGGCCATTTGTCCCTGGCTTCTGAACCTTGTCTTTCTTCCCTTCCTCTGGGATGTGTTTGCACCTGAGTGGGTTTGTGCCCAGGTAGAGGACCTTTATTTCCTTCCTGCCTTTGTTGAGAAAACCACACTGCCGTCAGCAGAAACCACTGCCCTTCCTGGACCTCCGCTTTTGGTATCTGTGATCACTAAGCATCTGCAAGAGTTCTGCGAGTGAGAAAGGCGTTCACCTAGTTTTTCTGTTTGATAGACTGTTGAATAGTGCTTGCTTCTCACAGGTGGTCATTTTTTCCTCCCACATATTGTTTTACTGTTATGTCTCTGTGTATGTGGCCCTGGACGCTTGGTGCATTCCCCAGCTCCCTGTTGGTGTCTTTGCCAGGCTGCCCCCGCACCTCTGGTGGTGCTCCCACGGCACACAGGCCAGATAGGAACCTGCCTCGTGTCAGGGGAACCTCTCCTGCCTCCTGTGTGCTGTGAACAATTTGAAGGTGACACCTTGCATCTTCACCGGTGACTTGGCTCAGCGCCTTCCTTATCTGACGCCAAGGTGTGAAAAAGGCCTGTTTTAAACTCAGAGCAGCGAAATCTGCCCATCTTTTTGGTATTTAAAACCCAAGTAAACAGTGACTTCACACTATTGTTTTCCATTGTGTTGAGTACATCCTGTTGGCAGTCAGATTGAGCAGTTTTAAACTGGTTAACTCTCCAGGATCTTTAGATTAATAATAGCCATTTAACGTTTACTTTTAACTTCAGAGTGTCTGGACAAAAGCCTTCTTGCTGGATGGAACCTAAAGTGGTTGTTTCAGTTAAGATTATTCCTTTTCACCATTTAAAATAAAGTCATGGAATGTTATTAATTTCATTTGGTTATAAAAAGACAAATCCCATTTTCCTTACATGTCTTAATTACCATGGGGAATGGTAGCAACTGGGCAGTTTAACTGCTATTTTTAGGTAACTAACGTAGCTGTTGGAGATTTAGGGGTTCCTGCCAGTGGTGGATAGCTGCCTCTGCCTCCTTTGGTTAATAATGGGTTGAATCCCACAGCTTTTCCTTCATTCCTAGAAAGTAAAAACTAGTAGGGAGCCATTCTCTCGGAGACAGTAGTCAAGATATTTTAAAGTTTCCTTTTCTGTGGGTTTTTCTGCATGTGAGGAAACATTGACTTCACTGTGAGTTGAGTTAGTGCCGTGTATGCATTTGTTTGAGTTTTTTGAGTGAAAAGTTCTTATTGCTTGAGCCTTCTGTGTTTATGGCACTTGTGGGTCTGGGAGATAACCTTAGTGGAATAGAACTGCTGCTTTCCTGGGGCTGGAATTCCAGGGGGAGTCCTCTAGTGCCCAGGGATCCAGGTGTGTCTGGACAGGGTCACGTGCTCTGCCCGCCCCCTCCACGTGCTTCGTTTGCCTGGAGACAGGGATTAGTGATGGGAGGGAGGCCAGAAGTATTCTTTCTGGTGAACTTAGCCTCTGGGGCCTGGGGGTCCTCGTCTGTCATTGAGTAATTGCTGTTGATTCTCCCGTTGTGCCCCTGCTGCCTGATGTGGTCAGCTCGAAATGCACCTGCCTCCAAGGCAGACTGGATGTGAATTTTGTTTCACAAAGGATACCACTTTGTAGACAACTGCTGAAAACTTGGCTTTCTGTTTCTGCCCATCACTGGAGAGTCCCCAGCATCACAGCTGGAGAAAGGAAGTGTGCCCATTTCCCACACTGTATGCCGTGGCTGGCCGAGCAAGTGTTCAGAGTGCCAAGGGCTTCGCCCAGGCTCTGGGAAGGTCCCTCCTCACAGAGTTGGATTTTGCTGGGGTCTGGAGCAGTGCTCAGCTCACACTCGGTAGTGGACATTGCACTGGGGACTGGCACAGAGGAGTATGTTACCCGGAGCCACTAGCCATTTCTCAGCCGGGGAGCTTCGGCAGCCTCCATCAGCCAAACAGTGGTGAGTTCAGCTAAGACGTATCCTTGGGCTACTGTTAGCATTTCCTGGTTCCAGAGGGTGTCCTGTGAGGGTGCGTGTGCAGTGTTGCAGTGAGCAGCTGTGTCAGGCAGACTGGGTGACTCTGACCACGGTCTTTCTCTGGTTCCTGTGCACCTTCTCCTCCCACTATGTTCTGGCCACAGGCCCTGGGTGACCGTGGTTGAGTGTTTAGGCCTCTCTTTAGGCCTTGCTTCTAAAAAAATGGGGAAGAGGGTCTCTGTGGTGCCTCCATCTCTGGATGACCTACTATATGACATTGTGTGAAAACCTCCCAGAGGGATGTCCTAATGCTGGTATTTGGATCCAGCCTGACAAGTTCCTAGCACAGGGAGACTGACCCTTGTTTATAGGAACCCAGTATCAGACAGATACAAGGCCAATATTCACGAAGACCTTTTCTCCCCAGAACATGGAAAACCAGCACATAGCAACAGTTGGAGCTGTGCCTTGGTCATTGCCCGCTTGCTAAATGCAGAACACTTAGTCATGCTCATGAACCAGATACCCCGTGTCGTCATATGTCCGCAGATAGCAGACTGAGCTTATGTTCCTGCTAGGAAAGGGTGTGTCTTATACTGCTGGCTTGTTTTCATATAAGCTGAGAATGTTTAAATGGAGGATCGGATCGGAAAAGTAAAAGATCGACTGGATCTAATAAATAGAAAAGTAAGTGCACAGGAGAGTGAAGACATGGGAACAAGATTAAAAAGAAAAAAACACAAACCTCTCGTATCCTCTCTATTCATGTATTAGGTGTGTGCTTGGCATACATTGGTGATTGCAACGGATGCGTTCCTGCCCTTGCCTTCCACAACTCACAGTCTTGTGGGGGTATTGATTAAGCTGCACCATTTACTAAATAATAATTACTATGTGTAAGAAAGGAAAAGGCCATTGAAAAAAGCACTATGGGACAGTAAAAGAAACTCGAAAGTTAGAACTTAAGTATAAAACAGAAGACCCAGAAAATTAAAAAAATTAATTGATAAACTGTAAAAGGGGTACAGAAGCACAGACAATTAGGAAACTGGGAGATATTTAAAACAAACAAGCAAACAAAAACAGAAAAGAGCTTCAAGAAAAGCTTTTAATTTGGGGCAGTTTATAAGGGTCTCAAGGAGAAGGCAATGGCACCCCACTCCAGTACTCTTGCCTGGAAAATCCCATGGATGGAGGAGCCTGGTGGGCTGCAGTCCATGGGGTGGCGAAGAGTCGGACATGACTGAGCAACTTCACTTTCACTTTTCACTTTCAGCGTTAGAGAAGGAAATGGCAACCTACTGCAGTGTTCTTGCCTGGAGAATCCCAGGGACGGTGGAGCGTGGTAGGCTGCCGTCTATGGGGTCACACAGAGTCGGACACAACTGACGCGACTTAGCAGCAGCAGCAGGATAAGGGTCTCAGGAGAAGACCTCTGCCTAGGGCGCAATGAATACCAGCTGGTGGAGAGTTTGGGTGTTTCCTACCTTGCCTTTCCTGGTAGAGAACCTCACTGGGAGTTAAGTCGTTTTTGGCACCGATGCCTGTAGGACCCCAGCTTCTAAGTCCATGGTTATTTGGTATCCCCCTTGAGAAGTATGGCATATAATACTGCTGGCAAGTCTGGTGGGCAGATGCGTTTTTCATATTGCTTTAATTTCCTTTTCCTTGATGACTGGTGAGGTTGAGCTTCTTTTTGTATGTTTGTTGCTATTCAGATTTTCTGTAAAGTACTTGTTATCTCCTCAACCCATTTTTATTGTTTTAGGGCACCTGATATATTTCAATAGGAATCCTTCAGCTACTGTATGCCCTGAAAAAGCTCTCTCCCAGGCTGCGGTTGGTCCTTTTTACCTTCTTTATGGTATCCTTTTTGTACAGAAATATAAAATTCTAATTCTGATTTCTTTTTTTAGCGGGCAGGTTAAAACATTTTTTTTTTGGAAATGATTGTATATTCATATGCAGTTGTTAAAAATAATACTGAGAGATCCTGTATGCCCTTTACCCATACATATTTCCCCCAATGATAACAGCTTAAATAATATTACAATATTACAAGCAGGATATTGATGTTTAGATAGTCAAAATACAGAACCTTTTCATCACTAGAAGGATTCATCACGGTACCCTTTGAGAGCCACATCTACTTCCTTCATGTCCTAACTCCCTCTTTAACTCCTGGCAAGTACTAATCTGTTCTCTAAAAAATTTTGTCACTTCAAGAACATTACATAAATGGGGACTTCTCTGGTGATCCAGTGGTTAAGAATCCACCTGCCAATGCAGGGAACTTGGGTTTGATCCCTGGTCTGGGAAATGAGATTCCCTCATGCCATGGGGCACCTAAGCCCTGGAAATGCAATCGCTAAGCCCACGCACCCTGGAGCCCGCTTGCCACACCTAGAGAAAAGCCTGCACACTGCAGCAAAGATCTTGAGTTCTAGTTCTGTAGGCCTCACCACTGCTGAGCAGTGATTATAAAGTTCTGACTTTGCACCAGTCCTCCTCTGACACCATCCCGCAGGAAGGGGAGAGACTGCTTCTTATTACTTCGGTGGGAATATATAGAAGTCTAGGTTCCCAAGTAGTTTCCACTGATACCATGAGGCTGGAGGAAGAGGGTGGTGCATTGTTACCAGCCAGTGGGGATGAAAGTCCCAGCACCCTCCACAGTGGAGATATTAGGGCGTCTTATTACAGCCTCTTGAGAGTGGAAGTCTAGGCTCCCCACTTGGCCTTCGCCGGCATGGGTAGGAGTAGGGCCACAGTTTTTTTCTGTGGTGTTTGGCTCAAATAGAGCTTTTATTGTCTAAATGTTTTCTGTCTTGCTAGCCTACCCCCTTCCTGCTCCTTTGGCTAAAGAGAACAGACTTTTGTTAGGGTGTTTTTTGCCTCATCTGTTGGCATTTCTGGGTTGCCAGCTTCTTCAGCTCCCAATTCTGGGATCTATGAGTCAAAAAGAAGACCTAGGGAACTCACTACTTCTATCAGTCCTTGAATCCTGGGGTCCCTAGCTGCTCTGCCTTCTTCTGACTTTTTTTTAAGAGTCTCATGTTAAAAAAAAGTCTCATGTTTATTTTTTATATATAGTGTCTAGAATTTTCCCTTGTATTTAGTGGGAAACTAAGGAGAATTACACCTCCTTCATCGTCTTAGAATTGAAAGTCCAATTTGTCTTTTTCTTTAAGTTTTGTGTTTTTGGATATCTTTTAAAAATGAATTCCTTCCTTATGCTGATATTCTATTCTAAAAATTTCTGAGTTCTTTTTACATCTGTGTATCTAATCCACCTGGGATTTGTTTTGTTTTTGATGGAGAAATGACAGAAGAACCTAACTTTTTTTCTACATAGATGGCCACTTGTCCTAACACCTTTGAACATCTCCTTTGCGAGCTAGTTTTGGCTCTCCCTCTGCTTCCCTGGTGGCTCAGCTGGTAAAGAATCTGCCTACAATGCAGGAGACCTGGGTTCCATCCCTGGGTTGGGAAGATCCCCTGGAGAAGGGAAAGGCTACCCACTCCAGTATTCTAGCTTGGAGAATTCCATGGACTGTATAGTCCGTGAGTTTGCCAAATCAGGCACAACTGAGCAACTTCCACTTTCACTGGTTCTGCAGTACTCTGTCTCCTCTGCCCCACCTGATACAGTAGCTTTGTGATAAGTCTTGGTTTGGTAGGATAGGACTTCCAACCTTCAGGACTGTTATACTTTCTTGGCTTTGGTCTCATGAATTTTAGTTCAAAAAATAAGAACAGGAATAGAAAAATCAACATTGAAACAATCCTTTTGGCTTGGCTTGCACTTACGCTGACTTTAGAGTGTGCTGGCTGTTTCAGTGACCTTGTTTTCTTCAGCGTTTTTATTTACTTTGCATTACCCACGTCAGAAAGTATCACGTGGCCCTGAGACAGCTTGGCTGAGGGCAGGGCTTCTTCCTTGGGAAATGGCTTGTGATGGTTGTAGCCATCTGTGGGCACCCAGAAAGCCCCACAGTGCAGGTCATGAGCTGCTTGAAGCTGCTGTGGCGGACAGGGGGCAATGTGCAGGGTTTAGGCACTGTTGGGGGTGCGGGGCAAGAGAGTTCAAGTAAATTTTGTTCACTAGCACTGAGTGCAAATAAAGGCAATATCGGGGGTGTAAAAAGTGGGCAGTTGCCACACTCCTCTGTGCAAATAGTTGGTATTTCAGTTTTTCCATAAGTATTTGTGGTGTTTGCCACATTGTCTTACCTCTTTGTGTATGTGCACACATTTCTTCCCCAGTGCACCATTTCAAAATGAGTTGCAGAGATTTTTGACACTTCTTCTCTAAATACTTCAGAATTGAGGATGATGTTTTCAGGCCACACTGCCATCATTTTGCCTAAGAAAATTAACAACAAATTTAATCTCCAGCCCACATCCAGAATTTGTCAGTTATCCCTTTGGGAGCTGGAGAAGGAGATGGCAACCCACTCGTGTTCTTGCCTGGAGAATCCCAGGGCTGGGGGACCCTGGTGGGCTGCCGTCTGTGGGGTCGCACAGAGTCGGACAGGATTGAAGTGGCTTAGCAGCAGCCTTTGGGATCTGGTCTTGTGTGTTTTTTGTCTTTTTCAAAAAGTAACTCCAACACAAATGAACCTATCTGTGAACCAGAAATAGAATCAGGGACATAGAAGATTGACTGGTGGTTACCAAGCTGGCGGGAGGTGGCAGAGGGTTGGATGGGGAGTTTGGAATTAGCAGATGCAAACTGGTATGTATAGAAGGGGTGAACAGCAAGGCCCTACTGTATAGCACAGGGAATGGTATTCAGTATCTTGTGGTAAACCATAATGGAAAAGAGTATGAGAAAGAATGTACATATACGGATAACTGAGTCACTTGGCTGTGCAACAGTAATTAACACAACACTGTAATTTAATTGTACTTCAATAAAAAATAAAAAAGTAAGTTCAGGGTCTAGTCAAGATGTACACACTGCATCTGGTTGCCGTCGTTAAATCTAGAATAGTCCCTTTATATTTAGAAGTGTCAGCATTTGGAAAGACCAGATCAGTTATCTTGTAGAAGGTCCTGTCATACATTCCAGATTTGTCTGTGTCTTCATGGCCCTGTGTTTCCTATAAATTGGAAGTTAGGTATAGAGCAGCACTACCCAGCAAAAATATGATGTGACCCACTGTGTCATTTAATATTTTTTGGTACATATGGAAAAAAATAAAAATAAGCAGGTGGAGTTAATACTATTTATTAATATTTACTTAACTATATAAGATAGTTTTATATCCAAAATATTATTTCAATAGGTAATCAATATTTTTAAGGTATTAATGAGATATTTTACATTTCTTTTTTAAACTTAGTTTTCAGAATCTGCTGTGTGTTTTATACTTAATGGACCAGCCACGTTTCCAGTGTTCAGGAGCTATATGTAGCTGGTGGCTCTCACCCTGGGTTGTGTAGGGGGAGACTTGATCCAACTCAGGGTAGATATTTTGGGCAGGAACACTTAGAGGGTATTAACTGCCTGTGCTCAACTTGGAAACCATGGAAGTTGCTGAAGTCTGAGTCTGCTCTTCTTCTTTTACAGGCTCTGGGTGCTCGGGGATGGAGCAGGTGTGCAGAGGGTGAGGACCCAGTTCTGGGACCACGTCGCTTGCTTCCTTTCTTGGAGAGACTTATCTGCCTGAACAGACTTGCGCCAGGGATGAGGATGTCTGTGGGCCCCTCGCTGTTGCTCCCCCTCTGGGGGAGGACCTTTCTCCTTCTGTTGTCCGTGGCTGTGACTCAGTCCCACTGGCCCAGTGAACCTTCGGAGGCTGTCAGGGACTGGGAGAACCAGCTCGAGGCATCCATGCACTCAGTACTCTCAGACCTCCACGAGGCTGTTCCCACGGTGGTTGGCATTCCTGATGGCACGGCTGTCGTCGGACGCTCATTTCGAGTGACCATTCCAACAGATTTAATTGCCTCCAATGGAGAAGTCATCAAGGTGAGACTGGATGGATACTGTAACTGAGGAAGAATTCTCATCTTGCAGTTTAGTTTTGATTTTAGTGTTAGTTTTAGGTTATTTTAGTTGAAGTTTAGTTTTTCAGTTTTCCAGCGATTCTGAGCTCAGTTCTTTTAGGACCTGTTAAGTGTTCCTTCCTTAAGAGAGGGACAGCTACTGACATTTACTGGAGGGTCTCCATGTTCCTTAGAGTAGCATCCGAAACCTTTATTCTTACTCTCACTTTGAGAGTGTCACTATTAAAAAGCTTTTATGTCTGTTTTCTGGAAGATTTTTTGGTCATCAAATTAGGGATTCGATGGAAGGGCTTGTGTATAAGGAAGCAGTCTCCTTTCATTAACCATGGCATTAAACCCAAGAAATATGGAACTTTTAAATGCTTTGAAAATATTTTTTAAATGTAAGGTATAAGTAAATATCAAGAGTTGTGCTGTGCTAGGGTTTTCTATGTTTACTAATGTATTTGGTCCCTTAAGACCCAAAATTAGTACATAAATTTCAGCCTCGCCTCATCTCCTTTGTTCTCAAGCAACCCAGAGAACAAGGGAACCTGAGATCTATATAACGGAAGAGTGATGGCCAATGAAGGATGGAAATTTGGTGCAACAGGAAGCTTCTGAGTGAAGAAGGACCATCCCTTTAGGGTTATGGAATTTCCCCTAGCTCCTGAGTGAGTTTGCACGCTGGCTGTGGGGGTGGGTGGGGTATCCCCCTCAGGCTGTGAGCATCTGCTAGAGCAGAGATCAGCACACTTAACTTTTTAAAAAGTCAGATGGTAAGTATTTTTCTGGCTTTTCTGGCTGTACGGTTTCTGTTGCAACTCCTCAGCTTGGCCAGTGCAGTATGAAAGTAGTCACAGACACTGTGCACAGGAACGCGCATAGCTCTGTCCCAATAAAAGTGTACTTTTAAAAGCTGTACTGAAACTGAAATTTTGCTTTCATATAATTTTCACATGTCAAGTAATGCTGTATTTTCTTTTGATTTCCCCCCCCAAATCGTTTAAAATGGCAAAAAATATGTCTAGCTCATGGGCTTTACAAAAGCAGACGGCAGCCCAGGTTGACTCATGGCCATAGTTTTCTGACCCTTGCCCTATAGCATACTTTCCTCAGAGATGTGACTTGAATATGAATTAAAAATATTCCAAGATCTATACTTTGTTATGGTAGTTTTTATATCAGTTTAGTACTTAGACTTCTAAGTACACATAGTGTCCTGGAGATTTATTGGTATATTTAAAGCCTCAAAAATAGTGGTTTGAAACAGCCAACTTGTTTTGCTCACAGTTTGATGGCCAAGAATTCAGGGCTTTAGAGCTCATCTGGGGAACTCATCTCTGCTGCACTAGTTAGAGTGGCTCACCTGGGCCTGGACGATCCATTTCCAACATGGCTCACTCATGGCTAGCAAGGTGGTGCTGCCTGTTGACGAGGCGCTTACCATCAAAGTCTTTGATTTCTCCCCATGTAGACCTTTCCATGGTGCTTGGATTTCCTCACAGGTATAATAGCTTGGTCGTACCTATGTACAGGTATTCCTTGGAAGACTGAGTATTCCAAGATACAGGAAATGAAAGCTGCCCATCTTTTAAGGCCTGGGCTTGGAACCTCCTTTGTACTCCGTTGGTTAAAGCAGAGTCACCAGCTTGCTCCTTTTTGACCCACAGACCCCAGGCATCGAGATTAGAAATGGTCACAAATTCCATACCACTCTTCCCATGGAGAGCCGTGTCTCTGCCACTTTGAATCTGGGCAGACTCAATCCTCACCCGGCCCTACTTATGTTCTCTTCCTTTTCCTTTTCGGCACCCCCTCTTTAGGTCACAGCTTGCTCTTAGGGTGGCCTCGTATTCTCAGAGGTAGTCAGACTTCTGAAGATCCTAGCTCACTTCCGTGGAGCTCCTTCTGGCTTGTAGAGTCTTTACAAAATATTTCCATGTAATCTTCATAATAGCCCAGTAAGCCAGATTCTAGTCTCACTATTAGATGAAGAATGGCATTTTTGGAAGCACATTTCTTACCCAGGATCACATTTCATCTTCGGAATATCCAAACCCTGTAGCGATTAATCGATTACCCTTATTCTGTTGGCCACTGGAAGGTCGTACATGGATTAGTCTTGGCCAGAGTTGCCTTGAGTTGATACACCAAGCTGGCTATTTGCTGTAGCTGGCAGAGAAATGTTTAACAGGCTTACTCACTAGGGGAGCAAAGAGATTTTATTAGGAAAACAGGATTTTATCTGAGCGCATTTATCTGGGGAAAGCAGACCATTTAGTAGCTGATCAACCTGTAGAAAAACAGATGAGTGTGTGACTCTTCATCCTGAACAGCCTTAACATCAGGGTTGTTTAGGGTGGGAATCAAATCAGAAAGCCTGACTTCAGGGGCTTCCTTGGTGGTCCAGTGGTCAAGACTTCACATTCCAATGCAGTGGGTATGAATTTGATCCCTGGTTAGGGAGCTAAGTTCCCACATGCCTTGCAGCCAGAAAACCAAAACAGAAAACAGAAGCAATATTGTAACAAATTCAGTGAAGACTTTAAAAGTGGTCTACATTAAAAAAAAGAAAGAAAGCTTGATTTCATTCCTGGACCTTTGGTTTCCCTATGTGTAAAACAAGATTGAAAAGTCTTTACAGTAAAGGAGTTTTTTTCACGCCGTTAAAATAACACTGTATAAATGTACATTGTAGGAGAGGGAGGAGGAAAAAAACCCTCTGGTGATTCCTACCACTAACATACTTGTCTATCATTTTCTGCATTCATCAACAAGTATCCATGTCACTAGGCACACAGACATTTTAGACCGGAAATCACATTTTTTAACTTTTTTTATATTCACTGTACCTTTGAGTTTTTCTCCTTTGTTATTTATTCTTTGAGAGTGTTAACTTTTAATGGCTGCCCAACATTCTTGGGTGTATGAGGAACATTTCAGGTCTTGGTCCCAAGGAGCCTTGTTGGGGTGACCTCCAAGTCATATCCATGAACATTACTATCAGCCAGAGTAGCACTCACTCACCTCTTCCCAGGCACCCTGTCTCTGTTCTTGACCCCTCAGTCTGTTCTCCATACTGAGGCAAGAGACATCCCTGTAAAGCTTGAATCTGCTCAGAACAGGCCTCCCCACCCCCCGCACTTAGGGTTAAGCCCTGTTTGATCTGGCTTCTGGCCTCCTCTCTCCCCTTGCCCTGTGCATGCCATGTCTCAGCACAGCAGCCCCTTTCTGCCCAACAGATACGCCAAGCTCAGGACCCACCCCAGGCTGCTGGCTCTTTTTCTCTACTGTTAGCATGGGTACAGCCACCTCTTTCAGGCTCAGTTTCAGCATTGGAGCCCTTTTCCTCCACCCCGATGCAGACAGATTTCTCAGATCCTGTGGGGAGGGGTCCCACAGAAGCCAGCTTTGCCTTCGCTGGGCAGATCCAAAGCTGTTCCAAGTAGGTCATAGTGTAAGCGACCCTCCTGACTTCCCTCAGGATTGACGCCAGCTCCCTAAGGGCTCCTGTCCTTTGACTTGAGTGAGTGGACGAATGGCTGAGGGCTTCCCAGGTAGCGCTGGTGGTAAAGAGCCTGCCTGCCAAATGCAGGAGACGTGAGATGTGGGTTCAGACCCTGGGTCAGGAAGATCCGTTGGAGAAGGGCATGGCAACCCGCTCCAGTATTCTCGTCTGGAGAATTCCACGGATAAAGGACCCTGGCAGGCTAGAGTCCATGGGATCGCAAAGAGTCAGACATGACTGAAGTGACTGAGCACGGACGCAAGCAGGAATGGCTGAAGAAGGTGATTCTATGACAAGACCTTCCAGTCCCTCCTCTCTGGGGCGGTCAGAAGTCTTTGTGTCTCACAGGACGATTGGGCTGCCCCTTTGGGGCCCCCCTCAGATGTCTCATTTTGGTAGTGCCCTCGAGGATGGCTTTTCATCCCTGCTTCCCTTCAGCTTCCTTGTCTGGAGACAATGTGGAATTTCTCCCAGCCCAAGATGTCGGCAGACTGGGAGCAGCCCTTCCTGGGTCTGTGCTCTCAGCTGCTGGCATCGGCCCCCAATTGTTCCCCCCAGAACAATGGCCACTCTTTTTGGCCAGGAAGGGGAGCTCATGAAAGGAGCATTTCTTTGGATGCTTGAGAGCTTTGCGGCCACCCCGCCTGCGTGAGATGAACTGCAGTTTCTTCCTGCCTCAAGTGGGTGTTCCCTGGCTCTGAATGGCTCCCTTGTGAACAGGGCACACCGGGAAATGCGGGTTGGCGAAGGAAAGCATCTTTGGGGGTGGGTTGTCAGAATGGCATTTGCCCAGACACATCAGCTCAAATATTTACTGAATATATAGGCTTCTATGTTTTAGGGGAAAAAAAATTACTGACGATGGCTGAAAGAACACGACAGTGAAAATGGTTGATCTCAGGCCTTGGGATTGACAGACTGATTCTGAGAATTTTACTAGTGGTGGTAATTATGCTCAGCTGTCCTTTACTTTGGGGGGAAAATGATGAAATTTTTTTTTTTTTTTGAAGATGAAAACAGTAAATATCAGGTAAAATGTTTCGTAATTCAGACCAGAGGGGCACCAATTAGGCTGGACAAGTTGTGCTCAACATGTGATCCCATGGCCTTGGCCTTTGTGGCATTGGACGTCTTCTGGTGTGAGCTTTGAATGTCACGCAGCAGGACCAGTGATCAATCATGTTTCAACAAAGCAAAGTGTGTCCACCGTGGTTCCTTCCCCTATGTGGGGGCAAAGCCTTGGCCCTTTGACCTCCAGCCAGAGGCTCTTCCTTTTGGCATGTGCCATCTCCCCACAGCCTAGCCGTGTGACTGCCCACGTGTCTCATTTGCAGAAGTTGAGCTTGGCTGCAGAGCAGGTTTGTCTCATTGTCATAGTCCACGGCCAGACACAGGCTCACCCTAAACGTGAGTCAGTGCCACGGAGGGCCCTGAAACTGGAAGCTGAGTCCATCAGAAGGACTATTTCCTTCACCCTGAGCAATACAGGAGCCCACTGCACAGTCACTTCGTGTGCCAGTACCTTTAGGATGTTGCCTGTGGTTCGCAGCCATAGACAGGTAGTCTATAGCTTTTCTGAGGGGAAAGGGGCTGAAGGGTCCAGGAGCCAGTGAGCAGGTCTGAGGGAAGGCAGGGGCTTAACCAGGGTAGGCTGCTCAGAGGCCCAGGCAGTGTAGAGTCACAGGGCAGCAGTTTGTGCCTCTGAAATGGACCCCTGAGAATACCCTCTGCTGGCACATCAGTTGAGTATTCAGAGAAGGGCCCAGGCTGATCCCCTGGGACTATCCTGGCTCAAGGTGTTGGTTGGAAGGGGCCAGAGGACCCTCCAAAAGGTTTGTAGTGTCAGGGGCTTCTCATCAAATGAGGAGAAGTTTCTTGATTATACTTAATTCCTAAGATCCCCCTTTGCTGGCTGTCATCAGCCCCTCCAAGTGACATGAATATGAAAGAGCTCGTCCATCTTTCTGGAGTCTTTGCTTGCCATTTATAAGTCCCATAACACCTGCATGGATGAGATACCACTTGGTGGGTTCTGAATGATAAAACGTAGGTTTTCTTGGTTTTAGGAGCCAGTGATTGTAAGAGTTAATTAGGCCCTAGTGAGTCCAACTCCTCAGTTTTGTCTTTGAGTTCTGCCTAGCTCTGTGGCCCAGACTGTGGGCAGACACTTGCTCTTTGATGAATAGTGAAGTAGTAGAAGCTCCTCTGCCCATTTCTTGTTCTTCTAGGTGTGAGAGACTCTACATGTGATGCATGGTGTTTAACACAGGTCTTTTTTTCATACTGTGTGCTTGATAGGCTTACTGTGCAAGACAAGACACCAGATAAGCAACTGGAGAGAATGTCTGAGAACTGAACAGGAAGTCCATCACTAGTCATTTGCTAGTATAGACTGAGGCGTGACCAAAACCTTCCCATTTGGTAGTTCCCCAGTCCTTGGTCGTGGTGTTTAATTGCGGGCAGGTGGTCTTTACAGCTCCTTGTGGGTTTGCTCAGGTTTTGTGATTTTGATTCAATGATTTGATTCCAGTGTTTTTGGATGTACTTTATTCATCAAGACCTCTAAAACTGGGTACATAGCTGTTCAAGATCTTGTTTTCCTTCGTGCTGGACTTAGCTTCCGTCTCAGAAGCGTGGTCTCTCTGAGGGTTGCTGAAACTGACAAGGTTTTCGGCTCTTTCCGGGTGACCTGGGATCTGGAGCCCGGCATGTCAAGTCAGGCTTCCTCCTGCAGTTTCTGCCTCCTGTTCCCATTGCCTGGGATCGCCTTTCTAACATGGCTGGTTTAGGTCAGAAGGCCTTGCATTCCACAACTCTCAGGCTGTGCTGGTATTTAATGGTGGGGGGGGGGGGGGCTGGGTAACCCGAAACCCTGGGGGCGTTCCGTGTCCAGGACAGCCTGTCACCCTAAATACATGTGCTGCTGCAGTTCACACAGGGCTCTGATTCTTGCTTCTTGCCTGCCATTCCTAGCCTAGCAGCTCTTAGGGGTTAGTTGTGGCTGGCTACAGTATGGCCAGTCACACCCGTTTTAGACTTAGAGCAGGTGAGTGCTGGCTGTGGGCTGTCACTGACAGTGGGTTCTCCCCGCCCGCATGCCCCCTCAATGTTTTCATCCACTCTTAGCAAACAGGTCTTAACAGGTAAGCAAGTCCCTGAGGGTCCCCAGCCTTGGCCTGCTTCCCCTAGAGGGTCCTGGCTTCCTCTTCCTGTGGCCTCTCCGCTCTCCTTTGATGCTTTGAGTTTCTGCTTTGGGCTATGAACAGGGAGACAAGGCCTCAGTGTCTGCTGGGTCTGAGGTCAGTTGGGCAGGACGATAGGGGCTTGGAGCCTGGCCGCGCCCTAGGCCCATTCCTGTGGCTGTGAGCCTCACAATATGTGCTGTGTCTTTTCTCTCAGCCCAGAGGGGTGGGCAGGGAACCAGCACTGACAGAGTCCAGTGTGTGCCTGGCCCTGCGATCATACAAGGTTGGCATCTTCCCCCTGTTGTTAGATATGAGAAAACTGAGGCTGGATGAAGCTTCAGACTGCCTGGAGCTGGGAGTCAGCCAAGAGCTCCTGAAGATGGGGCTTCCCCTTGGGTAGGGTGTTATTACAGAGATGAGTCCTGGCTTGTCACGGCCGCTGTGTCTCTGAGAAGGAACTTTCATATCCTGCTTTACCCTCAGGCCCCAAGAAGAAAAGTAGTCTGGAACTGGGAAGTTTTGGAAGCTGGGGAGGATGTCCGGAGTTCCCGTGGACTAGGGGGGTCTCCTGCTTTGTCAAAGTAGAGCAGGTGTTGCATCTCAGAGCGTTTCCTCGACTGAGGGCCCTTGGGAGGTAAGGGCGGACACTTGGGGACGTGGACACTGCCAGACCTTCAGGCATGTTCAGACTTCCCAGTTCAGGGACTTTCCCTAAAATGGCCTTGCAAACACAGAGGTGCCAGCTTACCTGTGTCTTGGCTAGGTTTCTTGTGGAACTTGGATTTGTTATGCTTCCTGTGGCCCCTCTATTAAAATGAATCAGTGCCAGCCAGAGTGCGGCCTGGATCTGATGTTCGCAGCACCAAGACGCTCAGAGATGCATAGCCTTCAGTCCACGCACGATAGTGCCTCTCCTTCCTGTCTGAGGAGGACCCATGACGCTGGGGACTGTTTGCTTCAGGGCTCTAGATCTGGGAGGAACACCTGCCCTGTGGCCAGGGCTCCGGGACATCAAGGAGCAAGAATTTGCAGAAGGGAAGGCAGGTGTAGGTTGGAGCGACTTGGCTCTGTTTTTCTAACTTGGCTTACTCCACATGTCTGTAAAGCTGTGGGTAGACCATAGTGAAAGAATTTGTTTCCATAACCAAAATAAAGCTACACAGTCTGCTCTTCCATCACCCAGTTTGAGATTGAGCATTATAACTTGCTTTTGGTAAAACCTGGGGTTTTCTTTAATTTGTTATTTACGTTAACACATTATTAACATGTTAAAATGTCACTTGGCATAGTTTAAAGAAGAGTGGCCATGTAGGGAGTCTTGGCCAACCTAGGTTTATTCCTTGGAAATGTCTGACAGCAGAACTGTGGCTCTTGGGGTCAGCAGAACATGAAGCGAGTAGCCAGGGCGCCCTGAGGAGGTGAGCGCCCTTCTCTGTCACAGACTGCCCTTACATAACTGAGACAGGCTTGAAAAAGCACTGGGGCCGCTCACTCATCTGTGCTGATGGAACATGCAGGGCTGGGCGCCGGCCTAACTGCCCGACCACTGAGGCTAGCCACTTGGCAGCCACCTGGAGCCTCTCCTGGTCTCTCTTGCCCCTGTTCCATCTTCTCTACAGGTGGCTCCAGCTCTTGGCTGTAGAGCTGGGTCTACACCCTGGCTCACCCACTGTCTTCCTCTCAGCACCGCAGTTCCTGCCCCGTCCCTGGGAAACATCTCATGGTCCCCTGACTGCTCCATTTGGCCTTACACCTTTGGTTCACATTTTTCACTAATCTGGATCGTTCAGCCTTTGCTTTACATGTTTATATGTGGATGTGGCAGTTTTTGTATTTAGCATACATGAACTGAAAAAATTGAAAGCTTAGGTTTTTCAGTCAAAGCAGTTGTAATAAGTATTTTTGTAGCTAAAAAGATTGTAAAGGAAGACTGTATTTAGTATTTTCCATGAATTTGAAGACACCGTGTTTATAGTAAAATATACAGTTATACAGTATATATTTTACTGTATATAACTATACAGTAAAATATATTTCTGATATTGGTTGCATTTGCAGTGCATGGTGAGTGATGAGATGGGTGATTCTTGATGGTACATTAATTAGATGGAATCTGTTCACAGACCCTCATTGGTTCAGAGAGCAGTCAGTAAAGGACAACTTCTGATAACGTTACATGTCTTCTCATAGCTTGTTTGCTGGAGGTGGGAAACCTCTTTATAAGCGGGAACTCTGTAAGTTCTCTGAGACCTTATCGGGGCTCTGATAAGGCTGATGGAATGGCATGCCGCATGGACATCCACCTGGGGCCCGGCTAGGAAGAGTAGGTACAAGTTCATTTAGCCACCGGGCTAATTAGAAGGAGGAAGCCAAAAAAAGGAGGAAGCCTGAGGAACCAGGGCCCCTGGGAAACCCAGCAGACATAGCTCTGGCCTTCCTGCCACAGGGAGGGAAGCCTGTTATGGTGTCCCTCTCCTGAGAAGCAGTGACCACGAAGGGCAGTCCCTGGGCTGAGACTGGCAGTGAGACATACCATCTGTTGGCCAGTGTGTCTGAACTGGATGGACAGGACAGTGGAGCTTGAGAGGGCCCTGAGGCAGACCAGAGAGTGGGTCCCCCCTTTCTTGCACAGGGGGTAGGAGCGGGTATTTCCCAAAGGTGAGAGGTGTCATAGGTGGGGCTTGGACAAGAGGTGAGTCTTGTTTCCCTCTTGTCAGCTGACAGTGGAAGTTTTTATGGCAGCATTCCCTGGGGGTGCTTTACGTATTACCAGTCACCTCGCAGTGGAAGGGGACTTCTGCCCTGAATTAAGTCTGGGAGGTGCTGCTGGGTGAAAAAGGGCATAAGTTCCTGAGGCCTGCTTCTGTGCTCCGTCTTTCCGAGGGCAGAGTGAGCTCTGTGTATTTCCCAAACGAAGCCTTAGAGAGACCAGAGGTCCTTGGGATTCCTTTGGTAAACACTCTTCTTAGAGCCATTGTTTCCATTCCCCCCTCTCTGGGCATTGCAATTTTGCTTGAGATTGGAAAAGCAGGGTTAATGGGGACATCAGCTACAGCTAACCAGATGTGCCCCACTGCACTGGAATGTAGCATGGCATTTGTAAAATGAGTCACTTGGGGGCACTGAGCTGTCCCTGCACCCCACTGTATTTCTGCTTCTGGGCAGGAAAGGCACTCCAGGCCAAGCACAGGACGTGAGCAAAGTTGTAGTGACTGGAGGGTCAGGGGAGAAGTCTGAGATGAGGGTGGAAAGGAGTGCTAAGAAGAAGACCCTCGGGCTTGATCCTGCAGGCAGAGTGGGCATGTAGGTGGCAGGCATGTCACCGGTATGAAAGCCTACAGCATTCTTGAGCTCTGTGGCATCAGTGCTATGCCAGCACTGCCATCCCCGCACTGTGTGACTATCGTGGAGTCACTGGCCTTCCACGCTAGCCCATTGCGCGGCCTCAGTCTTTTGTGACAGGTGAAGCAGAGGTGGTTCCTCCACCAGGAACTCTGAATTGTACCTCAGGCCTGCCCCACGGGCTAGGCCCCTGGTTAACTGCTGTGATCACGTTTTGCAGTGAGCCTAGCGACTAACTCACACTGATGTCTCTCATAGGTATCAGCCGCGGGGAAGGAGGCCTTACCATCCTGGCTGCACTGGGACCCGCAGAGCCACACCCTGGAGGGTCTCCCCCTCGACACCGATAAGGGGGTGCATTACATTTCAGTCAGTGCTGCACGGCTGGGGGCCAACGGGAGCCACGTCCCCCAGACCTCCAGCGTGTTCTCCATCGAGGTCTACCCTGAAGACCACAGCGAGCCGCGGGCGGCCTCCCCGGACCCCGGCGAGGTGGTGTCCTCGGTCTGCGCTGCCGACGAGCCCGTGACCATCCTGACAGTCATTCTGGACGCTGACCTCACCAAGATGACCCCAAAGCAAAGGGTCGACTTGCTGCGCCGGATGCGGGGCTTCTCCGAAGTGGAGCTGCAGAACATGAAGCTGGTGCCCGTGGTGAACAACAGACTGTTCGACATGTCGGCTTTCATGGCGGGCCCAGGCAATGCAAAGAAGGTGGTGGAGAACGGGGCCCTGCTCTCCTGGAAGCTGGGCTGCGCCCTGAACCAGAACAGCGTGCCTGACGTTCGTGGCGTGGAGGTCCCTGCCAGGGAGGGGGCCATGTCTGCCCAGCTCGGCTACCCTGTGGTGGGCTGGCACATCGCCAACAAGAAACCCCCTCTCCCCAAACGCATCCGGAGGCAGATCCATGCCACGCCCACGCCTGTCACGGCCATTGGGCCCCCCACCACGGCCATCCAGGAGCCACCGTCCAGAATTGTGCCCACCCCCACGTCTCCAGCCATTGCTCCTCCAACCGAGACCATGGCTCCTCCGGTCAGGGACCCTGTTCCCGGGAAGCCCACAGTCACCATTCGGACTCGAGGTGCCATTATTCAGACCCCAACCCTTGGCCCCATCCAGCCCACTCGAGTGTCAGAAGCTGGCACCACGGTTCCCGGCCAGATCCGCCCAACAATGACCATTCCTGGCTACGTGGAGCCCACAGCAGTCATCACCCCTCCTACAACGACCACCAAGAAGCCACGAGTGTCCACACCCAGACCAGCCACACCTTCTACTGACTCCTCCACCACCACCACTCGAAGGCCGACCAAGAAGCCGCGGACACCCCGACCGGTGCCCCGGGGCACCACCAAGGTGCCCATCACCAGACTGGAAACTGCCTCCCCGCCGACGCGCATCCGCACCACCACCAGCGGGGTGCCCCGTGGAGGGGAACCCAACCAGCGCCCGGAGCTCAAGAACCACATCGACAGGGTGGACGCCTGGGTTGGCACCTACTTTGAGGTGAAGATCCCATCGGACACCTTCTACGACAATGAAGACACCACCACTGATAAGCTGAAGCTGACCCTGAAGCTTCGGGAGCAGCAGCTGGTAGGCGAGAAGTCATGGGTGCAGTTCAACAGCAACAGCCAGCTCATGTATGGCCTGCCAGACAGCAGCCACGTGGGCAAGCACGAGTACTTCATGCACGCCACGGACAAGGGGGGCCTGTCGGCAGTGGACGCCTTTGAGATTCACGTTCACAGGCGCCCACAAGGGGACAAGGCTCCTGCACGCTTCAAGGCCAAGTTGACAGGTGACCCTGTAGCCGTGACGAATGACATTCACAAGAAGATTGCCCTAGTGAAGAAGCTGGCCTTTGCCTTTGGAGACCGCAACTGCAGCACCATCACCCTGCAGAACATCACCCGGGGCTCCATCGTGGTGGAGTGGACCAATAATACCCTGCCCCTGGAGCCCTGCCCCAAGGAGCAGATCACAGCGCTGAGCCGGAGGATCGCCGAGGATGATGGGAAGCCCCGAGCCACCTTCGCGAATGCACTGGAGCCCGACTTCCAGGCCGTGAGCATTGCGGTGACGGGCTCCGGCAGCTGCCGGCATCTCCAGTTTGTCCCAGTGGCGCCGCCCAGGAGGGTGCCCTCGGAGGCACCAGCCACGGAGGCGCCAGACCGGGACCCTGAGAAGAGCAGCGAGGACGACGTGTACCTGCACACGGTCATCCCGGCCGTGGTGGTGGCGGCCATCCTGCTCATCGCGGGCATCATTGCCATGATCTGCTACCGCAAGAAGCGGAAGGGCAAGCTCACCCTGGAGGACCAAGCCACCTTCATCAAGAAGGGGGTGCCCATCATCTTTGCGGACGAGCTGGACGACTCCAAGCCCCCGCCCTCCTCCAGCATGCCGCTGATCCTGCAGGAGGAGAAAGCCCCCCTCCCCCCTCCCGAATACCCCAACCAGAGCGTGCCCGAGACCACTCCCCTGAACCAGGACACCGTGGGAGAGTATGCGCCCCTGCGGGATGAGGATCCCAGCGCGCCGCCCTACCAGCCCCCGCCTCCCTTCACAGCCCCCATGGAGGGCAAGGGCTCCCGGCCCAAGAACATGACCCCCTACCGGTCGCCCCCTCCCTACGTGCCCCCTTAACCCACAAGCGCCTGGGTGGAGGTAGGGGTAGGGCAGGGCCCTGGAGACAACACGGTGTTGTCTGTGGAGACCAGTGGCCTGCAGACCATCGCCACTGGGAGCCGACACCTGACCTAGCACACACTGACACACACGGGGCCTGGACAAGCCCGCCCTCTCCGGTCCTCCCAAACCCCAAAGCCGCTGGAGAGACTTTGGGGACATTTGTTTTCCTTTTAATTTTTGCCTAACAGCTTCTTGTTTGTTCATAGAAAATCCTTCGCTGCGTTTTGGAAGGCTGGCTGGCTCTGAAGGCACCGTTTGGAGTAGAGGTAGATGGAGGGAGCGAGGAACTCGCAGAGTGCTGGGCGGCCTCCCGGCGGCTCTCCGCGTTTTGCCTTTAACACTAACTGTACTGTTTTTTTCTATCCACGTGTGTCTAGCTGCAGGATGTAACATGGAAAACAGTAGCTAAAGATTACATTCAAAGGACTTTCAGACGTTAAGGTTAAGTTTTTACATTTAATCTGCTGTTTACCTAAACTTGTATGTATCATTTGGGGGTGGGTATGGGAAATTGCTTTGCTAAAAATAAGCTCCCAGGGTGTTTCAAACTTAGAGAAGACCAAGGGACAGTATTTTTTATCAAAGGAATCCTATTTTTTCACACTACGTAAACTTGGTTGCTCTGATACCCCAGAGAGCCCGCCTGGGGGCCTCCTGGCCCTGGCTCAGGGGCCAGGGCCCTGGTGCTGGGCTTGCTGTCCCACTGTTGCCAGGGGCTGGAAGCTGGAGGGGGCCTCTTAGGCCAAGGACATCCACACCCCCCACCCCATGCACGCTAGCGGCCCACCACCAAGGGGTCTTCATTTCCATGGAAAGGGGACTCCGAGAGGTGGCGGTGGCCGTGGCCCCCAACCTAGGTGCTCCAGGGTGGGCCAGCTGCTCGTGGGGACGGCTGGGGAGGTCGAAGAACTCGACCACATCAATCTGTTTTCTTTTATCCTTCTTCTGTGTGTGGTTTTTTTCTCCCCCTCTCCTCCAAGGAATATCATGGTTTTTGAAACACTCAGTGGGGGACATTTTGGTGAAGATGCAATATTTTTATGTCATGTGATGCTCTTTCCTCACTTGACCTTGGCCACTTTGTCCCGACAGTCCACAGCCCCACCCTGACCCACATCACCCCTCTTCTCTGGCGCTCCAGTCCCAGGCCTCGGGCCTGAACAGCTCGGCAAGGTCTGGTGGCTGGGGAGGAGTGCCAGCAATAGTTCATAGTAAAAAATCTGTGGGCTCTCGAAGCTAATTTTTTACTAAAGTTTTTATACAGCCTCAAATTGTTTTATTAAAAAAAGATTAAAAACGGTGATGCTTACAGCAGTTTGTACAAGCTCTTAGTGTTGATTCCATGGGACTGACGACTTTGCTCATTTTGATCCCCCCCCCCTCTTTTCCTAATGGTTTAAATTCCAGAATTACACTGGGGCTCCTTTGCCTTTTTTAGCAGAACGTCCGTCCACCCATCCGCATCTCTGTCCCGTGACTCAGGGGCACCCATTCAGCTTTGATTCTCCTCCTTTGGAAGAAACTGTTTTGAGCAGGACCTCTTGATGTCTGAGGGTTATTTTGGGTACCTTTATAGGGAGGAATGCCTTTTGCAATAATGTGTCCCTTCCGTGATCAAGGGCAGGTGGGTGGACCCCGGCTTCCTGTGCACATCAAGCAGCCACTTCTAAGCCATATTGACCGTTGTGCAGAGGATTCGAGTGTGCTGCCTCAGGACGGGAGGGATGGTCAGAGTGGAGGGGTCTTCACCCTGCCCTTCTCTGGAGGGCGTGCCCCTCTGCACCTCCTCCCACAGGGCCTAGCCTCTCTCCTGCCTGGCCCGCCGGTGGGGTGAGCGGTGCCCCCCGGTGGGTGGAGCCTGTAGTGAGGGCTCAGTGGACCAGTGGTGACTGGCCCTTGTGCCTCCGTGTCCTGATCCAAGCTGGAGTTCCCCCAGTGCCCCAGAGTCAGGAGGGCAAGCTGGGTCTGACCTGGTGGGATGATTTTTTTTTGATGACCTCGCCAAAAAAATAAACAATTTCCAGTGTTCCAGGTGAGGGCTTTGAAAGGCCTTCCAAATAAGCTCCGTTGCCCCTAGCAACCCCACCATTGGGCATTGCCACGCAGAGACGTGGCTGGCCCAGAATGGCCTGTTGTCATAGCAACAGGAGGCAATGGGGCAGTGAACAGAATAACAACAGCAACAATGCCCTCACAGGCAGCCTCCTCCCCTGAGCGCCTGGCTGGCAGTGGTCTTTGGACTCTGTGAGACAGAGAGCCAATCTCACATTCAAGTGTTCACCAACCACTGACGTGTTTTTATTTCCTTCTATATGATTTTAAGATGTGTTTTCTGCATTCTGTATAGAAACATATCGAACTAAATAAAAGCAGTGTCTTTATTACAATGCCATTGCCTCCAAGCATCTATTTCCCTGGCCCCTACACGACTTGTGTGTAGAGTGGGACTGGAGTCCATGTAACAGAGGGAAGAGGGGGCCTGGCTAGGCCCACTCAGAAGTGGCCTTTGAGCAGCTGTCCGGATAGCCTTCACGTCCTTACCATTTCTGTGCCTCTGAGAGGGGTGGTGGTTGGCACCGGAAGTTCTGGCAACCAGTGAGCCCTCCCTAACACCTCTTCTGCCTAAACCACCTGAGACATAGCTTGTGTGTCAGTTTCCTCATCTATAGTTGGGGGGTGGGGGGAAGAATAGGCTTGGAAACCCAGTGAGACTGGGTGGGAGGGGAGGGTGGTGCAAGAGGTCTTACTAGAGGAGGTCTGCCCCAGAGTGGGTCCCAAGCAGGGGTCCCCTCAGGCTGGGCCCCTTGCCCACCACCTTGTGGGGTTGAGGCTGGCCAAACCTCCCAGGGAGTCTCCAGGCAGTTTGGCCTTGGCCTTGGAGTGGGGAGCAGGGGAGGGTGGTTTCTAGCCAGGCTGTTCTGCCCTTTTTGGGCCTATGGTTACAGTTTCTGGGGGCCTGCCCCATAAGTGCCCCGCCGGGGATGGACAGGCCAGCTGGGTAGGCTTAGTATGACTTAGTGCCCAGGAAGGGCCGGGTTGTCCGAGGACACTGCCCAGGCAGAGGATACAGCAGCTGTGTCTTCAGAGGCAGGATCGGGGCCATTGGTCACGGAACAACTGTTGCCTCTTCTGGGCTCACTCCCACTGCCACAGGGCCCTCATCGCCTACAGCCCCCAGGCTGCTGCTCTGCTCACAGCCTTCAAGATCCAGGGCTGAAACTGGTCCTGTGTTGCAGCTAGAACTCAGTCCCAGAGCGGGGAGTTGAGGGTCATACAACTACTTGTAGGAGGAAAGGGAAAGTGTTAGTTGCTCAGTTGTGTCTGACTCTTTGTGATCCTATGGAATGTAGCCCGCCAGGCTCCTCCATCCATGGAACTCTCCAGGCAAGAATACTGGAGTGGGTTGCCATTTCCTTCTCCAGGGGATCTTCCCAACTCAGGGACTGAACCTGGGTTTCCTGTCTGCAGGCAGATTCTTTACCTTCTGAGCCACCAGTGCTTCATACTAAATACCACACTGATAAATTCCAGGAAAAGCTGTCCCTAGGAAAGAGTTGAGAGACATACATATCTCACCCCAGGACCCAGCAGCAGGGGCCTAGGAAATGACCCTGCCCTTTGCTCTCTTGGCCTCAGGAAGTTCTGTTGAATGTTTAACCTAAAGCCACTGGGTTGAGTGGACTCACTCTCTTGAACTCTAGGAAACGGATTTCTGGTTTCAGCCAAGAACAGTAAGATGAGTGGGGTGGGTGCCAGAGAAGCCACAAGTTTCTCCCGCCTCTGCCCTGCCTTTCTCTCCTTTAGGGATGTCTCATCTTGGCCTGGCAGGCCCCTGCCCCACCACACTCCTGCCAGATCTCTGTGGTTTCACCTTGGTGGGGACAGGGACCACCTGCTCACGTTTTTATCAAGCTAGAGCGGGTGGTGTAGGGCAGTGGCAGGAAAAAAAAGGATACAGTAAGGGAGCGGGAGCTGTCTGACCCACAGAAATCTGCCTTCCCCTCTGCCTCTAACCCAGGGCAAGTTCCCAGGATCTGTCGGGCCTGGCTTCCCCATCTGTGAGATAGGACGGTGCTGGTCTCCAAGGGATTCTGAGAAATCCTGGGAACCGTGGGGTGGAGTCAGGATAACAAGTCACCCCCAGTGCATCTGTCTCTAGAAAGGGCAGGGAATCCAAGCAAGGCTACAAGACTCTTCCATCTCTCCTGGTGTGAAGGCACTGCCTCAAGCCAGGCCTGGGCCCTGGCATTGGCTGCAGAATACTAGGGTGTCTAAGAGCTCCCGCCCAGCCTTGTCTAGAACATCACCACTTCAGTGAGGACTGGAGGCTCCCTGTGACTCACAGGGAGAAAA
Source organism: Antilocapra americana (assembly GCA_007570785.1). Lineage (NCBI taxonomy): Eukaryota > Metazoa > Chordata > Mammalia > Artiodactyla > Antilocapridae > Antilocapra > Antilocapra americana. Next base: position 46,563,999 of record ML660201.1, on the reverse strand, counting down.
GTCTCCTACGAGAGACTCTTCTCTGGCTCCTCTAAAGCATGGAAGGCCCCACTCAGGCCCCACTCACCTTTCAAAGGTGCACCTCACTCTCTATTACTGTATCTTAAAAATACAGATTGGCTAAAGTTTTTTAAGCTAACACTTCCTGCTATGCTTCCCTCCTCAATCCACCATCTTGAGGGCAAGGGTCCAGGTACCATGGCCAGTACGAAACAGATTCAATTCTAAGTAGGTTTTTTTTTCCCCCTCCAGATTGTAAAATTTTGTTCCCATGGTAAAGCAGCAACAAATTATTTGAAGCCCCCTCCCCTCACCCCGGGAGATAGGGGCACCCTTTCCCTTATGAGGATGCTACTAGACCCAGAGAAGGTAGGGCAAGAGATTCAAAGTGAGGGTTCCCATCCGCTGGGAGTGGGGTGCTCCTGCACCTGCAGGCAGCATGGAGACCTGGCCACTGGGGCCCTTGCTAGCCCCTTTGCCCTCAGTTTCGGTGGCAGTGACCCTAGAATCACAGCCGAGATGGGGCAAAGGTGGTCTGTCTGTGTCCCTGTGAAGACTCCGTGTGTCCAGGAGGAGCCCCTGGGTGGTTTCTGGGCGGTCAGAGGGGCAGCTCTCGACCTTGGTAGTGACTTAGGTGTGTCCCATGTGAGCCCTGCAGAGAGCCAACTGCCAGGCTCTCTGGGCCAAAGAGGAGGGACAGTGTCCACTGGCTCCCAGGAGGTGGCGCCACAGGCCGGAGTAAGCCTGACAGCAATGGGCAAGTCCGACTGTGGGCGGGGTTAAGTCACAGCTGGTTGAGGGGAGAGTCTGGAGCTGGGAGAGGCTGGCTGTGGGAGGGTGGAACCCCACCTAGGGCAAGGCCAAGACGGCCAGGGACTGGACCGAGGTCTTGAGAAGGGCTAAGGCGGGAGGTAGGGCCTAACCCCGAGGGTACTTGTCTTGTGTCCTCCGGGTGTTGCAGCCCCAGGTCACAGAGGGTTAAAGCCCAGGTTTGAGATTTGCCAAAATGGCTGGGAATTGAGGCCAGGTAAGTCAGCTCCTTTTCCAGGGATCACACCTCATTTCCCTCGGCACCTCTGTTGCACAAGGTCAGGGGAAAGAAAGGTGAAGAAAGGGCTGGCTCCAGCTCACAAAGGCAGGAGTGGGGAGGTCCTGTGGGAGGTGGCAGCAGCTTGTCCCTGGGTGTGCCTGGGGGAGGGGACCAGCTTGGTCCTGAATGCACTTGCCCTCTGGGAACACGTGCCTGGGCTTGGAGGATGCAGAAGAGGGTGGAGTCCTCCTCTCATCTGAGGAGCACAAGGGGTACATGTGTGTAGTAGGGAGGCCAGCTCTGCGTCCCTGTGTCCACTACAGTGATTAGAGTGCAAAAGAGAGACGGAGGAGCATCCGCTGTGACCCCAATGGCTCTGACTCAGCAGCCACTGTGTCTCCTGAGGCCAGCCCTGGGTCCCAGTCCTCTCCTCAGAGAGACCCTGGGCCAGGCAGGGCTAGGAGAGGGACACAGCTACTCCAGGAGCCCCAGGAAGATCTCTGGAGCAGATCTGGGGTTGAGGGGGAGGGCTTGGTTGAAATCAACAAAGACTAGGGGAGGGAAGGCTCAGTGGCAAGTGGAGGCTGTCCGTTGTTCGGCCTTATTAGGAATTCCTCAGTCTGCAATATTAGCTTCTGGTCAGAAAGGCTACCATCTGGGAGAGCTGATGCCCATGCCAGGTCTGCCAACTGGGGGAGTTATCAGTACATAACTAGTGGTGGTAACCCAGATGTTTCTGTACAGCTGACACCTGCTGCTACCCACCCCAGAACCTGGGGGACCTATGTGTGACTTCAGCCCTCACAGCCTGGTTGAGTCTGCTTTGGCCACACACAGGGCTACAGGGGATGCCAGCGGTCCCTGCATGGAGGGCCAGCAGTCAGTGCCTGCAGAATCAGGGCCTGGTTTGAGCAGCAGGCAAAGGCCAGACTTGAAGACTGCAGCTTCAGTGAGGGTAGTGTGGGCTCAAGGGTCTTAGTTTCTGCTGCATCCCTGGGGCCTAGCGTGATGCTGTCTTTGTCCTAGGGCTTGAAAGTGCCAAACTGAACTGAAATTTAACTACATTGAATTTAGTGAAATTGAAATCATCCATCCTGGAAGAGGCCTAAGGGACTGTGGACCTTTCTACTTGTCAAAAGGGTTTTGTTTCACTGACCTGCGCTATTCTATTTTTCCTCAAAGGCAGGAACTGTTCCAGTGACTCCTGGAAGCTTTCTGGACAAACCAACCCTATGTTAATCCACTCTGACCAGGAAAAGACAAAGCTCAGTACAGAGCATAGCTATGTTCCATGAAATCCCTGGTGGTAAAGGGTAATTCTCAGCAATGGGCTTGGATTTGCAGTAGGAGAGTCACAGAGTCTCAAGAGGTAGGGTTCCCTTTAAAAGACTTCCCTGAAGACTGTGGAACTGAGTCTGATGAAGGGGCTGAGCTAACTGTCCCTTTCCCGTGAACTGTCCAAGTCATGTCCGAACCTCTGTTGCCTGGAGCAGGACACACGGGCTCATCAGGAGAGGGCATACAGACATGACTTGCCACCTGGGTCTGTTCCCCACCCCTTACCTCCGCATCTGTGGGACAGAGGTAGGTGAAGGCAACTCCATGGAAGCTAGAATCCTGGTAGGAAGGATTGCAATGGGGATTGAGACAGTATTTTCTCTAGTTTACAGGAAACCATTTATGTGTGTGTCTCTCCCATTCTGCAAACTGAACTCCTTGAGGGAAGGTCCCTTAGTCTTCATTGGCTTGGCACTGGCTGAAGGAGGATGAATATGTGGGTATGCATGAATGAGATCCACAAAGCCAGCCTGGAGGCTTGTCTGAGGGAAGGCAGAGGGACAAGGAAAAGCAGCGTGTTTTGACTTGGGCATTTACAACTTGGAGAAAGCAAGTCTTCATTATTTTTTTCTTGTCACAACAAGCCTTTGGAAGCACATAACTCTAATAGCAATGGGGCTTAATGAGCTTCATTGGGAGCACTGCATGGGTGGTGGGGCTAGGTTGGTGATAAACATTTCTGATGATTTTTTTCCCCTGGCTCTTTTCACACAATGCAAGTAAAGATTTGCACATTGCAACAGGAAAGGAATTAGGCAGACAAGGCCTCCAGCAAGTTCTATACCTTTCAGTTTTGCTCCTTTTTCCTATTCTACCAAAGGCATGGCTCATCTGAAGAACCTAGTACACAAGCAAGTGTCCTGGCCAGCCCGGATGGGCTGCTGAGCAGGACACAGATCAACCAGGTTTCTTATTTGTAGCCTCATACCAGCCTGCGGCTTGCTTGGGGAGCTGCCTTATTGCTCGTGTTAGTGGGTGGTGCTGACAAACCTCAGCCAGGAGGGAAACCTTCTGTTTCTTTGTGCTTCCTTCCTTCCTTCCTCCTCAGTTCTGTTTTTCCATTCCAGTGGAGGAATGCAGAGAGGGATCCAGTTTCCCGAGTTGCTTCTCCCTGGGAGGTGAGACAGGCCTCAGCAGCACTACAACAAAACAGAAGAGCAGAGAGGTTAGGAGACCCCGTGAGCTGGCTCTCCCACTCTTTCTGGAACAGTCCACAGCCTGTGGCACCACGCCATCCAGAACTGTCCTCAGCTATCCATCCTCATTCCCTCCCACCTCCATGCACTCTGCCTCCCCTTCTTGCTGGCAAAGTTTGTCATTCCTCAACACCACATTTGGCATCTTCCTCTTTGGCTCCTGAGCCTCCCTGTGGAGGTCACCGTGCTGAAAGTAGCAGCCTGGGGTGAACTGGGCTCTGTGGGGAAACAGGAAAGCCTCAGAATTTGCACGCTGCCCCTCCTATGCCTGGGCTCGCCTGCATGGTGCCTCACCCATGGCCCAGCTGGCATCCAGGTGCAGCTCCCAAGGCCCTGCATCTCTTCATGCTTTCAAGATTTGCCTCCCAATGACTAATCATTTCCACAAACTCCAGCAGCAAGCTGGCTCTGAACAGGCCTTTTTCTACCTGAATAGATGTTTTCCCCCCTAGTTACATTTTCCCTCTGGTCTTTTATGAGTGTTTGAGAGCACAGACTGGAGAAGTCAGTGGATGTGTGTCCATCCATCAGTTCTAATTTGGCATGTAGACTGATTCTCCTTGCCTCTGGGCTTTCTCCAAAATGACTGCTGTGGGTCATATGTCACACTGAATTGGGAAGAAAATACCTTCAGCAAATGAAGTTTAGGGGGCTTGGAAACTTCTGTAGGGGCTCCAGGTCCATCTTGTCCCTGGCTGAGCAGCAGCTGGACCCAGGAAGAAATGGTACCAGACATTCCAACTCCTGGTTTGTATAAACTTAGAGATTTGGGCATTCACTTGTCATGAAGTCAAGCCTAGTGAATTCTCCTAGTTAGTATAGGCAGCTCATCTATGAGCCCTCTACCAGGAGACACTTTGGGCACAACCTCAGCACCCTCCCTGTTATTCATGAAAGTCAGTAACCCATATGCAGTGATGCAGGAGCTAAAGTCAAAGGTCCCTCTGGGGTCCTTTTAGCCTGGTGGTTGGCGAAGCCCTTGGAAGTGCCAGTGAGAGAAATGCCCAGAGCTGCCTAGAGAACTCAGCCCAACCGGCAAACCCGAAGCCCTGCTGAAGGCCAGCCCAGGGAACAGGACAAGCCAGACAATGTCCTGCTCTTGAAGGGCCCCCACTCTAAGTCAGAAGGAAGGGAACAACTCCCGAAACAGTGAATAAAAACCAGAGACTGAGTCAGAGCCCCAGACCACTAGAGGCCATTGCCATCCTGTGGTCAGCAGGAGTCCCTGGGCCAAATGTGAGGGGTGGATGTGGACGTGGCAGGTGTGTCCCTGGGGCTGTTTCTCAGAGGAACTGAAATTGACAGTTGGAAAGGAGGGCAGGGGAACCACTAACCGACACTTCCAGGTCTCCACTGCACTGTGTCCTTTGTTACCAAGGCAGCGGAGGCCCTGGAGGTCTGCTAACAGCCAACAGTCCACTCTGAGGAGGGCAACTCCACAGGCCCGCTGCCCAGGTAGGGCTAATTACCCCCACTGGAACCAGGGGCGTGCTGATTTAAATCTATGGGAAGCCATAGCTCTTACGGCTTTTACAAAAACAAACATCCTTTCCTCCCCCACTTTCAAGCAGTCCAGCCCACACAGACTGGTGTCTGTGAAGCCGGAAGGGCCTAGGTCAGGCCAAGGTCAGGTCACTGGCCTGCTCATAGTGCCTGTGTACATGTTCTTCCCCAGGAGAAAAGGTGTGGCCCCAAATCCCCAAATTCCAGCCCATCCACCAGAGAGACAACTAATAATAAATTTGGTCATGTGTATACCAGGCCCTTGTTCTTGTGTTTTATTTGTATCCGCCACTCCACTCTCACAGTCCCCCACATTAGAGGGGGCTAGTGTTATAACTTTGCAGGTCAGGACATGGAGGCTTGGTGAGTTTAAGTCAGTTGCCAAGGTCCCATCTGGGAAGTGGCAGGGCTGAGGTGTGGATCCTTGAGGAGCCTAGATACACATACTCACCAGACACGAAGATGATTGAAACACAGGAGGAGACAGTGAAGACCATCATAACATGGGCAGAGAGGCTCTTGTTATTCCAGGCAGTCAGAGTCAGGTAGTCAAGTCAGCAATCTAGGCTTCATGGAAACTCCATCCTAGAGGTCATAGGGAGCAGATTAGTGTGCATGGGAAGACCCAGCTAAGGTCTGTCTATCTGGTTATTAGTTCATAGGGATCCTTGGATTATTCTAGGTCAGGTTAGAACTGCTGACATCCATTTGATATATTCTCCATCATTAGGTTTCCCTGGTGGTTCAGACAGTAAAGAATCTGCCTGCAATGCAGGAGACCTGGGTTCAGTCCCCAGGTCGGGAAGATCCCCTGGAGAAGGGCATGGCAACCCACTCCAGTATTCTTGCCTGGAGAATCCCATGGCCAGAGGAGCCTGGCATGCTACAGTCCATGGGTCACAAAGAGTCGGACACGACTGAGTGACTAACACTTTCACTTTTCACTTCAATCATTAGGAGAATTAGATGAGTTTGTAAAATAGGTCCAAATTACTTAAGTTCCTCTACACAGCTGTGATTTATGAAGCCAGGAATAGTTTGGAATATCTTCCAAGATATTATCTCCTTCAGGAAAGCACAGGTTTGTGTGAGAATGGAGGAGTCAGAGTAGTATGCAAACACCGAAGTCTGTAAAAGTGAGGTACAGGAAAAGTAATTGGTAAGCTCTGAAGTCCATGCAGAGGCAGCCTGCAGCCCCTCATCTGACAGTCCCTGGGAACCACAGTTCAAAACCTCCCAAGAAATATCAACTCTCCCCCCTCCCAATCCCCAAGGTCACTGTCCCAGGTCCTAGTGAGGCAGCTTTCCATCTGGCTTCAGGCCAAGCCTGACACACCGTCCCACCTTTCCCAGGGACATTTTATGAGGTTCCCACCTCCTGGGACCAAGCCTGGGCCTGAATCCCAGGTGGTTGCTACCGCACCACCTGGATAAAGTCTTCACTCCCCAGCTAGCCTTGGAGAGCCTCATAACCAGCCCCATATTTCAGCATCCTTTAAAATCTCCTTCCATGCAATGTCTTCTTCCATGACATTGCGCCTCTGAACACTCTTCGTTCATTAGAGTTTCCAACTCTTAAACATCCTTTAACGCCACACTCGGCGCCCCCTCTCTGAGGCCAGTTCCCACAAAGTCTGCCAAAAGCTGGGACACTGAAGTTACCCAAATGAGAGCTCCCACGCCCAAGTTCCCCGAGTCAGAAAGCGCCACTGACTCCAGGGCAGGGCACGGAGTGACGCCCCCACGGGTCCCTCTTGTCCGTGTCCCTCCCTCCAATCCTGGTTAGGCGGGACGCTCCGACCAACCCTCGCCGCACACGCCCGGCAGCTCCCGCGGGCCGCGTCGGCCTCGAAGGGCGCATGCGCCGCGCCGGCGGCTGTATCCCGGCGATCCAGGCTCAGGCTCGTGGACTAAAGTCCTCACAGGCCGGCGGGAGCGCGCGCACGCGTGGAGGTGGGGGGACGTGTGCAGAGAGGGGCACGCGGGCCGCGCATGCGCAGCGGCAGGCGGCGGCGCTAGCCGAGCTGGGAGATGGCGGCGGCGGCGGCGGCGGCGCGGAGCGTGTGAGAGCCGCCTGGGAGCCGCCGGCCCGGGCCCAGTGCGACCCCGACCCCGCTCTCCCGCCTGCCCGCCATGGGCAACGAGGCCAGCCTGGAGGGCGGCGCTGGGGACGGGCCGCTGCCGCCCGGAGGCTCCGGCCCCGGCCCGGGCCCCGGTGCAGGGAAGCCGCCTTCAGCACCGGCAGGCGGAGGACAGCTCCCGGCGACAGGCGGGGCGCGAGCGACCGCCGGACCACCGGGTCCAGGCCCCGGGCCTGGGGCTGGCCCGGGCAGGTAAGCGCTCGGCACAGCTCCCGGGGCGCGGGGGAGGAGGGCACGGGGGTGTGCAGCCTGAGGCGGAGGCCAGTGCCGGGGCCCACCACCCTGCGGTCTAGTCTGGACAGCGAGGTTGGAAGTCCGGCCACACTTTGAACCCAGCTGGTTTGAGGGGGTGGCATGAGGGAGGGTGGTCGCGGGACGCGGCCCTCCCTGTACAGCCGCCCTGCCTTAGTATAAAACACGATGCTGAGCGCAGGGTCAGTCGGGGCCTGCAGACCGTGACTTCGTCACGAACCCCAAATTCTCTTCACCCCAATGCTGGGCTAAGGAGGGGCTTATGTAACCTCAGCCTGGTCCCTCCGCACTGGGGAGCAATGGGATGGAAAACGTCGTCCCTGTCTGCTGGTATCTGTCTGTGTCCATTGTGTTGGGCCGAGGGAAGAGCACAATGGGAGTGGCTGTCAGGGAAGATAAGTGTCACTGTGAGGAGCAGAAAGATGTGGAAATAGTTGAACTATGAACTTGGTCATGTGCTTTCCTCAGGCATTTAGTAGCTAAAATCTTTGGAGGCGAGGAACTGGACACCAAAATGTACTTATTTAGGCTTAACAGTACTAACAGGGTCATGTGCTTTCACTATGTTTAGTGAAACACTTTGGGGTGAAGCAAAAATGCTGTTGAATTATCTAGAACCAAATATATTCTGTTGCCTCATGATCTAGAGTCCCGCCTCAAATCAGTGACATGTTTTAAACAGAACATATCTGATCAAATACTATGAAACCAGCTGTTTAAAATGCATGTGACGGGCCTATAAACAATTAAGTGGCAGTAAATGCAGTGGAAGGAAATGCCAATATATAATAAATCAGTCGACCGAAAACTCAGGAAAGCTAAGAGACAAGATAAAATGGAAGGCATTGTCTTCACAGCAGATAGACCTGGGGAGTAGCGAAGCTGGGGTGTGCTTCGGATCCATGTGAGTCTGCTGATAAATGTTGCCTTGGTTTTTCTGTGTGTCCCACAAACTGTAAGGGAGCATAATTTTTGCTTCTTCAGCTGCCCAACTGTGCCTCTCATGGGCTTATTTTCTCAGAAGTCGTTTCGTAGACAATTAACGGTAATGAAAAGCGCTTAGTAGCCTGACACCTGCCGCAGACAAGCCAGCTTGTGACCATCCCTATTAGAGGGGGAATTTGCCCATTTTACATTAGCTTTTTTGGTAATGCAGTTGTAAGAGCACACAGTTCTTAGCACTGCAAATACTGTCCATTTTGCTGCGTGTTGAGCTGCTCTTTGAGTTTTAGCTCAAGGGAGGCTCATTCAGGCTTTAGAGCACTCCCTCCAAGGGAAAGCCTCTACAGCTGTGTGGAAAAACACCTTGTTATTGGGAGTTCTCTATATGGGAAACTCAACGTTTCCCTTCTGGTAACCAAGCAGGCTACTCTGCTTATTGTTTATCTGCTGTTGCAGAGCCAAGCATATGAAAATTTGGAAAGACCTGGACAGCTCAAAGAGACAGGAAGAGGCTATTGTCTATTCATATTCCTTTTCTACCCTGTCTATGTGTTCTACTACAGGGCAGACCCATGAACCACTGTGGGTAGAGAATCATGGGCACCTCCTGGATTTAGCAGTCACTTAATTTTGCTCTTGGCTGTAGGCAGTGCATACATATGGGCCTGTTTAGCTATGGGCCTACAGCTATCAAGCTCAGAGGGTGAGCTGCCTATTTGTTACCAAAGCTGGGGATTGGGGGCCCTTAGGAGATGGGGTTTACTCTTCCAGCTGATATTTGCTTGTCTGGGCACTGCAGCCGAGCCGCATCTCCATGATATGTCTCTCCTTCAGCATCCTAATAGCTTCACTTCCTCTCACCCAGCGTCTCAGGTACCTAATGCCAAATTTAGCATGTTCTGTTCTGAGATGCTGCTGAACAGATTGGCCCATTGATAGAGAAAAAGCCCTGTGGCATGTGCTTCTGGGCATTCGGGAAAGAACATTGGCATAGTTTCAAGCCAGCTTGTGAATTTGGGGGAATTACATGGTGAATAGAGGTAGGTGGAGAGTCAGGTAAGGGGAAGATCGTTTTACTGACCCCAGAGGGGAATGGAACTGAGGCTCTGGGGGACTGGACTCCTGGCTCTTTCCTGTTGCTGTATTACCCCTTGTCACCTCAGGCTGAATTAGTCTTTTCCTCCTTATACTGAGCTGACTTGGGCCCTGCAAGGGGCCAGCTTCGCCATTTGCGGCTGAAGAGCTCGGCTAGAATCCTGTGAGTACAGTGCCGCCACACCCATAGTGCTGCCTCTTAACCTGTTTGGATGATATGGCACTTTGGGCATCAGAGAGTCTCTCAAGGCAGGGCTCTCTGCTTCTGGTCCCAGGGTCACATGCGCAGTTACATAGGTTGTGCCTCCCCTGAGGACTGCCAGATCAGGGAAGGCTGAACTCTGTCTCAGGCTCCAAGTTCTGTGCCTTAGTGTGGGCTGCATCTTCCTGCAGGAAGGGGCACCTTTCAGTTATTCATTCATTCAGTTTATTTTATGGTCAAATGCCTGATGTTCAGTGAAGGTCCCGAGTTGATGGGATTTTTACCTGTACACAAACCAGTTCAAGAGAAACTTTTATCAGTACTCCAGAAAGCACCTTAAAAAAATTGCACAAAGAAGCCATGTAGACCAGTGGCAGCGTGTTTAATCGACACCAGCTCTGTAGACTTGCAGAGCTTTGACATTTGCAAACTGATCTTTAGTCAGTCAAACAAGGTATATTTACCAGTATCAAGAGCAAGCACTGTGCTGGGCTTTGTGGAGGATATGGAAGGATATACAGTGCTTCCCTGGCCTCTAGCACCTCACAGTCTGGTTGGTCAGAAAGCTCTTGAAGAGCTCTTGAAGAATACAGAAGGATCCTAGGAGTGACACTGTAGGCAGCCTCAGTGTCTGAGGAGTATTCAAGTAGGTAATGCTTATAGATGGTTTGTCAAGTGAGAAGAGTAGAGAGGCAGAGCCAGGCTTCAAAAGAAGGAGAATCCCAAGTCTCCTTGGAAAAGTGAGGGGGGTGGTCCTGAGAGGTAGAGAGAGGAAGAAATGACATGAGGCATGTGGTCTACACAGGCAGAGACTGGGGCTGAGTGCAGGGATGGGAAAAACTGCGGCAAGCCAGATAAGGCGCCTCCTTGTTAACCCCATCGAAATCAGTGATCAGTGCTGAGCTGTCCCTCACTTCCAGACCATATGCCAGGGAGACATCTTGAGCCCAATGCAGCTGGGCCCAGAGAGCCTGGGGCATTTGTTGGAAGGTAGACGAGGCTGCCCTGAGAACCATACGCAGAGTTCCTTTCTCAAGATAGGTTTGCCATAATTATATCTCAAAGGTAAATTAATGAATGAATAACTAGGTTTGTCAGACAAAGTATCTCTGGTCTGAGATTAGCCGACCTGTTATACTATATCAGCTAACAGTTAGGCTCTAGAAAAATCTGGGATTAATTTGTAAGGCCAGAAAGAAAGGATACAGTTATTAGGTTTAGAAATAATGGACCTTTATCATTTAGAGATTATGTTAGGCCACTGGATTCTCTTGCAGGACATGTCATGGAGTTTGTGCTAAAGTGACCCTAATATCTGGATGATGATGATGTCAAAACCTCACCTTAAGAGGGAAGCCATTTTTGCATTTCTTGCCTGGGAGAGAGGGACAGTTTTGATAATATAGCTGTTCGTAGCCTTGGTAAGACTGATAAGATGCCATAGGTCCAAAAAAAAAAAAAGCTATGTGTTAGGGAGAGAAAGCCTATTTTATTTAAAGTTTTTTTATTATGGAAAATTTCAAACACACATGCATAAAAGTAGAGAAAATAAGTTAATGAACCGCCATATTCCCATTGCTCAGCCACAGCCATCATCAGCTCATAGCTGATCAAATTTATCTCTCTCCCTTACTCTACTGAAAGCATCTTCAATGGAAGCATCTTCCAGATATTCCAACATTTCATCATCAATGTTTCAGTGTATATTTCTAAGAAATAAGGGCTTTGGGGACTTGCTTGGTGGTTCAGTGGTTAAGACTTCATGCTCCCAATGCAGGGGACACAGGTGTGCTCCCTGGTTGGGGATCTAAGGGGCTTCCTAAGTGGCACTAGTGGTAAAGAACCCACCTGCCAATGCAGGAGACGTAAGAGATGCAGATTTGATTCCTGGTTGGGAATATCCCCTGAAGGAGGGCACGGTGACCCACTCCAGTATTCTTGCCTGGAGAATCCCCTGGACAGAGGAGCCTGGTGGGCTACAGTCCGTAGGGTTACAAAGAGCTGGACATAACTTAGCCCATGCTCACGGGAAACTAAGTTCTGGCATGCTGCATAGTGAGGTGAAAAAGAAAGGAAATAAGGGCTTTGTATAAACATTACCACAGCACCGTGATTACATCTAAAAAGGGTAACAATCTCTTCTTAACCTCAGCGAATATTCCATCAGGGTTAATTTTTTTTGGATTATTTATTGATTTATTTTTATGGTGGTTTGTTTGAATTTTAATCTGAACAAGGTCTGCACATAGCATTTGTTTGCTATGTCTCTTCAGTTTCTTTAAATCCATAAGTTCCCCTTGTGATTTATGATTGGCTGTGTGGTTTTTCTTGTGGTTTCTCACATACACACACACACACACACACACACACACTCATATTCTGGATTATGCTGAGTATATCCCTGTGGGGTCATTTAAGATGTTCCCCTGTCCCATATTTTTTCTCATAACAGGGAATTACATCCAGAAGGCATTCAGAATCACATCAGGGTTTTTTTGGCCAAGAAATCCTAGCTTTTTAAGAGTTTGTTGAGCACTTCTGATTGGAAGGGGCTAGGAGTTCGTTGAAAGAAGATCCAGACTTTGGACTCAAACAGACATTCTCTGTTTGAGAACAGAGAATGATTCCATGGGTCATTTTTCCATTCTTTTTCTAAAGTTTTCCTTCCACCGAGTAGGTTTGGTTCTGAGTTTAAGAAATCAAAGCTTTTGGACCCCCTGGGTCATGCCTTTTTACTCCTGCATCACAGGTGGAGCCTTCCCTGTAAGTGTATTTTATATACTGTATATGTATAAGTAGCTCCAGGAGATAAGATTTGGGGCTTCAGTAAATCCTCCCTCTTCTCCTAGATCCTTCACATTTCAATGGGCCTCTTTCCACTTGTCTGTGATGGAATTGGGAAGGGACAGACCTTGCTATGTGTGGGTTACTTGGGGAGAATCTGTTCCTGGAGCCTGTGGCCTGAGTGCAGTGAGTTGGGGCTGACTGTGGAGGTAGACTGGCAAAGCTGTCGTAACAGTTATAACTACCACTGCTGGGTGCCTGCTCTGTCACAGTCATTCCTCTAGGTGTTTTACACACACTTGTTCCTCACTCCAGGTTTCCCAGGTGGCTCAGAGGTAAAGAGTCCACCTGCTAATGCAGGAGACACGAGTTCAATCCCTGGGTCAGGAAGATCCCTTTGAGTAGGAAATGGCTACCCACCATAGTATTCTTGTTGGCAGAATCCCCATGGACAGAGGAACCTGGCAGGCTACAGTCCATGGGATCACAAAGAGTCGGACACGACTGAGCAACTGAGCCTGCACACATTCCTCACTCCACCTACCTGGCCGTGTAGCTCTTGCAGGCTCTGTCTGTCCTGGCCTTACCTGCCCTTCCTGCCCAGGGATTCACTTTTTTAAAAATGGCGAAATGGTGAGCGGAGACCTGCATGCCTGCAGCAAGGGCCAAGTGTCACACTGGGACTGGAGGCCCTCCTGGCCAGCCAGACCTCGGTGGACGCTCCAGCTGTGGGGACTCCTGTCTCAGTTGATGCCTGAGCGTGTCATGTGGGTATTGGTCCTGCCTCTGGAGGACTTGCTCAGGCTCCTTTCCAACAGGGCTATCTCTACTTACCAGTGCGGTGAAGCTGGGGGATGACTTGGGACCCTGGCCTGT